>RPFO01000764.1:0-177500 GCA_009746045.1 Mesostigma viride | reverse complement strand
CGAGGCTCAGGCCAACGCCGAAAGTTTCTAGAATAAATAAAACATCCTCAGTCGTATAACAGATTCGCCAGGAACAAGGGTTTGACAAACTTCCCAGGTATTGCAGCCACGCACACCGTATCAAGGCATTTCCGCAACCATCCATATAGCCATCTCCTTGATAACGCAACGCACATGAGAATTAAATAGAGGGGCCACGGCACAGGGGCAATCCAACTTGCGAGTCCATTGTCCTGGCCGATGAAGAAAATGTGGAACAAGCTCAAAATTGCAGTTTGCGTACTACTGTACATAGCATGCCCCCAACACCACCTGCCCATGGCTCCCACACGCCACTACCATAAGCAACTGGTGTATGCCCCCCTCATTGCTGTGGCACTGCCGAGCTCTCGTTGTAGCATTGCACCGCAAACTGGTAGATTTCGTCCACGTTCGGCCGCAGCTTGCGGTCCTGCTGGATCATGCGCCGCACCAGCAGTTGAAGCTGCCAGAAGATGCACGAAGCATTCAAAATGCATATGCACGCATGTTGGAAATGAACTTTGAACTAAACATAAGGTAACCCATACACACTACACAACCGCTTGGCCTAAGGATGACGGTTGCAAAGGAACCACGTTGAGAAGGTAATTTTAACGAATTTGACCATGCTCCATGATCAGCCAGGCATGATATATCGAGCGCAGTCTGCTTAGTCTCCTAACAAGTTTCGTCACTGAGGTGTACACATGGTGAAAACGCAGGCCTAACAGCAACATCATCACTGCACGTTTCTGCGACCTCACGACAACGAGGCAGACATGCCATTATATCATGGGTGTTGGGATATGTAGCTGGGACATACTTTATAATGGTGGAAACCCATGCAAGCAAAAGCAAATTTCAATCGACAATCCAGCACTAAGCACAAAGAGGAAAAGTACGAACAAAAGTGTGGACACGCAAGTTGGCCCTGCACCCAAGGATGATGAGGACACGGTGCGCACGTGTGCCATGCACGCCTGAACTCCCCAGGTTCAGGCCAGGAGCTGCCATGTCACAAAACAACATCAACTCGACAAACGCGGCTAAGATAATAGCATAGGAGGCTTGAGCTACCAATGTCCTGATTCTTCCAGATTTCCGACATGCACTGGTTGCATCTTTGATATCACAAAATAATATCAGCGCTCAAGCAACGTGTTGCTCTGCACTTGGCTACCCATGATCTAGCTATTAGAAGATCCATTGGTGTAAGCCACACGGCCAACCTACATTCTCCGATGTCCCCTCAGGCAGCGGTGGGTAGGAGCAGTTGTTGATGGCCTTCCCCAGCGTGTAGTAGTTGAGTCCCTCCTGGTAAAACGGGTTACGCAGCGCCCGCATCTCATAGAGCAGGCAGCCCAAGGACCAGATGTCGCTACTCCAGTCGTAAGGGCGCCCCTTGATGCACTCGGGGGACATGTAGTAGGGCGTGCCCACCATCGACTGCGCCTGTGCCGTCTTGGAGCTGTGCAAGCACGGCACAAGGGCGGCGTTAAGTGCAATACGTGTGAATGGATCGCAGTGTAAAAGCTATGATGGGCCATGATTTTCACTTTGCAAGCTCTCTGTCGTAACACTTTCATTTGTTAATCTATACAGCATGTGGGCATTTTGCTTCCGCTTAGGAAGGCCAGCATGGGAATATGGAGTGTAGGAATCGGAACCCATGATTGGGAGCAACTCGATAGCGCAAAAGCCACTGACATTACAACAATAAATCATCGACAGTTTGTGTTGTATAATGGCTACATTGCAGTATCAATATCAACAATATGCTTGTTTAAAGACGATAGCCGACGCTTTGACGCAGAAAAGGAAACGGTGATAGCATTCATGGAGCCGTGGTTACACAAACACATTCTAAAACCAGAAAATATATACATAACAACATTTAGAGCCGCCACTCTCAATCTTTGACACACATACCTGAAAAACCTCGAGAGTCCCAGGTCTCCCAGCTTCACGACCCCCTCCGTGGTGATAAAGACATTAGACGGCTTGATGTCCCGATGCATCATGCGCTTAGCATGCATGTGCCGGATAGCATCGCACACTTGCACAAACATTTTCCAGATTTCACGTTCTGGAATAAGCCTGCCTTCTTCCTGCGCCTTCTTTATTAACTCGGTGAGGTCCCCAGCTTGGGCCCACTCAAGGACAATGTTGAGCTCATTATTTGCCAGAAAACTCTCCTTGTAGCAGATGATGTTAGGATGATTGAGACTCTGCAGGATTTTTACTTCATTTATGCAGTCCGCCCTTGCGTTGGAATCCATGATTTCGAATATCATGATCTGGAAAAGAGAAAGGAAAACGACCATTGGAAACAAGAGTAAGCGCACTTATACTTAGGACCAATGCAATCTACTGTGAACGAGCGATTGGGACAAATGTGATAAATGTGAATGGAGAGCGGCCCTAACGCAATAGACCGCAGGCAATGCGCAACCCCAGACATCGTGAACACATACCTTCTTTAGGGCAACCACCTCCCCAGTTGAGACTTTACGCGCTCGGTAAACCGTAGAATATTTTCCCGAGCCAATGACTCCCTGTATCTCGTAGTCATCAAGCCTGCTGACGCCATCGCCGCCTCCGGCATTCATGTTCAAAGGGCTCGAGGAAAATGTGAGAGCCTACTAATGGCTAAGACAAAAATTGCAAATGGGGAAAAATTAAACTATTCTATCTGCTTTCCACGACAGGAGCTCATGAAGTCCTTAGTTCGGAACATAATAATAATAATAATATTCCGAAGAAAAAAACGACCCCTTGACCCTAGAACAAGGTAAGAAAAGTTCCCATTGCCTGGCGCGTTCATGAAAAAAGGCTCTTGCACCACCCAGAAGCCAGACCAATTTACGAGTTCCGCGAAGGAAAAGCCTGCTGGTAATCAGAAGCTCACGGCAATGTGTACACCGATTGACAAATGCCAAGTACACGTGGGCTCGGTGTCAGAGCCCGGCTGGATTAAGCCGTGACATCGGGAAATCAATTGTTAGTTTTTGCCTCCTGTTTATGTAGACGTGTAGGAGCCTACAGTTGCTTGGGAGTTGAACTGCCTGGTCCACGTGGTTTCAAGTGGTTTTTGCACGCCGGTGGCGGACTGGCGGTGGTTATTTTCCTTCCCGGGCACTTTCGCGGTCCTCCATGGCTAGTCAACACGGTGAATGGATGACAGCGCCCATAGGAGGATACTAGAGTTACTCAGACATGGCATCTCTAACAGTGCGCGCCAGCTCGTCCACACAGCCCGTGCATGGTCCCTGTTGGTATTCATAAGTGTGCGCTGCCAAGCGCCAACGTGCCATCCTGCCATGAGCCATCACTTACAGCGCATCCCCTTCACCGGTGTCGAACTGTGCCCGTGCATTGGGCTCGTGTGGCGGTGGACCGCAAAATAGACTTCCTGTCGTGTTATATCGGAGTAAAACTTGTCCACACCAGCGGCTTGTAATGGCCGACGGCAAGTGATGAATAACTTTTGTTAGCTTATCGTTCTGCGGAGATCTTGCTGGCAGAAGTTTTGATGGTGAAATGTCATTCCCGGCGAAGGTTTCGCGGCGTGTGATCTGTGGAAATTAAGGAAAAGTGGCTTGCGAGGAAAAGTGGCTCGCAGACCGGTAAACATGCATTCGAACAAGACTTGGGTCCCCAGTAGATAGCTTGTTGCGTGCAGCGCGTGCACTCGAGGCAAGCGTGCAATTGCGCAGCGCTGCCATGCGGCGTTGTCGGCCGTGAATGCCCAAGTGGATTAATGAGCGTTGACGTGAATGCAACCCCCTATTTGGAACATTCCTTAGCGATATAGGTGCCATCATGGTTGGCCACAAAGCTGACTTCGAGAAGACGGTTCAGCCGCATTTAGTGTGTCCGATTTGTAAGTATGTTTTGCGTGATGCAGTACAGCACCGACCCCGACACTCTGTATCTCTGGCGAGCTCCTGCAACCACGTGTTCTGTCGCACCTGCATAACTGAGCAGCTGCGCAACACTTCAGCATGTCCTTTAGACTCGTCTATGATACAGGAGGGCGACCTGGCCCCAGCCTCGGACATCCAAACCCAAGGTGAGCTCCCGAAAACGTACCGTCTTTGTACTTGCACAACTCGGTAAACCTCATATTAGATATCGTTCTTTCCGCATGTCTCGAATGCCTCCAAGAGACCCCATCTTTCATCATCCGTTTCTTCGTTACATCCCCAGCTGTCTCACTTTGCTGGTGCCTGCCATGGCTCCCTCTTTCCTCCTCTCCACACCCTCGGTCTCCGGTCACTGCAGTGCGCGACCTTCGTGCCTACTGTGAGAATCGGCTGGAGGGTTGCGTGTGGGTCGGCCCCGTTACCAACCTTGACGCCCATGCTGCCTCGTGCGGGTTTGCCCGCTCCGGCGCGGCCAACTCTGCCAGCTTCTCCTCCTCCCTGGGCGCGATCACCGACCGGCTACGCCCCAGCCTCACAATATCCTCTGGTGGAGTCGTCACCATCAAGAAGCCACAAGGGGGAGTGGGTTCCACGCCTGCGGCAGTGGCCAGCGGGCACGCGGACAGCAATGGCATGGCCATGTCCGAATCTGACGCGGTCGTGGCGCTGCAGGTGGAGCAGCTGCGAGCGACGAGTGACAGCCAGCGCCGCACAATCGAGGACATGCGGGAGAAGCTGGACAAAGAGATTACCGGCGTGCGCGAGTCGCTTTCCGAGTGGAGCGCTGAGGTCAAGTCCAAGTTCCAGGGCATCATGTCCAAGTTTGACAGCCTGCAGGTCGAGCACACGTCGCTCACGCAGACGGTGGATGAGGGCCATAACCGGCACGCCAAGCTGATCGCACTGGTGACCGACGACGTGGCCGTGCTACGGACCAGCCTCACGGACGACGTGGCCGTGCTGCGGACCAGCCTCACGGACAACGTGGCGTCGCTGCGTACCAGCCTCACGGATGACGTGGCCGCGGTGCGGACCAGCCTCACGGACAACGTGGCCGCGGTGCAGACCAGCCTCACGGACGACGTGGCGTCGCTGCGGACCAGCCTCACGGACGACATGGCGTCGCTGCGGACCAGCCTCACGGACGACATGGCATCGCTGCGGACCAGCCTCACAGACGACGTGGCTGCGGTGCGGACCAGCCTCACGGACGACGTGGCTGCGGTCCGGACCAACCTCACGGACGGCATGGCGTCGCTGCGGACCAGCCTCACGGAAGACGTGGCCGTGGTGCGGACCAGCCTCACGGACGACATGGCGTCGCTGCGGACCAGCCTCACGGAAGACGTGGCCGTGGTGCGGACCAGCCTCACGGACGACATGGCGTCGCTGCGGACCAGCCTCACGGACGATGTGGCCGTGGTGCGGACCAGCCTCACGGAAGACGTGGCCGTGGTGCGGACCAGCCTCACGGACGACATGGTGTCGCTGCGGACTAGCCTCACGGACAACGTGGCGTCGCTGCGGACCAGCCTCACGGAAGACGTGGCCGTGGTGCGGACCAGCCTCACGGACGACATGGCGTCGCTGCGGACCAGCCTCACGGACGATGTGGCGTCGCTGCGGACCAGCCTCACGGAAGATGTGGCCGTGGTGCGGACCAGCCTCACGGACGACATGGGGTCGCTGCGGACCAGCCTCACGGACGACGTGGCGTCGCTGCGGACCAGCCTCATGGACGACGTGGCCGCGCTGCGGACCAGCCTCACGGACGACGTGGCGTCGCTGCGGGCGGGCCTGTCGAGTCGCATCGACGAGTCGCAGAGCAAGCTTGCGGAGCAGATCAAGCTGCTCAACGAGCGCATGACGGCAGACCTGGCCATGGAGCGCTCGATGACGGTGGATGAGCTGGGCACGATGCGCGCGCTACTGCTCTCCGAGGTGGGCAAGGCGCAGGCCGCGTTCGCCGAGGACATGAAGCACTTTGGTGGGATCATGGCGGCCGACACCGGCGCGATGCGCGAGGAGCTCTCGCAGCAGATCCTCAACGTGGCGCGCACCACCGGCGAGGATGTGCAGGGTCTGCGCAACACCCTGGAGAAGCAGGTCACGGAGCTACGTGACGCTTGGGTGGACCACGTGTCGCGCCTCGAGCTGGGCTTCTCAGAGGACATCCGGGAGGCGCGGATGGCGGCCGCGGAGAACCTGGCATCCGCCACGGCGGCACTGAATCGCACGTTTGAGGAGCGCATCCAGAGCGAGATCTTGGCGTGCACCGCGCTGGCGACGCAGGTGGCTGAGGATGAGGCGCGCAAGGGTTTAGTCGCGACCAAGGAGCTGTCGGATGCGCTGGACGCGTTCAAGGGCACGGTGGCCGGCGTGGAGCGTGACGTGGCCAGCACGGTCGCGATGGTGCGTGAGGAGAACCAGCGCATCGCCGAGCGCGTGGAGCAGCTGGGCGCAGAGGCGCATGATTTCCACACGGCGGTCCAGTCGCTGGTGGCCGAGGAGAACAGCAAGCTGGCGTCCGCGGTGCGCCGGCAGGATGCCGCGCTTGCCGAGGAGCTTCTTAAGCTGGAGGCCAACCTCGGTAGCAAGCAGGCGGCCATGGACGAGGTTGTGGCGAGTTTGCAAGCCGAGGTGGACGCGCACCAGCGCAAGTTGGACGACCAGCTCAAGGTGTATGGGGAGGAGTCGGCGGTCAAGATGGCCGAGGCGGCCGCGAGCGCGCAGGAGCATAGGACGGAGGTCAAAGAGGTGCTCGCGCAGGAGCTGGCGCGCATCGAGGGTGCGGCGGGCCGGCGCAGCGACGCGCTGTGCGAGCATGTGGACCACCTCGTGGCTTCGGAGGCGTCACGCCTGGACACGCTCATACAAAAGAAGGCGGAGGAGCTGGCGTCGCGCGGGCGGGAGCTGCGCGAAGAGGTCTCGTCCAACTTCGCCACGCTGGCGGCCGAGTCGGCCTCCTTCCAGCAGTCGCTCCAGGACGTGCTGGCCGAGGAGCTGCACCGCCTGGAGGCGGCGTTGGAGGCCAAGGGGGACGCGCATGTGAGCGACTTCCAGGCATCGACGCGGGAGCTGTTGGCGAGCAAGCTGGCGGCGATTGAGGCGGTGATGACCGAGAGGGGCAATGCAGTGGACGCACGGCTGAGCGACGTGTCTACGATGGTGGAGGACAGGTTGACTAAAGCGACTGCGGATCTGGAGAGGAAGGCGGCAGATATGGAGGCGGCGTTGGTCGAGAAGGGCAATGCAACGGATGCACGGCTGAGCGACGTGTCGACGATGGTGGAGGACAAGTTGACTCAAGCAGCTGCGGATCTGGAGAAAAAGGCGGCGGCTATGGAGGCGGAGATGACCGAGAGGGGCAGCCTCATGGATGCGCGGCTGAGCGACGTGTCTACGATGGTGGAGGACAGGCTGACTCAAGCGGCTGCGGATCTGGAGAAGAAGGCGGCGGTTATGGAGGCAGTGATGACCGAGAGTCGCAGCTTCGTGGACGCACGGCTGAGCGACGTGTCAATGATGGTGGAGCACAAGTTGACCCAAGCGGCTGCGGATCTGGAGAAGAAGGCAGCGGCTATGGAGGCGGAGATGACCGAGAGGGGCACCCTCGTGGATGTGCGGCTAAGCGACGTGTCTACGATGGTGGAGGACAAGTTGACTCAAGCGGCTGCGGATCTGGAGAGGAAGGTGGCAGACATGGAGGCGGCGTTGGTCGAGAAAGGCGATGCAGTGGACGCACTGCTGAGCGACGTGTCGACGATGGTGGAGGACAAGTTGACTCAAGCGGCTGCGGATCTGGAGAGGAAGGCGGCAGATATGGAGGCGACGTTGGTCAAGAGGGGCGATGCAGTGGACGCACTTCTGAGCGACGTGTCGACGATGGTGGAGGACAAGTTGACCCAAGCGGCTGCGGATCTGGAGAGGAAGGCGGCAGATATGGAGGCGGCGTTGGTCGAGAAGGGCAAGGCAGTGGACGCACGGCTGAGCGACGTGTCTACGACGGTGGAGGACAAGTTGACCCAAGCGGCTGCAGATCTGGAGAGGAAGGCGGCAGATATGGAGGCGGCGTTGGTCGAGAAGGGCAAGGCAGTGGACGCACGGCTGAGCGACGTGTCGACGATGGTGGAGGACAGGTTGACTCAAGTTGCTGCAGATCTGGAGAAGAAGGCGGTGGTTATGGAGGCGGTGATGACCGAGAGTCGCAGCTTCGTGGACGCACGGCTGAGCGACGTGTCGACGATGGTGGAGGACAAGTTGACTCAGGCGGCTGCGGATCTGGAGAAGAAGGCAGCGGCTATGGAGGCGGAGATGACCGAGAGGGGCACCCTCGTGGATGTGCGGCTAAGCGACGTGTCTACGATGGTGGAGGACAAGTTGACTCAAGCGGCTGCGGATCTGGAGAGGAAGGTGGCAGACATGGAGGCGGCGTTGGTCGAGAAGGGCGATGCAGTGGACGCACTGCTGAGCGACGTGTCGACGATGGTGGAGGACAAGTTGACTCAAGCGGCTGCGGATCTGGAGAGGAAGGCGGCAGATATGGAGGCGACGTTGGTCAAGAGGGGCGATGCAGTGGACGCACTTCTGAGCGACGTGTCGACGATGGTGGAGGACAAGTTGACTCAAGCGGCTGCGGATCTGGAGAGGAAGGTGGCAGCTATGGAGGCGGCGTTGGGCGAGAAGGGCAAGGTAGTGGACGCACGGCTGAGCGACGTGTCTACGATGGTGGAGGACAGGCTGACTCAAGTTGCTGCAGATCTGGAGAAGAAGGCGGTGGTTATGGAGGCGGTGATGACCGAGAGTCGCAGCTTCGTGGACGCACGGCTGAGCGACGTGTCGATGATGGTGGAGCACAAGTTGACTCAGGCGGCTGCGGATCTGGAGAGGAAGGCGGCAGATATGGAGGCGGCGTTGGTCGAGAAGGGCGATGCAGTGGACGCACTGCTGAGCGACGTGTCTACGATGGTGGAGGACAAGTTGACTCAAGCGGCTGCGGATCTGGAGAGGAAGGTGGCAGATATGGAGGCGGCGTTGGTCGAGAAGGGCAAGGCAGTGGACGCACTGCTGAGCGACGTGTCGACGGTGGTGGACGACAAGTTGACCCAAGCGGCTGCGGATCTGGAGAGGAAGGCGGCAGATATGGAGACGGCGTTGGGCGAGAAGGGCAAGGTAGTGGACGCACTGCTGAGCGACGTGTCGACGATGGTGGAGGACAGGCTGACTCAAGTTGCTGCTGATCTGGAGAAGAAGGCGGTGGTTATGGAGGCGGTGATGACCGAGAGGGGCAGCTTCGTGGACGCACGGCTGAGCGACGTGTCGATGATGGTGGAGCACAAGTTGACCCAAGCGGCTGCGGATCTGGAGAAGAAGGCAGCGGCTATCGAGGCGGAGATGACCGAGAGGGGCACCCTCATGGATGCACGGCTAAGCGACATGTCGACGATGGTGGAGGACAAGTTGACTCAGGCGGCTGCGGATCTGGAGAGGAAGGCGGCAGATATGGAAGCGGCGTTGGTCGAGAAGGGCGATGCAGTGGACGCACTGCTGAGCGACGTGTCGACGATGGTGGAGGACAAGTTGACTCAAGCGGCTGCGGATCTGGAGAAGAAGGCGGCAGATATGGAGGCGACGTTGGTCAAGAGGGGCGATGCAGTGGACGCACTTCTGAGCGACGTGTCGATGATGGTGGAGGACAGGTTGACTCAAGCGGCTGCGGATCTGGAGAGAACGTTGGTCGAGAAGGGCAATGCAGTGAACGCACTGCTGAGTGACGTGTCGATGATGGTGGAGGACAAGTTGACCCAAGCGGCTGCGGATCTGGAGAGGAAGGCGACAGATATGGAGGCAACGTTGGTCAAGAAGGGCGATGCAGTGGACGCACGGCTGAGCGACGTGTCTACGATGGTGGAGGACAAGTTGACTCAAGCGGCTGCGGATCTGGAGAGGAAGGCGGCAGATATGGAGGCAACGTTGGTCAAGAAGGGCGATGCAGTGGACGCACGGCTGAGCGACGTGTCTACGATGGTGGAGGACAAGTTGACTCAAGCGGCTGCGGATCTGGAGAGGAAGGCGGCAGATATGGAGGCGGCGTTGGTCGAGAAGGGCGATGCAGTGGACGCACGGCTGAGCGACGTGTCGACGATGGTGGAGGACAGGTTGACTCAAGCGGCTGCGGATCTGGAGAGGAAGGTGGCGGATATGGAGGCGACATTGGTCAAGAAGGGCAATGCAACGGACGCACGGCTGAGCGATGTCGAGGCAACGTTGGTCGAGAAGGGTAATGCAGTGGACGCACGGCTGAGCGACGTGTCGACGATGGTGGAGGACAGGTTGACCCAAGCGGCTGCGGATCTGGGGAGGATGGCGGCAGATGTGGAGGCGGCATTGGTGAAGAAGGGCGATGCAGTGGACGCACGGCTGAGCGACGTGTCGACGATGGTGGAGGACAGGTTGACCCAAGCGGCTGCGGATCTGGGGAGGATGGCGGCAGATGTGGAGGCGGCGTTGGTCAAGAAGGGCGATGCAGTGGACGCACGGCTGAGCCACGTGTCGACGATGGTGGAGGACAGGTTGACCCAAGCGGCTGCGGATCTGGAGAGGATGGCGGCAGATGTGGAGGCGGCGTTGGTCGAGAAGGGCAACGCGGTGGACACCCGGCTGGGAAACGTGTCAACCGCGCTCGAGGAACGGCTTGCGTTTGTCACGGACAAGCTGGCGGAGGTAGACGCCTCGTTTGCCGTCAAGGCAGCGAGCGTGGAGGAGTCCCTTGCGGCGGTGCAGGCGTCGATGGAGGCCAAGGGCGCCGAGGTGGACGGCAAGCTGTCGGCGCAGGACCACGCGGTGTCGGAGATGGTGGAGATTGTAAGCGAGCGGCTCGGGCAGTTCGAGCAGGAGCTCGCGTCACACCGGTCGAGCGTGGCGGACGCGCTGGCGGACGCGTCGGAGCGCGCCAACCTGCGACTGGAGCAGGCGGAGCTGGAGTCGCGGGATGCGTCGCGCACGGCGCACGAGGTGCTCATGGCGGAGCTGGCGCGCGTGAACGGCGCGCTGGAGAAGCAGCGGAGCGCACTCACCGAGCAGCTGGAGGAGGTGCAGAGCAGCACGGCCGCCAAGCTCGAGCGCGCGGGCGTGGACGCGCGCGACTTCCAGTCGGCGGTCCAGGACCTGGTGTCAGAGGAGCTCGCCCGCGTGGACGCGGCAATCAACGCGCACCAGGACGCGGTTGCCGTGCGCGTGGCGGCGGTGGAGGCCAGCGTGGCACAGCAAGGGAAGGGGTTCACGGACGCGCTCGCGGACGCTGAGAAGTCGTTGGAGAAGTCCATAGAGGCGGTCAGCGGTGCAGTGCTGGAGCAGCTGGCTCGCGCGCAGGACACGCTCGCTAAGTCCATCAAGGACGGGGATGACGTCACGCTGGAGGAGCTGGCCAAGCTGGACCAAAGCCTCTCGCGCCGCATCGCGGACAACGTGGAGAGTCTGTCGGCGGAGGCGGTCAAGCTAGAGGAGCTTCAGGCGCGCGTGATGGAGCTGCAGCGCGACGTGCGGGGGGGAAACATCAAGGACGAGATGATCGGGCTGTTCAACATGAGCATCGCCAAGATGGACACCGACTTCCGTAAGGAGATAAAGACGCTGGTATGTGTCTCCTGTGTAGGGTATGTTTTTTATATGCTTTGGGGGGGGAAGGGGTAGGGGGAGCGGCAACTTCCGTAAGGAGATAAAGACGCTGGTATGTGTCTCCTGTGTAGGGTATGTTTTTTATATGCTTTGGGGGGGAAGGGGTAGGGGGAGCGGCCACTTCCGTAAGGAGATAAAGACGCTGGTATGTGTCTCCTGTGTAGGGTATGCTTTTTATATGCTTTTGGGGGGGGAAGGGGTAGGGGGAGCGGCAACTTCCGTAAGGAGATAAAGACGCTGGTATGTGTCTCCTGTGTAGGGTATGCTTTTTATATGCTTTTGGGGGGGAAGGGGTAGGGGGAGCGGCAACTTCCGTAAGGAGATAAAGACGCTGGTATGTGTCTCCTGTGTAGGGTATGTTTTTTATATGCTTTTGGGGGGGGAAGGGGTAGGGGGAGCGGCAACTTCCGTAAGGAGATAAAGACGCTGGTATGTGTCTCCTGTGTAGGGTATGCTTTTTATATGCTTTGGGGGGGGAAGGGGTAGGGGGAGCGGCAACTTCCGTAAGGAGATAAAGACGCTGGTATGTGTCTCCTGTGTAGGGTATGTTTTTTATATGCTTTGGGGGGGAAGGGGTAGGGGGAGCGGCAACTTCCGTAAGGAGATAAAGACGCTGGTATGTGTCTCCTGTGTAGGGTATGTTTTTTATATGCTTTGGGGGGGGAGGGGTAGGGGGAGCGGCAACTTCCGTAAGGAGATAAAGACGCTGGTATGTGTCTCCTGTGTAGGGTATGTTTTTTATATGCTTTGGGGGGGGAAGGGGTAGGGGGAGCGGCCACTTCCGTAAGGAGATAAAGACGCTGGTATGTGTCTCCTGTGTAGGGTATGCTTTTTATATGCTTTGGGGGGGGAAGGGGTAGGGGGAGCGGCAACTTCCGTAAGGAGATAAAGACGCTGGTATGTGTCTCCTGTGTAGGGTATGTTTTTTATATGCTTTGGGGGGGAAGGGGTAGGGGGAGCGGCCACTTCCGTAAGGAGATAAAGACGCTGGTATGTGTCTCCTGTGTAGGGTATGTTTTTTATATGCTTTTGGGGGGGGGAAGGGGTAGGGGGAGCGGCAACTTCCGTAAGGAGATAAAGACGCTGGTATGTGTCTCCTGTGTAGGGTATGTTTTTTATATGCTTTTGGGGGGGGAAGGGGTAGGGGGAGCGGCCACTTCCGTAAGGAGATAAAGACGCTGGTATGTGTCTCCTGTGTAGGGTATGTTTTTTATATGCTTTGGGGGGGGGAAGGGGTAGGGGGAGCGGCAACTTCCGTAAGGAGATAAAGACGCTGGTATGTGTCTCCTGTGTAGGGTATGCTTTTTATATGCTTTTGGGGGGGGAAGGGGTAGGGGGAGCGGCAACTTCCGTAAGGAGATAAAGACGCTGGTATGTGTCTCCTGTGTAGGGTATGTTTTTTATATGCTTTGGGGGGGAAGGGGTAGGGGGAGCGGCAACTTCCGTAAGGAGATAAAGACGCTGGTATGTGTCTCCTGTGTAGGGTATGTTTTTTATATGCTTTTGGGGGGGGAAGGGGTAGGGGGAGCGGCCACTTCCGTAAGGAGATAAAGACGCTGGTATGTGTCTCCTGTGTAGGGTATGTTTTTTATATGCTTTGGGGGGGAAGGGGTAGGGGGAGCGGCAACTTCCGTAAGGAGATAAAGACGCTGGTATGTGTCTCCTGTGTAGGGTATGTTTTTTATATGCTTTTGGGGGGGGAAGGGGTAGGGGGACCGGCAACTTCCGTAAGGAGATAAAGACGCTGGTATGTGTCTCCTGTGTAGGGTATGTTTTTTATATGCTTTTGGGGGGGGAAGGGGTAGGGGGAGCGGCAACTTCCGTAAGGAGATAAAGACGCTGGTATGTGTCTCCTGTGTAGGGTATGTTTTTTATATGCTTTTGGGGGGGGGAAGGGGTAGGGGGAGCGGCCACTTCCGTAAGGAGATAAAGACGCTGGTATGTGTCTCCTGTGTAGGGTATGTTTTTTATATGCTTTTGGGGGGGAAGGGGTAGGGGGACCGGCAACTTTGGAAAAGCCAAGTGGTTTGCATGCTTTGTGGTACTGTAAGGCGGGTTACCGGCGTCCGTGCAATGCCTGGTCAATGGTGCGCTTGTTGCAGGGATGGCTGTTGCAACTATCACTGTTGCAATATCAGCACTAGCACGTGTGCATGCATGCCATCGCAATGCACGCTCGTCGGATTTGGTACCGTCGGCCCCATGATGCGTGGCCTGTCGGTGGGTTTCAGCCCCCAGGTCTGGAATGTCACGCATGCTTGTTGTTCACACCCGGTGGGGTATTGCTGAACTAGGAGTATGTGGTTATCCGTGCCCTGCATGTCTGGAACACCCCTGTTCAAATGGCACCTGTTCAAATGGAACTTGCACACCTTGTTTTGCCTGCAGGTTGTGTGTGCTGCTGATTCTCGACGATGCTTGCTCGGAGTACAGTTAACTGATTTTGTTCACTGGAATTTGTTTGCATGTGGGGCCCCATGTTCTTACAGAGCAACTTTTACTTCGAATCCGGTTAACCGGTTGTTGCGATGGTACCGCTAGTTCAAACGCGGTTACCCGCAAGGCAATTATGTCCTAGATGGTTTGCCCCGGCGAGGATAGCTATGCCCCAGTCTGAGTTAGCGAATGTAGCCCAAGCATGCGCACATGTACCACACATTTGCAGAAGTATGCATCCGTTGCAGATCAATGCATACCCACAATCTAGCGTCTTGTGGCTCTACATGCCGACCTCTACCCCTGCTATGTTTCCACGCCCTCCAAAACGGACACTATCTCTCTCTCTCTCTCTCTCTCTCTCTCTCTCTCTCTCTCTCTCTCTCTCTCTCTCTCTCTCTCTCTCTCTCTCTCTCTCGGTCTCTCTCTCTCTCTCTGTCTGTCTCTCTCTCTCGGTCTCTCTCTCTCGGTCTCTCTCTCTCTCTCTCTCTCTCTCTCTCTCTCTCTCTCTCTCTCTCTCTCTCTCTCTCTCTCTCTCTCTCTCTCTCGGTCTCTCGGTCTCTCTCTCTCGGTCTCTCTCTCTCTCTCTCTCTCTCTCTCTCTCTCTCTCTCTCTCTCTCTCTCTCTCTCTCTCTCGGTCTCTCTCTCTCTCTCTCTCTCTCTCGGTCTCTCTCTCTCTCCCTCTCTCTCTCTCTCCCCCTCCCTCTCTCCCCCTCTCCCTCTCCCTCGCCCTCGCCCTCGCCCTCGCCCTCGCCCTCGCCCTCGCCCTCGCCCTCGCCCTCGCCCTCGCCCTCGCCCTCGCCCTCGCCCTCGCCCTCGCCCTCGCCCTCGCCCTCGCCCTCGCCCTCGCCTCGCCCTCGCCCTCGCCCTCGCCCTCGCCCTCGCCCTCGCCCTCGCCCTCGCCCTCGCCCTCGCCCTCGCCCTCGCCCTCGCCCTCGCCCTCGCCCTCGCCTCGCCCTCGCCCTCGCCCTCGCCCTCGCCCTCGCCCTCTCCCTCTCCCTCTCCCTCTCCCTCTCCCTCTCCCTCTCCCTCTCCCTCTCCCTCTCCCTCTCCCTCTCCCTCTCCCTCTCCCTCTCCCTCTCCCTCTCCCTCTCCCTCTCCCTCTCCCTCTCCCTCTCCCTCTCCCTCTCCCTCTCCCTCTCCCTCTCCCTCTCCCTCTCCCTCTCCCTCTCCCTCTCCCTCTCCCTCTCCCTTACCCCAGCTATGCTAGCGTGGTGCCGTGTGTTTTCTCATTATTTATTCCTGTTATCATGTGCTTCTGTATGTCTCATCACACCCCTTTCCTCCCCCACCCTCGCCCGCCCGCCTGCCCCCTGCCCGCCCCCCCCCCCCCATTACTTGTCCCCAGCTGTCGGACCAGCTGCTTGACATCAAGCAGCGTCTGCACGAGGGCGACGTGGTGCTGCGCCAACAGCTTGACGCGCTGGAGCAGGCCAAGGTGGACGCACGCGTGAGCATGGCGGCGAGCTTGGCTGGCGTGGATGCCAGCCTGCGCGACACCGCGGACAAGTTCTTTGCAGACCTCGAGGGCGCCAAGAGGGACCAGCGAGCACACACGGCGCAGCTATCGGAGCTGGCCGGGGCAGTGCATGCGCTCGAGTCCTCGGACGAGAAACAGCTGGCCGAGCTTGACGCCAGCCGCGCCGAGCTCAAGCTACATGGGCGGCACATCACTGAGCTCCAGTCGGCACTGGCGCGGCTAGACGCCACGAGCGCGGTCCTCGTCACCGAGTTGGACACTAACAAGGTAGAAGTCCGGCAGCACGGGCGCCAGCTGTCTGACCTGGGCACATCTGTTGACCAGCTGCAGGTGACCGCGCAGAAACTGTTTGACGAGTTTGGGGAGGCCAAGTCAGACGTCAAGCTGCATGGGCGCCAGGTGGCACAGGTGGTCTCCACGGTGGGCGCGCTGGAGCAGGCCGAGGCGCGGCTCACCGGCGATGCAGAGACCACCAAGGTCGCGCTCAAGACGCAGGCGAAGCAGATCGCCGAGCTGCAGGCGGTCGTCTCGCAGCTCACCGCCGACAAGCTCGCGCTGCAGGCCAATCTGACGGCCACGATGCAGCAGTGGGGGGAGGAGAAGCGTGCGATGAACGAGCGGCTCGAGGAGGAGAAGCGTGTGATGGATGAGCAGAAGCGTGCGATGAACGAGCGGCTCGAGGAGGAGAAGCGTGTGATGGATGAGCGGCTCGAGGTGGTGCCCACCCTGCAGGAAAACTTGAATGCTTGCATACGCGCCGTACGCAGCCTCGTTGACCGCTCCACCGTGGCGCCCCCGATGGAGGGCCAGATGAACTTCTTGGCGGAGATGCTGTACGAGGAGCCGTTTGATGCCGACGCATTTGCCAGCTTCAGCAAGCTCATGCCCTCGGACGTCCTCAACAGCGGGCTGAGTCGGCGCGCGGAGCTGGAGGTGGCGGCGCGCACGACAGGGCGGGGCCAGGTGCAGGATCTGGACACGCTGCCCGTGTTCATCGCGATCAAGAAGTATGACCTGCAGCGGCTGCGGCTCGTGCTGGATGGAGGCGCCGACCCGGAGGTGCGCGGGCAGGCCGTCATCAAGGTGGTCAATGATGAGCAGCGGCTCGAGTTCACACCGCTCAGCTACTGCCAGCAGCAGATGCAGGCGCCGCGCGTGCCGAGCATGGAGGACGAGCAGGCGTACCGGCGCCGAGTGGAGGGCATGCGCGAGATGATCGCCGTGCTCACGGAAGCAGGTGCCAAGCAGTGAGCCGAGGGCCGTTCCGTTTGCTTGGCAACCAATTGTTGAGGCTGGTGGATTGTAGGTGTAGGGTGCTGTAGGGAGCTCTTTGCGATTTAAATATTGGCAGTCAGTTTGATCATGCCTTGCGATTAGGTTGACGTAGTTTCTGCCACCATTTTTCAGTTGGTGTTTTCAGCTTCTGAGAAGAATCACGAATGTGCACAATAGTCAATGTTCACCATCAACAATAAAGTTCAAACATGTGATTATGACGAGGAATTAATTAATTAAGTGAGACAACTTACATGTTAATGAGACAGCTTTCATGTGGCATCTGGTCTTGTAATTGGGATAGTGGATCGATGTAACGTGCCAAGCCGAATATCACTCGAACTCCGAATACCGAATATCACTCGAACTCCGAATATATTCGAATACGGCTGACGCCTCGCCGAACCGGATTCGAATATTTACGGCGAAGTTGATCAGTAGTCGAGTATATTCGATTCTCATAAATTGCCTCAAATGATGATGTTTTCATCAGGCGTTTTATCCATGTGCACATGTCGATACATTGATGATGTCATTGCTTTCGACAGCCCTGATTTCGCAACCCATTTGTATATCACAGCAGGTCTGCATGGCATCCGTACCCGCAAGCGTCCCTCACATTAAAGCTCACGTCGGAGGATATAATTATACTAGCTTGCAATTACCTCGATCCAGAACAAGAATTAATTAATTAATTAGACTCGTGCTCCCGTTGGAGAGTCACGGAGCATTAACCCCGATGGATGGATGGATGGATGGGTGCAAACAGTCCTACCGGTCTAATCTACCTACATCAGCTACCTACAACATCTATCTAACAGCATCACTAACTACAAACATCTATCTAAACGGCATCACGCTACCCTAGGGGAGCTGTCTGGCGTGCCTCCCGTGGGTTTGCACACACGGGCGCTTCCCCACAGCGGGGGGCTCGTTGTCCTCTATGACCTGGGCCCACTTGGCCTTGTCCATCATCTTCTTCCAAATCACGGAGAGGCCTAGGCCCCCCATGTCCTCTCTAGCTGTTCTTTGAAGGGGCGGGCCTTGCGGCGTCTAACATCACGGGGCCCGGCCCACGTCAGGAGGTGCCGGCCAGGCTGAGCTGGTCGCAGTCCCGCTGGGGGGCCACGTGAGGTGTCTACCTGGTTGGTGCGAGCTAGGTGCCCTACGAGCTGCAGGCGCGGCTGCTTAATGGTGCTGGTGATATATGGCATGCCCTGGTACAGGTCCTCATTGCGGACATGAGCAGCATATCCTACTCTGAAAATGGATCGTAGCATGTTGGTTACCGCGCCGTCCAGCTTGTGGGCAAGGTCGGCGGTGAGGGTCCACGTCTCGGCCCCATACGTGAGAACAGGAAGGACGAGGACCTTAAACAGGTCCTGTTTCTCGATCAGAACAAGAAGGGCTGGCGTACGGCTGTCTATGATAAGCGCAAGGATCCTAAATTATTCTGATTTGGCACGCCGCAAAGGTGACAACCATTTGCGTTCAGTGCCGGTCCGCGGGAAACGCGGAAAAACGCGATCTGCAAATGAATCCAGACCGGAATCGAACTGGGGACCTCTCGCACCAATTTTGCTGACTATAGGACGGACGTCTCCGGATCCTAAGGCATCGCCAACTGACACCTACAGTCATCCGCAAAAGTTCTCCTTTCCGGGGAGTGATGCAAGCCTTTCGGATTTGGTACTATAGATAAATCATTCGAGATCTGTGTGTAGGAGTACTACACACGTGTCTGCACTCGAGACTTGTTCAGTCTCGAACCGTGAGACGGGCTGAACACGGCTGGAACCTTCTTGAGAAGGGGGCGTAGCCGGTACTATCGAGATCAGCCAAACGTATATTCTGATTTGGCATCCTAAATATCAGTGTTTTCCTTTATTCGCTACCCCGATATTCACAGTCTCCTTTCCAACACGGCAAAATATGGTGTTGTTCTTAGTCAGTTGCATATCCCTGTCTTTGTTCTTATCGTGTCGATTTCGGCACCACAACTCTTGTTGATCTCTTGCATCGTTTGTTGGTCAAAGGCTATGACCGAGACATTATGCTCCGTCAAGTCCGGTGTTAATTTTTTTGCAACGTCACCCACATCTGTTCGGTGCTGCCCCTTGGCACAAGCTCTACAACACAGCCGTCGTGGACCCGGCGGCTGGATCGCGTAGTATCTCCGCACATCTGAACCCTATGATGCCAGATCTCCTTTGCGGCCGTTCCGAGCTTGGCACTGGATTCGTTGTCCACACCGTCGCGTCGCTGCAGCAACACGATGTTTTCTGGCATACATACGCGGGCTTTTGGTTCCCGCCGCCGGCACATTTGAAAGTGCTGTCCTACGAATTTTTGCCTGTGTGCAGTTCTTGGACGTTTGGAAACATGGCATGGCTAACGTAATGACTGACAAGCTAGACCTTTTCAGTGGTTTTCCATGTGCGGGTATTTCCTCGTAAATGGTGGGAGAGCCGGATCGCAGCAATGGTGCTCACCACTAGGCACTTACGGCCAGTTGGGCTGGAAACACACGCCCTGTCAGATTGAAAGCAAGCTGTTTCCACTTTCCGGCCCCACCGTTAGATAGGTCATCTAGTCGCTCTACACGTAAGCCAGCCATAATTTCAATGATACACATTTCCATCTCCATTCATATTCATCATCATTAACGACTCGAAAACGCGGACAAGATAACGGCAGGCTCGAGCTACCGGATTCTCCCGATTTCAGGCCCGTGCGCTGGTTGTCTCCTTGATAGTCGATTCTAATAGAAGTGTCACGTCCGTGATCATTTACGTCCGTGCACTCAAGAAGTTACGCGGTTCGGAATCGTTACCGACGTTTGGTTGGTTCCGATTCAGTAGGCCGCAGGCTTTGTTCCTTGGGCCGGTGTGGAGCGCCGCGCCGGAAAGGCCTGAATTTCTAGAGTGACAGTCTTAGGTGACCTGACTTAGGTTCAGGCGCAAGACTTTGGGGCGCAAAGCCTTGGTGGCTTGCGCAATATTCCGGTGCGTGACATTTGGCAGTTATGAATCTTTTGTATTGTTCAGACGGAATGATGTTCAGTCCATCTGACAAAGCTAGATACGCAGATCGTAGTGTGCGGTGTGCTGGCTCGCACGTGGTTGTCGAACAGACTTGCTCTGCATTTTGCTGGCAGTCTAACTGCACGTCAGGCGGCTTGCTGGCAAATGCGACAGCGCATGGATGCCGGGATTTTTGGAGGTATTTAGGAGCAGCGCAGCGGCCATGGTGGTCGTTGTTCGCTCGTTTCTCTCCCTCACAACTAGTTTGTTGTCTTCATGGGGTTAAACTTCTCGAACAGCCCGGAGCAGCCCCCGTGAGTGGTTGCATGTCGTTGCCATGACGATGGTTGATAAGATTGACAATGGTTTGATCCGGTTGGGATGTTGTTGGCATTGTGGACGAGAAACGTTCTGCTGACCCGGGAACAGTCCCGGGAAAGGGCCGGTTCGTCGTTGGCCAGTGTGCCAGTAACTGGGACATGAGCGCAGAGTCACACAGTTGATATAGATTATGACGTAAGTAAACACTGTTGCGCCACAGTGGCGTCATGGTCGGTCTGTGGTGATTTCGATGGGTCTCAAGGATATGTAGTTACTCTTACAGTTGCGGCAGCACAACTCGGCATTCATTGTAATTTGTCAAATGTTATGGAATGAATGGTTTGGGCATTGCTTTCATCATAAAGCATTATTGCAATCTTCATAATATAAATATCGGCTGGCTGCGCTGCCTGTCATGAAGGTGGTGGTGCCGTCAAGGACCACACCTATCATTTCCACATTAATTAAAACGAGCGAACAACCCTTGGCGGGTTCAGTTCGGACAGCCTGAGCCGGAGATATACCCAAGCTGCTTGCAGAATCAAGCACTTGGAAGAGGATTAACCCTTAGTCGGGAGGACCATTTTTGGCACTTTCAGACCCCTGAAAATGAGAAAAATCATAACTCACAGGCCACAACTCCAAATGCCCCCAACCAAGATGCTAGGAGTATCTACACTTCGAGGGCTTTCAGAATATGCAATAATACCACGGGTTTATCGAAGCATTTGGATGATAGCTCCAGTCAAACTTGGACAAAAGACGATCTTTTTTCCCCAAGGAAAAGTGAACCCCCACCTAACTTCCCAGGGAGGGTATGGAACCTCAACAACAACATTGGACAACTTAGTTGGATAGTCCAATGGTGCTTTCCTTGGGTCAGACCACCCGGATAACCCATTAGACCTATATAAGGTGCTCATATATGTGTGTGGGTTACGCGCGCGTAAACAGCCATCTAAGACATGCAATACAAGAATGCATTATAGCAAGCTATAAAAGATTGCCAAAGGTGCTGGAATACAAACATGTTGCCTACCTGCATTAACGAAATGATATGCTCCAAAGAAATGCCATAAACTGGTCACTTGCAGGGCTAATACCCCTCTTTACAGCAGGCATGGAGGCTTGCTGAAAGGTGCACTAAAAAGCTCGTCAAATATAATGCATGGGAGACGTATTCCGCTGCAAAGGACACGCAAACACGTTGCCATACCTGGCTCGTTCACGTCCTGCCCGGATTCCACTGGCCGGGACCCTCATATCTCACACATACCATTGCTTTACAGGCATAGGTCGCCATAGCCGCATCATGCATGCATCCTTTATGATTACAAGGTTGATGCTCCGTTCAAATATTACCTATCAACGCGTCCGCATTCCCAGCAAACGCATCAGCGGACATCCGGTACCAAATCTGGATGCTTGGGCTGGCGCAGACTGCCCGGCCACGAGGATAAAATGGAAATATGATAAGCGATTACTCATCTGGCACTGACGACCCAGAAGGCAGTATTTTCCTACCTGAATTTTCCCAATCCTACAAGTTTGGCCATGCCTGACCTACGAAAATCACGCAAAGTCATTCTGAGCGAAATTCTGAACCGTTTCTAGCCTCGACACGCAAAATTTCCGTGAGAACGGCATGCTGGCAGCCATATCTAGTTACGCGCGCGCGCGAGTGAAAATTTCCCGCCAAAGTCACGTGATACCTGCTCAATGCACGTTGTAATTACCAGGCTATGGCGAATATTACCCCCAAACCTATGCACCACCCTCGTCCCTAAGTGTCCCCGGACCCACCGGACCACTGACATCCGTCACAAGTGGCGCGGCGCTCACGGCGCGGCGCAAAATTCGACCGTTAGTCAAACTACCCGACAGGTCGGGTAGTTTCCCGACTAAGGGTTAAGCTTATCCTTTAAAAAGCTATGAAGAGGATTAGGCTTATCCTTGAAAAAGCCATGAAGAGGATTATGCTTATCCTTGAAAAAGCACTGAAGAGGTTATTGCTTAGCCTATTTGAAAAGCATGTGTGGTCCTGTCGTGGGAATTTTTTTTTCCCTATGTGATCCTCTTTTTGACTTTTTGGCTCTTCATTTTTTCGAGCTAAAAAGTGGGGGGGAATATAGTGGATCACACACAAGAGTACTCTATTGCTATGGATATGCCTTCCAAGTGATAGGCTAGGATATAATGGCACGCAAACGCGACAGCTGTCACGTCCGTGATCATTTACGTCCGTGCACTCAAGAAGTTACGCGGTTCGGAATCGTTACCGACGTTTGGTTGGTTCCGATTCAGTAGGCCGCAGGCTTTGTTCCTTGGGCCGGTGTGGAGCGCCGCGCCGGAAAGGCCTGAATTTCTAGAGTGACAGTCTTAGGTGACCTGACTTAGGTTCAGGCGCAAGACTTTGGGGCGCAAAGCCTTGGTGGCTTGCGCAATATTCCGTCCGGTGCGTGACATTTGGCAGTTATGAATCTTTTGTATTGTTCAGACGGAATGATGTTCAGTCCATCTGACAAAGCTAGATACGCAGATCGTAGTGTGCGGTGTGCTGGCTCGCACGTGGTTGTCGAACAGACTTGCTCTGCATTTTGCTGGCAGTCTAACTGCACGTCAGGCGGCTTGCTGGCAAATGCGACAGCGCATGGATGCCGGGATTTTTGGAGGTATTTAGGAGCAGCGCAGCGGCCATGGTGGTCGTTGTTCGCTCGTTTCTCTCCCTCACAACTAGTTTGTTGTCTTCATGGGGTTAAACTTCTCGAACAGCCCGGAGCAGCCCCCGTGAGTGGTTGCATGTCGTTGCCATGACGATGGTTGATAAGATTGACAATGGTTTGATCCGGTTGGGATGTTGTTGGCATTGTGGACGAGAAACGTTCTGCTGACCCGGGAACAGTCCCGGGAAAGGGCCGCTACTATATAACTTAATATAATATAGTGGATCACACACAAGAGTACTCTATTGCTATGGATATGCCTTCCAAGTGATAGGCTAGGATATAATGGCACGCAAACGCGACAGAAGGACCTACTATTCGTCGAATATATTCGATACCTCCGGCCGAATCGAATACTAGCTTGGCTGTCCTCTGTTCGCCTGAGGCCTGCATTAAATTAAATTGTATTATAACATGACTCCGTTGGGAGATCATGTATGTAGCACATATATCCCCTTGCTGGGTGGATGGCTCAGGTGGGCGAAGCCGCGAAACGGAACTAAGCTCACTCTTAGTAAGCTAATCTAGAAAAACCCTTTGGAACTACTTTACTCAGCACACGGCGCCCCTTCCTCTTGGGGGGAGGGGGCTTGCCCTCGACATGGCTAGGGGATGATTTTGAGGCAGCAGCCACGCCGCAACCGCGCATGCAGGGGCAGGGGGCGCCCTCGCGGCTCGACCAAAGAGAAAGGGCCAGGTCGGCGGCGCGATCACAGTCGAAAAAAAAGAAAAGCAGGGCATCAACAAGCGTCAGCCCAGCAACACCATGCAGCAAAGGGATCGACCCCTGCTGGCAGCGAGTTTGGTGCGGCGGCATTCAACTCCGTCGAGCAATGGGCGCAAGAGAAAGGCATGCACCGGAGCTGTATGGACCATCGCCCAAGAAGATCGACTCGCGAGGAAATCACATCAAGGCGTCAGACTGCGCCTGCCCCTACTTGTGGCCAGCCATTTGAGGTGCCTCGTTTGCTGGTGGATGCCCACAACCTTGAGGCCATTCTTGGTGCCATGGCATGCCCCTCCTGCAAGAGTGTGCACTGTCAAGATAGGAGAACCAGAGATGCACGCGGGGTCTGATCGTGGCAGCCCATCTTCTGTGGTGCTGTTGTGCACTAATAGCAGCTGCACGGGGGTGGATGGCGGGCCATGGTGCATGGTGTACCAAAGACATCCTGTCACCCAACTCTGACCTGCGGCCGGGTGTGGATCGCAACATGCTCAACAGCCTCATGGCAGTCGCTGGGCCGGTGTTGTTTGGTATCAGCCATGCACTGAGCCCATGCATGCTTGTGCGGCTCAGTAGCCACGCTTCTAGGGCTGAGGTGCAGCACGGGGCATAAGACGTGGCGTAAGGATGTCGCAGCTGCCACGTCTATTGTCAAGGAGCACCTGCACGATCAGCTAATGGAGAACAGGGAGACGGTGCGGGCATGGGAGCAGGAGCACTAGCGCAATTTGGCGTAGATGGGGAGGGGAGGCAGGGCTGCCGCCTGACGCTGGATGGGTCATGGCCCAACCGGGGTTTTGCATCCCCCTTTGGCCAGCAGTCGGTAATTCACGATGGCACTGGGCTGTGCGTGGGGCACCATGCTCTGGCAAGTGGTGTCAGGCCTGCGAGGTGGCTATAGCAAGGCAGGCAAGGAGCCCGGGCCCCATGTGTGCTATCTCAACCACACAGGCAGCAGTAGAAGCATGGAAGGGGAGGGTGCTGTCTTCTTGCTGCGTGACCTGGCATCCACGGTTGTGGGCATCAGCACGGGGCCAGGTGGTTCACGGGGAGGAGGGGGCAGCAGGGGACGGAGGAGGGGGCAGCAGGGGAGGAGTGGGCACGAGGGGAGAAGGAGGTGCTGCCAAAGCCAATGGCCCAACGCTTGTACGCTGCTGAGGTGGTTAGCGATGGTGACACCACCTGGTTTGCACGGGTCAAAGAGGACACCACTCTTGCAGAGGCAGGCCTCATCCCCGAGAAGAAGGAAGACATCAATCACTTGGCCGGGGGGTGTTTGTACAATGCACTGACCAAGCTCAAGAAGGATCGAGCACCTGGGCAAGCTCAGGGGGGTGCTAGATGACCCCACAGTGAACTCCATGTGTTATTCCTTCCGCACGTGTGCACATCCATGTCAACGGGCACATGGGGGCAGTCCACCTCAAGGGGGCACTAGGCAGCGCACTGCTGCACTACTTTAACAATTGCACGACGAGTGTGAGCAGTGGCCTAACTATGTGCGGCAAGCGGATCCAAGCCAGCCGCATGTTGAGCAGCAGTGGTGAGGCTCTGTGTTGGGGGACACAACGCCCGGGTGGGGTGGGATCGCCACGTGGCTGCCCGTCGCTGCGAGCACGCCGCAGGGGGTGACCGTGGATGTGCTGGGGCTGGTCAAGGCTGTCTGGGCCAAGTACACCGCGATGGACATTCTGGAGGCCTGCACCCACGATGCCAGCATGCAGCAACCTGAGGAATGAGTTCCTGCACTCCCAGCAGATCAGGGCTGTCCCCGGTGGGAAGGGCGGGTTTGGGGCAGGGCTGTACCCAGGTGCATGCGTGCATGGTGGGCCATACTGCACGTGCAGCACGGTGAATAGTGGTGGCTAGAGGATGCAGAGTCCTGAACTGGGTGTGACAGTGACCCCCGCTGTCGAGGCGCAGCTGGGGACCATCATCACCAAGCGGGGAGTCAGGCAGCAGCAGCTCAAGGCCGGGCAGCATGACTGGAAGCGGCGCAAGATGAAAAGGAAGTGGGAGAAGAAGAATAGGCACTGGAAGGAGGGCAGGCAGGACCGCTGCACATACAGCAAGGGGGTGCACTATATGAGGAGGGGGGGGCAGGGGATGAGGATGAGGATGTCATGGATGTTGATGCTAGGCTGTGCATGTTCTGTGGTGGCCCCACACATACAACTCACAACCCCTTCCTCCACATCACCTAAAATCGGTCCGTTCGGTTACATGAGATCCTGGGAATTTTGGCGCGAACGCGTCGCGTTGAGGACGACGGGACCAGAAAAATTCCACCTCGCATGGCTGTCGACCCTATGTCCGCCGGAATATCAGTCAACAGTCAATTATGCATGTTAAGTCGCTGCGATGGATGCAAACGACGCGTAAACTCTCCTGCTTTGCGATGATGCATGGTAGATATTATTCGCGTATGTTCATGCGTCAAAATAATTCGCAAACTGAGACGCTGATTTTTTGTGTCGGCCAGATCTGGAATTGGCAGCGAAAATGCATGTTTATTAATTGTGGGGGAAACTTTTTTGTTGGAAGCTCACAATTCCCAAAAGGTGGAATCCGAATGGGCTTCAAGTCTACTTTCACGAGCGCTAATCAGTTTTTCGAGAAACGAATCACATTTTCCAGGCTGTCGCATTACCTGCCGGCAGGTCAGATTTTGCTGTTTTCAGTGACGTTTACGACCGTCCTTGCTTGATGCGTTTCTTCCTTTTTTTCGGCTCACGGCATGGCGGGGCTTGTTCCAACATGCCTGCGGAGGTGTAAGCTGTGTAGCCATGATTTAAAAGTCACATATTGCTCTCGCGCCACCATCTGTTACTGCTCGACACTGCAAGAAACACTGGTTGCCTGCTCGCAACGCAAGCACAAGCACGACAACGGTGCCCTAATCCACATCCAGGCGTGTATTTCCGAGAAAAACTTCAGGCTTTTGTCGCGGCATACCTTCGGTGTTCCAAGCCGTTCACCGCTCCCCGAAATAGTCTTATGACTCGCTTTTATAGCATTGTGGGTTCGCGTCCGCCATCTCCGCCGGGTGCTGACACGAGATGTTCGCGCTGAACCTGGACTGCAAGGTCGCCCGCTACCGGCTAGCTGTACGTATTTAGCAAGCTCTGGATGATATTGTCATGGTTTTGGTGCAGGAAGGTGCTGTGGGGGGGTCTATCTCACCTCTTTACCTAGCTTTCCTCCTCCTAGCTTGACAGCTAAGTTTGCATCAGGAAGTCATGCTTGTTGACAAAGCTCGATGGATATAAACCTTGGGATGTGCTGTGAAGGTGTTAGCATGCTTGCTTGAAGAATTGAATGCGTATTTGTGCAAGCCATGGACATTTTTTATTAAGGGCAGTAGGTAGCAGCCACGTTCTTATTCAATTGTGTCAGGACGTCTATGTTGCCTTTACTGCACTCTGTCCTAGAGGAGTTTGATGCCACTGTAGATGACTATGACCAGTGGGGTGGTGAGGATGGGCCGGTGTGCTGGGGTGAGCCTGAAGGGCACCTTGGATCACGTGACCCTTAGGCAATCATGCGAGGCTGTGCAGTTTATGGCTTGTGATGTATGGATGCAGCGGGTGAGGCAGGTTGTCGTTGCCGTGGCCTGTGTTAGTGAACTCTATCATCTTTTAACTTACCCAAAGCCCCCCTAGACCTAAACTGCCTCGCCTTCTTTGAGGGGTTGCCTTCTTTGAGGAGTGCCATGTCTTGAAAGGTTTGTTGGGGCCCTGGCATTTCAGAGTAGGTTGAGGTGGAGAGGGGTGGCACACTGCTAGGTGATGGCAGGGCCATCCATGTGATGCACCTTACGTTGGGATGGGGACCATGCATTTGTTCTTGTTGCTAGCATGGGCAGGGTGAGCGGCTGGGAGTAAGGTGTAAGTGCTACTTGCGCCACTGTCCGAAAGGGGAGCTCCATGCGGTGGGCAAACAGCGTTGCAAGCGTACACTTAACACAAATGTGGTCTGATGCACTCAGCTGACCTGCCATTTCTCTTGATGCACCAAACCACACTAAAGGCTTGATATAGCCGGTAGGAAATGCATGTGCATGCAGTGTCAAAAGCAGAGAGGGACACTGTTAGCACATGAGTGTGATTGTAAACCGATGAGTGTGAGCCTCCCCGTGCCATCCCATGCATTTTACACCTATTTTTGGCAAGCCCCCATCATGCCGCAGTTATGCACCGCCTATGCAAGGGGGATGAATAGACAGTTATAGGTGTGTTGAGGGATGAGATAAGGGTAAACATGAGGAGCCATGCAGGCTAAAACGGAAGGGCGATGTCAACAGTGTGTTTGCCCAGATTTTGATGTCAGGAGGGGCTGAAAGATCAGTGGCCACGATAAACCTAGGTGGATTACATGAGAGATGACACGACCATGAGAGGGTGGTAGATGAGTTCAACTGAGAAGAGCTAGCATTACATGCACAGATTCTTAATGACCTATGGACTGTCCAAGGGTTGGAGTTCAGTGCACGTTCCAAAGACTATGATGAGCATGACGATGATGGCAAGGGGGCGGGGGGGCGCAATTAGGACAGGCACTGATGCAGAATTATGTTGTACAGCAGCTAGGTGCTGAGCTCAATTGAATAGCAGCCCAAGCCACTGCTGTCCTTGATTGCGCTTTGTATTTCCATGTAGCAGAGAGGCACCTGGCAGATATATATTTGGATTAGCTGCTATAAGACACGCACAGCAGGGGTGCCCAGCAGAGTGGGCCAAGTACTGCAAAGGAGATTGTGTGTGCTGCCGAGCGGGGCCCGTTTAGAAAAGAGACTGGTCAGCCGACAGGCACGACTGGTCAGCCAAGCTCCCCTTCTTGAGGCTTGTAGGCACTATGGTGCTTGTTCCGAATGCCAGCATCTACTGTGATTGATGGTGATTTTATCCCTTGATGATCGCTTTTTTAGTCTGTGTTGGCTAATGTATCCAGCCCCAGTGGCATGTATATGAATCCCATGACAGCCATGACGATAATTGAGTGAAGAATGCAAAGTTTTCCAAGACAATGGCGCAGAATATGGAGTATTTTTGCAAAAATCGCTCTATTTCTGCTTGCATCCGTCACTTTTAGTGGGCCGGCAGTGGTCCTAATATGTCCAACTTGTGTTCTAGTGTAAATTCAAGTATTGTGCTATTAATGTGACGAATTCTGGCATGATTGGGCCGCATATGTGCTGGCACGCGCTGTATTTAATCATGTACATGTGTGCCTATGATGCGCCACACTCCAGATGATGCCTAGCTTTATTTAGTTATGTTGTGCCCATGCAGGGAGGAACTCTCTGCTGAGACGCCATGCCCTAGCTTCTTTGTATAGCTATGCTGATCTTCCCCCCCATGACAGGCTCCCCCTTCGCTGGGCATAGCTTGAAGATCATGGGGATGCAAGTGCCCTGGTGCACCTCGAGCAAGGGTCCTTTACATCCCCACCCTTGCAGGAAGTAGCTTAGGATGTATGATAGGCCATATGCCCCCTCTCAAGGGCTATGTGCTACATATACTCCCAACGGAGTTATGTTACAATTCAATTCAATGTGCTGGCAGGGGCTTCATAAGTTTGAAAATAATGCACTAAAACGGTGTTTTGGCTCATGTATGCCAGAATTATAGCACATAGTTTGGTCCTACATTGCATACTTAAGGGCGGTCTTTGTCTTTGGATATAAATTAATAAGCATGACCATTTCCAGCTGAATTGGACTACATTTACTACTTGTGTGTGGCTGCTATGCCTCCTTATGCCTGGAAAACATCGTTTTTTGCACTTTTCCACGTCACGGTTTGATGCTAAAAATAGGTCAGTTGGCCCCCCAATTTATGTGATGTGAACAGGGTCCTAGGGGGACCTTAAGTCCAGAAAGGCACCCCGATCTGACTATATGTGTGGGAGATATGACCCCATGTAACAAAAAAGGCCGTTTTTAGGTGATGTGTCATCTGTGGTGGCACTGATTGCGTCTATAGGGGGCCCACATGCTGTGCACGGGGCTCACCCTCGAATCCGTGCCAAAGGGGGAGTGGTGCTGCCAAGACTGCGAGCCTGGGGACGCCTATAGTGATGATGAATGAGCATTTGTCTACTAGTGCATGGCGCTGTCAGGTGGTGATCTAGGAATATCCATCAAATAGGGCTGCACTTGTCAGAATGACCTGAAAATTTGGGGCTGCATGTCCCCCAACCTCTAGTATTTGGGAATATATGATTTGGCCCTATTCCATGTGTTTATGATTTGATAATTGTTTTTCATTAAAAAAGTATACCCTTTTTGCGGGAAAATCCATCAACGTGTGTAAACATGATTATTTTGTGCTCAAAATTAGGTAGCATTTCTCAAAAGTCAGGGAACTATATGGGAATTTATGATTTGGTCCCAATATGTTTGCCCACTGCCCTAGGAAAAATGTGACTAGAATAGCGTCTTTTTCTATTTTTAGCGCGTTACCGGTGCCCTGTGGGGGCTAGTACCCCCCCCAAGTGGCTGGAATTTTTTTAAAAAAATCATATTAATGGTCCCCAATCATGCATCATTGGATTTTTAGCACATGCATAGGTATGGTTTCCAGAAAAGTGCCCTTTAGGGTTGTCCCCTCCCCTTAAGCACTAGATGGGGATGTAATAATCCTCATTCATCCGAGCTGTCCTCTGCTGTAATGGCAGACGAGGCGGTAGTGTAGCGGCTATTAATTAATTAATAAGCACTTGACTGCGTCACGTGGGTGCCAATACAGAGTAAAGGAACCTTCAACCCTATATACACAGTGAGAAGGAGGGAGGGCGCCCTAGCTTCTCTCACTGCCGCAGGTGGGCAGGCCACAGAGCGCTCTCTCCACGCGGCATGGTGCCGGGGCGCAACACTGTGGGTGCGGCAATACAACCAGTGCAATACCATAGGTAGGCTGACGCATAGCTTATGCTACAAATGTGAGGTGGGCTCAAGACGTCGGCTAATTAAGGCGCAAGCTGATGGCCACAAGGTGCCAGAGCTAATTGAAGGTAGCGGCTATCCTCAGGGCCAATAACCTCCACCTGCGGACTTCTACCCTAGCTGGCGGTATATATAGCGGGCCGGGGCGTCGGCGGGGCATGGGCCGCCGGCTGCCAGGTACATGGGGCCGCCAGCAATTAACGGGGCGCGGGCCGCAATTAAGCCCGCAAAAGTGGCAGCGTTGGGAGCACCCTGGGCCAGCGCGTCGACATCCGCCTGGGCCTCCAGGGCCGCAAGGTACGTACGCCTGTCGGCACCTCAGTTCCGCTCGTCATGCTCGGCGTCCTAATTCCAGTCCTCAGGATCCCCACGGACCGGGCGTAGCGCAGTCCAGTCAGGACGGGCCACGTGGGCGCGGTGCTTGGTGACGTGGAACCGGAGCCGAATGGTCGCACGCACCAACCGGTGGTCACTGAGAGCACGTACCCTGGGTGGGTCCAACACTCGAGTATCCACTGATAGCAATTAATCTGCAGTACCCCACCACACTCAATCATCGAAAATGGCTGTGTTTGCATGGTGTTTGAGTGTATATTTTTTGCGACTGGTTCAGTCCTTTTCGATACCCAAGTATACCGTGGAATCACATCGCGGTATGTACCTAAAATTGCGTAATGGAAACTGAGAGAACCGAAACAGTGTAGGATGTTGTCATGGACCGTATATATGAAGGAATTTTGTCGCCCATGCGAGGGATTTCGCGCACCGTACGGCGTACGAGGAGTTGTCATATATGGACCATATCCGGTCCCGTACGATGGAACCGCGAGTTATACAATAGTGACCACCTGCCTCCGGGGCAGGGCAGGCAGGGAAGGTAGGCAATCGGCACTCGAGCCTAAAACTAGGGGAAATTTCGCCAAACGTGCAACGTGCGTGCTCACATACGACTTTCGGTGGGTACCTAAAAGGAATAATTAAAATACTTGCCTCATATGGCTTGTTCCGAATCGCACATACATGTGCAGAAAAGCCGATCGCACATGTGCAGGCGGGTTAAGTACGATCCGGATGCCGCATCAGGGCCTTGGGCCTGCAGGAGCTGCACGCTAGACAATCCGCCTCTCGCGCCATTTTGCGTGGTATGCGAGCGACCTCGGACTGCAGTGACCCATGCAGGAGAGGAGGTGGCCGCGGAATTAGTGGATCGAGGGATTGGCCCGGTGTCTTTCGTCTTCCATCATTCTGCATGACCATGCACTACTACGACGGCGGTGGAGAGAGGAAATGTGGACACAATTGTGCCCGGCCCGGCACTCTCATTGCCGGATGCCGCGTTGCCGGGGGATCGGACCTGCGTAACCTGCACCGGGCAGATAATCTCAGGCCTCTTGCACCATTTTGCGACGTGTGCGCACGTGCACGGATTGATGCAGGCGAGGAAGTCGCCGCTGAAGTGGAGGAAGTGGCGTGGGAGGAAGTGGCCCTCCGAGGATCGAAGGGGCCCTCGATCCGTCCTCCATTAATGTTACCACTATGAGTCACGGGCGTAAAGACAGGAAGTACTATATGCACCGCAGCCTGCCTCGATATGACCCGCGCACCATATGTAATTTGCAAGGGCGGCAATGTCTGCGACGGGAAGAGTCGCTCTAAGCCGGAGTCTGCTGCATGGCGATTTGCGCTGTGGCGATGGGAAATTAAGTCGACAGGTAGGCAGCGACCCAAGCGAGGCAATTAGCAGTCGAAGCATTCCCAAAAGGGACAGAAGCCGGGGAAAGAAAGAGAAAGGGAAGGGCAGGCTGCGCCGCTGCGGGGACAGCATGCAGCATGCATGCCGCAGAGGGCAGCCGGCATGCCCGGTACCTGATCCAAAACAGGAAGGCGCAGGTGCGTTCTTTTCGCAACGTACTGCTGAAATTTTTTTATTTATTGTCATGTGCCTTTGGTATGTATTGGTGCCGTCTAATTCATCGCCGTGCATGCAGCTTTGGTAGGTATGTATAAGTGCCTTCATGCGTACACATGTGTTATAGTCACTGCTTTCATGCATCATGATGAAGGGCGTCTTACTGATTGTTGTAGTTGTCTTGCTGGCTTGATCACCAACGTATACTTATGCCTGAATGAAACCGCCTACTAAGGCTGCAGACATGAAGCGGGTGCTGCATGGAGGAGTTACGTTAAATAGTGCCGGAACCTTTTGCCGCCTGAGGCAAATCGGGCCGGAACACTATTTTGCCCGGAATAACCACTTCCGAGCACCCAAGTTAATTCGGCCGAATTAACTTGGGTGCTCGGAAGTGGTTATTCCGGGCAAAATAGTGTTCCGGCCCGATTTGCCTCAGGCGGCAAAAGGTTCCGGCACTATTTAACGTAACTAAAACCTGGCCTCGTGGAGGGGGGACGAAGAGCCCGAGACATCCGCCTAGGCCGCTGAGCACGCACCACTAAATGCGCCGGAGCTGCCTCAGTGAGGATTCGAACCCCTGACCTCCAAGGTGCACAGGTTTTAGTTACGTTAAATAGTGCCGGAACCTTTTGCCGCCTGAGGCAAATCGGGCCGGAACACTATTTTGCCCGGAATAACCACTTCCGAGCACCCAAGTTAATTCGGCCGAATTAACTTGGGTGCTCGGAAGTGGTTATTCCGGGCAAAATAGTGTTCCGGCCCGATTTGCCTCAGGCGGCAAAAGGTTCCGGCATTATTTAACGTAACTAAAACCTGTGCAACTTGGAGGTCAGGGGTTCGAATCCTCACTGAGGCAGCTCCGGCGCATTTAGTGGTGCGTGCTCAGCGGCCTAGGCGGATGTCTCGGGCTCTTCGTCCCCCCTCCACGAGGCCAGGTTTTAGTTACGTTAAATAATGCCGGAACCTTTTGCCCACTGAGGCAAATCGGTCCGTCACACTATTTTGCCCGGAATAACCACTTCCGAGCACCCAAGTTAATTCGGCCGAATTAACTTGGGTGCTCGGAAGTGGTTATTCCGGGCAAAATAGTGTTCCGGCCCGATTTGCCTCAGGCGGCAAAAGGTTCCGGCATTATTTAACGTAACTAAAACCTGTGCACCTTGGAGGTCAGGGGTTCGAATCCTCACTGAGGCAGCTCCGGCGCATTTAGTGGTGCGTGCTCAGCGGCCTAGGCGGATGTCTCGGGCTCTTCGTCCCCCCTCCACGAGGCCAGGTTTTAGCTACGTTAAATAATGCCGGAACCTTTTGCCGCCTGAGGCAAATCGGGCCGGAACACTATTTTGCCCGGAATAACCACTTCCGAGCACCCAAGTTAATTCGGCCGAATTAACTTGGGTGCTCGGAAGTGGTTATTCCGGGCAAAATAGTGTTCCGGCCCGATTTGCCTCAGGCGGCAAAAGGTTCCGGCATTATTTAACGTAACTGGAGGCTGTCGAGACGTATTGCGGGTGCTCGAGGCTGCAAAGAGGACGCGGGTGCTTGAGGCTGCAGAGAGCTAGGATGCGGGACCGTGTTTCAGGCTGCAAAGAAGGTGTTTGTTTGGAGCCACGAGGAGTCTGATCTGGACAGCAGCAATGGTGAGCCCGCGTTCGTGAGCTGGGGCCTCTGCTACTGGCTGCATCTAACTGTCTGGAACAAGAAGTCGGATGGCAATTTGCCATGAAGGCTTCTTCTTATGATGTTGCTTATTATTATAATTGGTGGCGTGGAGGTAAATATTTCCTCATTTCTTTTCTGCCGACGGTATTATACTTTTCGTCACTATACTTTTCACGTACACTATACGACGGAAGTATACTTCATTATTAGTGATAGTTGTTAATTTCCTTAGTTTCTGTGTTAGGGCAAACGCGTGTTATTTCAGTTACATGCGACTGTCGGCTCAGGCTTTTCTTTAAGCAAAGGTGTTTGTTTGGAGCCACGAGGAGTCTGATCTGGACAGCAATGGCGAACCCGCGTTCGTGAGCTGCAGGGCCTCTGCTACTGGCTGCATCTAACTGTCTGGAACAAGAAGTCGGATGGCAATTTGCCATGAAGGCTTCTTCTTATGATGTTGCTTATAATGGGTGGCGTGGAGGTAAATATTTCCTCATTTCTTTTCTGCCGACGGTATCCCGTCATTAGTGATAGTTGTTAATGTCCTTAGTTTCTGTGTTAGGGCAAACGCGTGTTATTTCAGTTACATGCGACTGTCGGCTCAGGCTTTTCTTTGTATATGCTTGCCTGGTTCATGTTTCGTCTCCAACTGTAATGGCCTCAAATATTTTGGACGTGCAGAGTAACCCAGGTCCTCCTACTGTGCCATCTCTGTCACAACGTACTGGTCAAGCCTGCAGTTAATACTACTAAGTCATGGCGGATACTTAGTTGCTTCTGACGATCTATTTTGTATACTTACAATGCAATGTATGCCTGCAATTCTTATACATTACCATGCATGATGTCCTCAACTACGTTGACAGCTTTTATCCTGCCGGCCCCAGCTTAATTGTTGTCTGACAGTTGGTATCATACCAACTGTGGTGACCTTTGGAAGTGATCTTGCTCATTGATTTCTGTCAATGCGGTGTGCACACATAGTGGTTCAAACTTGCATGTTTCTACCCTGGGTATCCAAGAACGAGCCAACTACCCCCGTTTTATTGAACTAACTATAGGTCTATAGCTTGACTTTTTTTCTTGCATGCTTGTTTCTTGTAAGTGCACATTTTTTCCTGCCCATCAAGATCTTGCCCATCAAGTGTATATGGCCATTGCAGATACCGCCAATTAAGCTTGAACCCGGTTTGCCACAACATGAGCTGTTTATTGCTTTTCTGCCTAGTGTGAGACTATCATCATAAGTCATGTAGATAGTACCGTTGGGGTGACGACTGTTGCCTACCAACGATGGGATCCTGACAACCATGGTGTGCTCTTTATGACCTTCATGTATTATTTAGTTTGCCAGCTAGATGGTATGCAATGATTGTGGAAATGTAATGCCCATGAGGGGAGCGTGGGGGCCGCATTCCTGCGCGCCCTCTCCATGAACCCTTTGTTCACGCTGGTTGCGGCCCTTAATTTACACCATCGCCCTCCACCACCAGATGTTTGCCCCGCACCCCGTCTAAGTAAGTAAGTAAGTACTTTGCACGTGTCATGCGCAAAGGCATGCCACGGAGTATACTATGCTAATCTCATTAGAAAAACAATTACACAAAAGTTTAAACAAATATCGTCTGCATCATCCCCCAACCGTTAAGCACTAGATGGGGATGTAATCCTCATCCGAGCTGTCCTCTACTGTAATGGCAGACGAGGCGGTACATAGTGTAGCGGCTATCCTCAGGACCAATAACCTCCACCTGCGGACTTCTACCCTGGCTAGCAACGGGCCGGGGGGCCCGTGGGGAGAAAGCAGGAGCATACCCCTCGGGAAGGTGCTTATCGCAGATGGCAGCTGGCCCATTTCTCCTAATTGTCAATCATGCGGGCGCGGAGTACGGATAGTCCCAGAAGCCCTGCATCTTCAAGCAGTTGTGTCACATACTAAGGTCCGGGTCGCGCCGCGCCGGTGCCCGGCGCGCGCAAGTTTGCCAGTGGGTTGCGATGGCGCCCAGGACAAGGGGACCCTGCCATAGGAGGAGGTGTCTACCTGGTTGGCCCGTCTTAAGCCCCCCGGCAGGGCCCACATCGGTATCCACCTGGTCTGTGCGGGCAAGATGGCCGGCAAATCACCCCGGCCGGCAAAGCACCCCGTCTCATGCATCACGGCGGGTGCGTCCTGCATGCATGCGGCAGCTGCGGGCTTGCTCTCGATCCAACTGCCAGGACCCACTACATCGCGTGCATGGGTGGCCAGCAGAACTAGAACTGGTTCCTCTATCTCCATGCATACCCGGCTCTCCTCCGGGTGGTGTGTGCCATATGGTTCGGTCGGTCTTTCCCCACTCCACCATCAAACTTGTGCGAGGACGTGGATGGGGCCGCCCTCTACTCACCCAACCACCGCCCCGACATTACCGTGCTTGACTACGATGGGCAGGTTTGCCACCTGCTCATCAATGTCTCCGTGGCTCGGCTGCTCTCCGGTCGCCACATCCTCCGGGCGGCTGTGGATGCCGGGCGCTGCAGCCGCTGTGGCTGAGCGCGACAACTTCGTCTCCTATGGGAATGTGGGGCCCCACCGGGTCATCCCCTTTAATTGTCCTTGAGGAGTTCGGGGCCATGGGCCCCAAGACGGCGTCCGGAGTTTTTCCACGAGTGCTACCAGCGCTGTGAAGACCGTCTCGACCTCGAGGCCGGGTCAGACCGCCCCGTGGTCTGCCCGCACGTGGTCAGACAGACTTCGTATTCAATGGCGGCAGCGCCTGTCTCTCGCCCTCATGCACTCGCACCGTGGCTGATGTGTTATTCCGCCGCACCCGGGCCGACTTTGTCGCGACCCATGGGGTCTATACACGCACACGCACATGCGCGTGGTCACACGCACTGTGACGAGCCACGAGCCACGAGGTAGCCATGGCTGTCGGAGCTCATAACTTTCACGTTTGAGCACCGAATTCAGCTGTGAATCTCACAATCGCTTCGTCTTTCTTAGACGCACATGCTGATATAATTTTCCGAAGCTATAACGCACTATACGATGAGCAAACGCCTCTCGACGCAACGCAGCCTGGCGGCTGCGCTCAGCAATGAAAATACGTCTGCAGCCCCGGCTGCAGCTTCGCCACCCGGCCCAGAAGGCAGCGGCGCCACTTAGCCAAGCTCTAGTGGTCGCCTGGCAGCCCCCTGCTGAGCCCGCCTCGCCAGCAGCGTCGCCTGAACGTCCCAAGCGCAGTCGCCCTGCCGAGCCGAGCTGGGTCGAGATCGACTTTGTAGCCGAAGCCCGCCAGCCCGACTTCTTGGACAAGTTTACCGAGGAACGCATCCTGGCCTGCGTGTTTTTTGGATCACACGCCTCGCTTGTTGAATTGTGCAAGCAGCTCTTCATCCGAGGTCGCCTCTTTGATCCTCGCCTGAATCGCGTCTCCTCTTTCAACCACTTTCCCAGCCTCCGCCGCCCCATCCTCCAGGAATTCGCTCTCTTTTCCCTCCTTGGACGCTCCATCTCGGAGCTTTGGCCCCCCGTGAAGCCCCTCACCACCACCTTAACCGAATCCTCCATCCGCTCACTCCTCCAGGAGGCCCTCGAGCAGCACGTGGCCCCCATCGCAGCAGATGTGGCGGTCATGGGCAGCACGCTGGCTGCCGAGCTCCCCCTCCTCTCCACCGCCACCTCCACCATCTCCACCGCCACCTCCACCCTCCTCGCCTCCTCCACCGCCACCACCTCCACCTCCGACGCCATCACCGCCCAGCTCCGTGACATCGACCAGCGTCTTAAGGACAACGCCATCGCTATCGAGGTTCTGCAGAACACCGCAGGCCTCACCGCCCAGGCGGTGAAGGACATTGCCGCCAAGCCAGCCCCGGCTGGCCTGGCCGGCGATGCTCCTCCCATCCCCACCTGGGCGGACATGCTTAGCAACATACCACCTCCACCATGCACCTCCGCCGTCGCAGCCCAGCTCCAACGGCAGACGCTTGACCTCCGCGAGGAGGCCGAGCTCGCCAAGCGCAGCCTCAACGTCATTGTCAAGAACCTCACCATGGAGGAAGGTGAGAATTCCGAGAAGCTTATGCGTGCGTTTGAGAGAGAAATCCTTGGTCGCATGGGCCTTAACGGTGAGATCGAGCTGGTCGCCCACCGCCTTCCCCGCGCGCGGGGTAAGGCAGGGCCGCCGGCCCGCTCCTTCTCACCTTTAAGACCCCGGCGGACAAGATTTCTTTTCTCAGACGCCGCAAGCAGCTCGAGAAGACTCTCTTCACCCTTGATGACGACTTGACCCTGGCGCAGCAACAACGGCGACGGGAGCTATGGCCGACCTACCTCCAGCTCCGGCAGACCAAGGCGGGGCAGCCGGTGTACTGGAAGGGGGCGGCCATCTACGTCGGCCACAAGCCCTGGCACTAGGCGACCCCCCCCCCCGCGGCCCCAGCAACTCCAGACGCGCCCCAGCTTAGGGGAATACAGCAGTAGTAGTGTAGAGTAGATAGACCGTAGCCATGTACATGTACGCCTCCTAGATGCACTATCCTAGCTAAGCCACGCGCTTTATTTAATCATGTACATGTGTGCCTATGATGTGCCACACTCCAGATGATGCCTAGTTTTATTTAGTTCTGTTGTGCCCATGCAGGGAGTAACTCTCTGCTGAGACGCCATGCCCTAGCTTTTTTGTATAGCTATGCTGATCTTCCCCCCCATGACAGGCTCCCCCTTCGCTGGGCATAGCTTGAAGATCATGGGGATGCAAGTGCCCTGGTGCACCTAGAGCAAGGGTCCTTTACATTCCCACCCTTGCAGGAAGTAGCTTAGAATGTATGATAGGCCATATGCCCCTTCTCTGGGCTATTGAATTGAATTGAATTGTAACATAACTCCGTTGGGAGTATATGTAGCACATAGCCCTTGAGAGGGGGCATATGGCCTATCACTACATCCTAAGCTACTTCCTGCAAGGGTGGGGATGTAAAGGACCCTTGCTCTATAGGTGCACCAGGGCACTTGCATCCCCATGATCTTCAAGCTATGCCCAGCGAAGGGGGAGCCTGTCATGGGGGGGAAGATCAGCATAGCTATACAAAGAAGCTAGGGCCTGGCGTCTCAGCAGAGAGTTACTCCCTGCATAGGCACAACAGAACTAAATAAAGCTAGGCATCATCTGGGGTGTGGCTCATCATAGGCAAACATGTACATGATTAAGTAAAGCGCGTGGCTTAGCTGGGATAGTGCCTCTAGGAGGCGTACACGTACATGGCCACGGTCTATTCTACACTACTACTGCTATATTCCCCTAAGCTGGGGCGTCTGGAGTCGCTGGGGCCGCGGGGGGTGGGTGGGTCGCCTGCCAGGGCTTATGGCCGACGTAGATGGCCGCCCCCTTCCAGTACACCGGCTGTCCCGCCTTGGTCTGCCGGAGCTGGAGGTAGGTCGGCCATAGCTCCCGTCGCCGTTGTTGCTGCGCCAGGGTCAAGTCGTCATCAAGGGTGAAGAGAGTCTTCTCGAGCCGCTTGCGGCGTCTGAGAAAAGAAATCTTGTCCGCCGGGGTCTTAAAGGTGAGAAGGAGCGGGGGCGGCCCTGCCTTACCCCGCGCGCGGGGAAGGCGGTGGGCGGCCAGCTCGATCTCACCGTTAAGGCCCATGCGACCAAGGATTTCTCTCTCAAACGCACGCAAAAGCTTCTCGGAATTCTCACCTTCCTCCATCTTGAAGTTCTTGACAATGACGTTGAGGCTGCGCTTGGCGAGCTCGGCCTCCTCGCGGAGGTCAAGCGTCTGCCGTTGAAGCTGGGCTGCGACGGCGGAGGTGGTGGAGGTGGCATGTTGCTTAAGCATGTCCGCCCAGGTGGTGATGGGAGGAGCATCGCCGGCCAGGCCAGCCGGGGCTGGCTTGGCGGCAATGTCCTTCACCGCCTGGGCGGTGAGGCCTGCGGTGTTCTGCAGAACCTCGATAGCGATGGCGTTGTCCTTAAGACGCTGGTCGATGTCGCGGAGCTGGGCGGTGATGGCGTCGGAGGTGGGGGTGGTGGCGGTGGAGGAGGCGAGGAGGCTGGAAGTGGCGGTGGAGATGGTGGGGAGCTCAGCAGCCAGCGTGCCGCCCATTGCCGCCACATCTGCGGCTAGGGGCGTCACGTGCTGTGAGATGGTTGCTTGGAGGTGGAGGAGGAAGGTGGATTCGGTCAAGGGGGAGGGGGTCCAGAGGTCCGTGACAGAGCGGTCAAGGATGGAAAAGAGGGCGCCGAGCTGAAGACGGGGGCGAGACCAGCTGGCCAGGTTCTCAGCATGTTGTCGCATTGTGAACCGGCCGTCAGGCCCAGTGTGGAAGCGGCAAAGGCGTTGAAGGCGTTGGCACATGTCGAGAAGGGAGGCGTATGACCCATAAAACACGAACTCCAGTATCTTGAGGGGTGGCATGTCGAAATAGCTGGGTCTGGCATCGTTGAAGGTGGAAAATAACCCGTCAACGTCAAAATCGCGCTCAGACCAGCTCGGTTCGGTTGGGCGGCTGCGTTTTGGCTCAGGCGAGGCTGAAGGCGAGGCAGGAAGCCCGGGAGGGTGCTGGACGACCACCAGTGCGCGACTAGTGGCAGCACTGCCTTCCGGCCCTGATGGCAAAGCTGCAGCCGGAGCTGCAGACGTATTTTCATTGCCGAGCGCAGCCGCCAGGCTGCGTTGCGTCGAGGCGCGTTTATTCGCCATATAGTGTTAATCATCCCACGGTCCTAAATTTAGGACTTTGTCCTAAATCGTCCTAGTGGTCACTATAACCGAGGTACCGGGGGGGGGGGTCACTATATGGACCGTACCCCATGTGGACCGTACCCGGCATGATGTACCCGACCCGTGGTACCGGCACATGGTACCCGGATTCCGTACCCGGGTACCGGGTATAATGGCGGGAAAGTAGGTACCTCGACCAAAAATATAACCGATTTTGGAGCGAAAAAGTGGGTGCGGGAATGAAGTGAGGTGGATATGGCGACCTGACAATCGTGGCCGGCGTTTTCACGTGCGTTTATCATTTCGGGCGCCCAGTAGCAAAAACGAAAGGTTGTTAGTTATGCTTAAAGGCTGTGAATATTTTCTGCGCAAGTTTTTATGTGTAGCGCTGTATCACAGCGGCACAACACAAATGGGTCGCAGATCGCCTGCTCGCGGAGGGTCGATTTTGGCACAAACATGTTAGTGTATTAGCAATGGTGGTGCGAATCAAGCCAGGAAATTTTTGTGGACGATTTTTATTATAGTCTGGAGTTTAGAAACGGAGTATTTGACATGGGAGCGCCTGGGCCGTGATATTCTTGCCCGATTTCCATTGTCGACCATGTTTTAGGGACGTTCAGGCTGGGCAGCGAGCGCACCTTATAGGTCTTCACTTTCGGTATTTCTTGGACCTAGAACGCAGCACAAGCGTGGTTTATATCATTGTCGAACCGGTTGGCCAGCTTTGGTGCGCTCAGCTCTCGGAAAGCTGACCTCGCTGCGGATTTCAGCGACTTTTTTGCAACCATCTGGAATGAGGCGACGTAAGTAGCAGGTAAGTGCCGGGTTGTCCTAGATCATGAGTGTAACTGGCAACGCTGTCGTGGTGTTTTGAGTCAGCCAGCTATGCCTAAAAAGAGGGGACGCTCTCTGTGCACATAACTGTCACACATAGTTGGTTTACGTCATACAATTTTTTACGTCTCTATCTTCGTCGTCCGCTGCAGCTAAAACACACATGCGTAAGAGCAGTTTTACTCATGTGTTAGTTATAAACCATGGTCCTATGGCCTGCAGTCGTTCAGGGTGTTCTCAGACAGTATATACAGTATGGTTTACGTGTTACATGCACCCTGAATTCGCTCACAAAGCGTTGCATGTTAGCACAACGTTGTTTTGTAACTTGATTTGGCTGCATTCATGTGTTAGTTGCAATGCAAATGCAATGTTTTTTCATCGCTGGGTGGTGGCCAGCATGTCCGTGATGTCAAAGAAGGTTTGGCATATGCTTAGAGAAAGTTTACCGCAAGGGGTGGGCCATGTTCAAGCCGGGCAACCTCAGCAACCATGCAACCCTATATTGCATTACCTGCACCATCTGTGACACCGTTAATCACGCGTATATATAGAGGCAGCCACAGCAGGGTATGGCCTTGTTATACGCTGCCCCGCCATCCCAAGGCCTCGTAGGGTCCCCTAGCGCTTGTAAGATGCTCAAGGGACCGTGAGGATAGCATGGTCATGCGTTGACACTAATTGGTCCTAATGGTCCTAAAACCCACATTTTGGCCAAATTCGCGCTTTGAGGTCTGGCAGGTGGCAGGGCCCATTCATGCACTAAATGTAATTATTTGACCCCAGGTTTTTGATAGAAACTAAAAAAGTGTGTTATCTGTCATGGGCACGAATGCCAGGGTCAAATTTTAATGTTTGCATATATATTTTTTAATTCCACTTGGTCCTAAATTTAGGACTTTTACTGGGAAGATGGACAATAGTGCGTTATAGCTTTGGAAAATTATATCAGCATGTGCGTCTAAGAAAGACGAAGCGATTGTGATATTCACAGCTGAATTTGGGGCTCAAACGTGAAAGTTATGAGCTCCGACAGCCATGGCTACCTCGTGGCTCGTGGTTCGTGCATATAACTAGAAATCTCTGGGCTATGTGCTACATATACTCCCAACGGAGTTATGTTCCTAATTAGTTAATTAATTAATTAATTAATGGGGTCTATGATGCCTAGCTTTATTTATTTATTTATTTATTTTTAGTTATGCTGCGCCCACACAGAGAGCTACTCTCTGCTGAGACGCCATAAGTAAGTAAGTAAGTAAGTACTTGCGTGTCATGCGCAAAGGCATGCCACGGAGTACTATGCTAATCTCATTAGAAAAATAATTACACAAAAGTTTAAACAAATATCGTCTGCATCATCCCCCAACCGTTAAGCACTAGATGGGGATGTAATCCTCATCCGAACTGTCCTCCACTGTAATGGCAGACGAGGCGGTAGTGTAGCGGCTATCCTCAGGACCAATAACCTCCACCTGCGGACTTCTACCCTGGCTAGCAACGGGCCGCGGGGCCCGTGGGGAGAAAACAGGAGCATACCCCTCGGGAAGGTGCTTGTCGCAGATGGCAGCCCATTTCTCCTTGTCAATCATGCGGGCGCGGAGTACGGATAGTCCCAGAAGCCCTGCATCTTCAAGCAGTTGTGTCACATAGGTCCGGGTCGCGCCGCGCCGGTGCCCGGCGCGCGCAAGTTTGCCAGTGGGTTGCGATGGGACAAGGGGACCCTGCCATAGGAGGAGGTGTCTACCTGGTTGGCCCGTCTTAAGCCCCCCGGCAGGGCCCACATCGGTATTCACCTGGTCTGTGCGGGCAAGATGGCCGGCAAAGAGGAGGCGGCGGTGTCGGATGGTATGAGACGCCATACCCTAGCTTTTGTATAGCCATGCTGATCTTCCACCCCGTGCCAGGCCCCCTTTGTGCTCTGAGAGATCACGGTGGTGCAGGTGCACTTGGTGCATCTAGAGCAGGTGTAGTGTACATCCTACCCTTGCAGGAAGTAGCCCAGAATGTATTAAAAGCCATGTGCCCCTTCTCAGGGATATGTGCTACATGTACTCCCAACGGAGCCATGTTCCTAATTAATTAATTCATTAATGGGGTCTAGATCCCTCCCCTGGAGGCCTGCATGGTGGGCCAGCAGCGATGTTGCTGCGTGTCGTAGTTTTGTGATGTACATAGTTAGTTGTACCTTGTGCAGCTGGCGTGATCCTTGGATGTCCGTGTCAGATTACTATTAATTTCTTCAGGGTCCTTGTTCTTTTCGGGGTTTTCCTTATGTTGCATGCCAATCTCACCTCTGTAATTTATCATTCTTAATGAATATATATTAAAAATATAATTACTTACAGCAGAGTGAAATCACTCAAACCAAAGCAAACGCCCAGCTATAAACCTATATACAGAGCCATGTCAAAGCTCTATACTACGATAAGACCAATGGAAACGCCTAACGGGAGGAACCTAATAGCCCTGCTGCACCGCAAAATCAGCCCGCGTACGGCGGAGCATGATGTCCGCCATGGCCCGAGTCAGCGCCACCGACAAGCGCTGACGCCAATATGACGTCCAGGTCCGCGCCGACCATGGGGCCCGCTGGCCCTCCAGGTCCAGCCGGTCCTCCCGGAGCCGGCAACACTCCTTGAAGAAGGCGGAGGTCAGGGGCCCCATAATGAATATATATATAGCTGGGCGTTTGCTTTGGTTTGAGTGCTTTCACTCTGCTGTAAGTAATTATATTTTTAATATATATATATAGGTGGATATGTGTAGACGTGGACATTCGCTTAGATATAGCAACATTGTCTCCATGGATGCAGGTGCCAGCTGCATGAAACACTTGGATGCACTTTATGCCTAGCGTGATTAGTACCCCTGAGGCATGCACATGAGCTACGATAACTGTTTTTGACAGCACACACCGACGGCGTGCGCCCATAGTTTATGGCCGCAGTGACTGGCGGGCCTTGTCCAAAATATCCTTCTTGATCTTGGGATACTTGGGGTATGCCGCCAGTACCTTATTGCACACGTCGATTGCTTCTACATAGCGCTTGGCCTTGAGGTAATTGAATGCCAGCTTGTACCCCACTGAGGGGCTGGCTTCATTCTCAAACTTCCAAGCCTTCTCGTAGTGGTCTGATGCGTCCTTGTAGCTTTGCTCCCGCTCCATAATCTGTAGATGAGCGATGTGTGAAACCGCAGCCATGGGCAGGTGACAGAAGCATTTACGTTGGCATTCAAGAGCTTTGGAGAGCCAGAGTAACTTACATTGGCAATCCTTTGCTTAAATGCATGCCCGTTCCCCAACTCCCGCCCCCCTCATCAATCACTGATCCCTTCTCCTGCTGATACCGGTCAGAGACAGCCCCGCAACAACAACCCTGGGCGAAGGCCACATTCCTGCTCGCCGGCGCGCTCACCTGCCCCATGTACTCCCACCCCTTGGCGCACGACTTGTTGTACTTGAGGCACTTCTTGCACAGCTCCTGCGCGAGGTCGAACTTGTTGCCCTGGATATAGATGTCGGCAAGCATGAGCCACGCACGCTCAAACTCATCCGCCTCCTCGGCGTTGTACACCATCTTCTGCACGCGCTTGAGCTGGTTGCGCGCCTTGGGCGTCTGCTTGACCATGTGGAACGCGGTGGCCATTGCCAGAAGGACGGGCACCGCCTCCTTGCCCGCATCTGTGTTGGCCATCTCCATCAGACGGTCGAGCGCCGCCACCACGTCATTCTTGTCCTTGGTTGCCATCAGCTGGTAGCACTCGAGGATCTGCAGGGGGGGGGGGAGAAGGGGGGGCAGAAAGGGAGGGGGGGATACAAGCCGTATAAGTACAGGAAGGATGCAAGGTCAGGGTAAAGTATCTGAGATAGCAGGGCACCCTCATCCGCCTACCTGAGACCATTAGCCCACCTTACATCGGGGGAGAGCCATGCCAGTGCTCTTGAGGAAAGGAAGCTGGCAACATAGGCAGACTGTCACTGGCACGGAAAATGGAGCATGGCCACGGCTGCTGAACTAGAACAGCGATGGCACCCATGGAAACTTGTGGGGAAAACCTGCCTCTTCTACCATTCTTAACGCAACGAGCCGCTCAAACGAGTGACAGCGACCAGCATGCCGGAATTCAACCCATTATTTACAGCGGTTGCCTCGCGAAATGGTCCCCCCAGTCACCCACCTGGTGGCGCATGCTGGTCTTGTTGCGCGCCTCCCGCAGCAGCTTCTCCGCGGCGCGCACGCTCTCAGTGTTATCACGCACGCCTGGCTCCTGGCTCGCCTCGTCCCACACGGCGTCGTTCTCCGGGTTGAGGTACACCTCCACCATCTCGTACGTAGCGCGGTCGCCCCACTCGCCATCCTTGCGCGCCATGTTGTAGTGCCTCAGCGCCTCGTGCAGGTTGTTCGAGAGACGTGCGTGCAAGCCCTTGACAAAATGGAGGCCCGGCTCAAGGTGCGCGCGGGGGCTCGACTTCTCAGCAAGACGGATGTAGCGGGGGACTTCGGACATCCGCCCCGCGCGCCGCAACAGATGGATCAGCTGGACGAGGGCGCCGTAGTGGCCCGGCTTGCGCTCGAGCAGCTGCTGGAAGTGGTAGATGGCCGTCTCGTAGTGCTCCTTGCGGAACATGAGCTCCGCCAGCATGATGCTGCCCTCCTCGTTCACGGGGTCGATCCGCAGCAGCGCCACACACTGCTGCTGGCACAGGTCACTCTCCCCCCGCACCAGGTGCAGCTTGGCCAGCGCGAGCATCGACTTGACATGCGCGTCGTTGTGCTTGAGGGCTTCATTGTACGACGCGAGCGCCTTGTCCAGGTTGCGGCCCGCCTCGTACTCGGCGCCCAGCCCGAAGCAGATCTCGGCGGCCGCCATCTTCTGCTGGCGCACAATCTCGCTGGCCTCGCCGCGCATCTTGCCCAGCAGGCTGTTCTGGATTGTGCGTGCGCGCTGCTGGGCCTCGAGCGCCTGGCTGGGCAGGTTGCTGCCCTTGTGCACCTTGCCCAGGAGGAGAAGCGCCTCCACGTCGACCTGGAAGGGGGACAGGGGGGGGGGGGGGGGGGAGGGGGGAGTGGGACATTGCAATAACATGCACAGACGGACATGAGTATGTCACTGGTGGTGACATCAGTAGCACGATGAGCAGTAAGCGGTAGTTAATCTGTGGTGGTGGCAGCTACTACAGTCACACAGGAAGGTTTCGGATTGTGGGGATAGAGGCCTGCCGCCGGGCTTGCGGTGTTGACCTGTGCCAGAGCCTTCCATAGGCAATGCGAGAGCTCGTGCGTCCGCAAGGACACTTGCGCCAGGTAGGCATGCAGGCAAGCAGGCTGGAGCACGATTCCCCTCATGCCCCCTTGTCCTGCACCGCTCCCCATTTGTTACCTTGTTATCCGCACTAGCCATTCCTTCCAGTTTCCAACAGCTCCTGCCCACCTCCCTTTCTTTCCTCCCGCCGATCCCTGCTCCACCTCCCCTCTCTTTTGGACCTTCTTGCCACTTTTCCCACCCCCTCAGCTGCCAGCTTCTCTACTCCCCTGCTCCTCTACTCCTCTACCCGCTCTTCCATCCCCTTTCCCATCGCAGCTCTCCCCTATCCCCCCACATCCGTCTCCCCCTCAGCTTCCACCTCTGGCCCACCCGCATGGCGGCCGGGTCGCTCGCCACCTGCATGGTGGCCGGGCCGTTACCCACCTGCATGGCGGCCGGGTCGTTGTCGTCCCGCTGCCGCTCGAGGCACTCGGTGAGCACGCGCTCGGCGGCATCAAAGCGGCGCAGCTTGAGGTAGAGCTCGGCCAGCTCCAGCTGCATGCCGCTCTTTCCCGCGTCGCCGCGCACCGCCTTCTCGTAGTAGTCGATCGCGCGCGAGAAATCGTGCGTCATCACCAACGCGCGGCCGATGCGCGAGGCCAGCGCCGTGTTCTTGGGGTTCTGGCGCAGCGCGTCCTCGTATGCACGGATCGCCAGCTCGGGCTCCTGCGGGGGTGGGCGCAGCGGGGGCATGGGCAGGTTGGTGAGGGTGGGAGGGTGTAAGCAGGGGGGTTGAGTGGGGGGGCAGGAGTTGACTCTGAGGGTGGCGTAGGTCGGAGCATGTGGCCTGGAGTGTGGCATATGCACCTACCTACATGGACCGGCATATGGACCTGCATGTCTATACATGATGACGGGCGCAGGGAGTACAAGCAGCGGGCATTGTTTTCAAGTGTAACGAATGGGACATCCAACAGCGCCTTGGTCATGATTTATTTCTATTCTGCATGGAAAATCTTTCAAGAATTTCTTCCATAACGTGAGCAAACCATGGGGTGACCTGCGTTGCATGGCCCAGGGTGATACAGCCCTCTGAGACTAGCTCACACACTCGCCACCCCCTCTTGCTCTCCAACCTGCCCGCTCATGATTGGCGCTCCCCCCGTTGTTGCAACCCAACCCCGGGCCCATCCCCCAGCCTCCACCCGACCCGTGCGCGGAGCTCACCTGGATGCGCATGTAGGCCTCGCCCAGCAGCACCTGCGTCTGCGCGTCCGGGAAGGAGTTGACCAGGTCCAGGTAGCAGCTGGCATACGCAGCCTTGTCCTTGCGGTGCTTGAGGTGGATGTCGGCGGCCGCCACCTTGGCCTTGAGGTAGTGGGGGCTCTCGCGCGGGATCGCGTTCAGCAGCGACAGCGCGCCCTCCACGTCGCCGCGGTTGAGCGCAAGGTCGCAGTTGGCGATGGTCACGCGCACCTGGGGGGGGGGGGGGGGGAGGACATATTTCATAGCTACATGTTACAGACAGACGTGACAGCCATGACTAAGTAGATGTGGCCAAACAGGGGAAGTTGGTTTACCCCATGAGGCAGGGCACATACTGCCGGGGCGTAGCTACCCTGCCCACCTGGGAGCAGAACACATGATTCTGCCTGCATCGCTAGAGACATGAAGGCAGGGTGCGCGCAAGCCAGGCAGGGGCCTAATGGCGTGGCAGTTTTTGGGACGCGGGGGTGTAGTAAAACAGTCATCGCACACCGTACTTACTTACATCTTACCTTCCCTGCCCGCAAGAGGCAGAGGGGCCATAAGGATTCTCCTCGCTTTCCTCGACTAGACAGAAAGGCAGCGCAGGGAACCCTTACCTCGACTAGACCGTGCGCTATACACAACACGTAACCTTGGGAGACGAGGGAACGGGAATACTTCCAGCCAGCATGGTCACATCCAGCATGATAGGCATGAGGTAAACGAAAGGGTGCTCTTGACAGGCCTATCGTGGCCAGGCATCATTAACACTAATCCTCGCGCCGCACCTCCTCGGGTGTGCCCTCGAACTCGTTGAGCGCGTCCTGGATGACCTTGGTGGCCTCCGGGACGTGGCCCAGCGCGTTGTGCACCTCCGCCAGCAGCAGGAAGATGGTCACGCGGTCGTTGAGCGAGACGTCCGCGGCGCCCTTCTTGGCCTTCTGCGCGGGCAGCGCAGCCGACTTGGCCGCGCGCCGTATCCCAGGCAGCGCCATGGCGGCCTGCAGCACATGCAGCGCCTCCTCCCTCTCGTTGGCCCCCAGGAGTACGCGAGCGCGCACGATGTGGTACGTGGGCGACTCGCGCACCGCAAAGTTGTGCGACATGGCCTGCTCGAGCGACTGCGAGGCCACCTTGAGCTTGCCCTGGTGGAGGTACACCTGGGACAGCAGCACGTGCGCATCAGCGAACGAAGGCTCGAGCCGCAGGCACAGCATGCATGTGCGCTGCGCCGCGTCCACGTCATTCGCCAGGAAGCGGCACTTAGCGAGCAGCAGCTGCGCCTCCAGCAGCCCCGGCACAAACTTGGTCACAAACTCGAGCACTTTGCTCGCCTTGCTCAGGTACGGGTTGGGTGGCTCGGTTGGGCCCAGCGGCTCGGCCCCGACGCGCACCAGGTACAGCCGCACCATCTCGAGGAGCAGATCTGGGTTGAGCGCCGTGAAATACGAGTAGCTGATCGGCTTGCCCCGGATGCCACGCATGTGGAGCTCCATGGCCTCGTCCAGGTGGCGGTAGCCGACCTCCGAGTCAGCGCCGCCGCGCGTGATGGCCAGCATCGCGGAGAGCAGCATTAGCTCGGGGGACTTGTCGCCTGACTGGTTGAAGTCCTGCAGGAACTCGATCTGCTGCTGCGCGTGGTCCAGCTGGCCCGAGAGGATCTGGCACCGGATCGTCCCGTGCAGCGCGCCTATGTTCAGCTCGTCCAGCTTGGTCGCGTCTTGGAACGCCTTGGCGGCGGACTTGGCCTCTCCCGCAAGGATGAACTGGTAGCCGTGCTCCACCAGGTAGCGCGCGTCGTCAGGGTCCACCTGGCGCGCGCGCTCGAGCAAGGCCATGGTCTGCTTGAGGACGGCCTCCTGGCGGCCGCACAGCCGGGCCAGTGGCTGGGACAGCTGGTAGCAGAGGTTTGCGTTGCGTGGCTCATTGGCCATGACCGAGTCCAGCAGGTCCTGCAGCCGGCTCGCCGCCGCCATGTAGCGGCTCTCGCGTGAGAGTAAAAAGAGAACGGTGAGCCGCAGCGCCTCTATGTTGCGTGCGTCCTGCGCGAGGATGCGCTGGCTCGTCTCGAGGGCTTGGTCCCAGTCGCCCGTCATCATGAGCAGGCGGGCCTTCTCCGCGAGCGCGGGGAGGAAGCGGGGGTACTGAACAACCGCGTGGTTCAGCTCGCTCAGCGCCGCACCGTACTGCTCCTTGAGCTCAAAATAGGTGGACTTCCCGAGAAGCGCGTCCAGGTCTTTGGGACCGCCGGCGCCGTTGCTCAGGACGTCGTCGAATAGCTGCGCGGCCTTGGCGAGGCTGCCGCCTTCCAGAGTGAGCTCCATCCAGCCCTTGAGCGTCTGGGCGGACGGGTTCCCAGGCTGTGTGCGCAGGACCCGCTCGACTAGCTCCCTCGCTTTCCTGGCATCGGGGCCCAGGCCGGGCGCGGTATGGTTCTTGCCCTTCCCGGCGAGCTCGACCATCCAATGGAAGGTCGCCTGTAGGATGGAGCTGCCTTCCTTGCTGTTCTTTTCCTCCATCTCCAGCTGCATTGTGAAATGGGAGACGGCATCTTCGTCCACAATTCGGCACTGCTTATGCGCGTATATCAAAGCCGCGGGAGCAGCACCTTCGACCTCCCTCTTGCCAACCAGCGTGTCCAATTCTCGGATAGCCTCCGAATAGCTTCCTTCCAGGATAAGCCCGTATGCGTACCAGAATGACAGCACGGGATCCGTTACGCGCTTCTTCAGGACTTCCCGGCATACCGTCTGTAGGTGGCGAGAGAAGCCGTTCCGGGCATAATAGGTAATGTATGCCTGAATTTCCGACATTTTGTCGCTGTCTATACAAATTTAGAAAGCTTCTGGATTGTACGCTCGCTCTCAAGGTTTCACGGCTAAGTCCTCGTATACATGATGCCTGTCGCAGATTTCAAAGCCCACACAGTTTACCGGGATAAAAGCCAGCGACAACCATCGCCAGCCATGTTGTTAAGTAGGCGAAGTCAAGCTCATACTTACCCTTCAATTATTCTCTGCAAGGGGCCTGCACTTGAAAATGAAACCCGTTTCCGAACTTCATGGCTATGTCGTTACCGAAACGGGTTGCCTAAAAAAAAGTTTTGGAGTTTACCGTTCATCTTGTACGTCCATGATGGATACCAGGTGGGCGTGCTGGGATGTTAGTAGCCATAGTAGACCTCACAAGAAAAATGAGCCCTAGGCGCGCCTCCGCGCCGCGCCTTCCGAGGCCTGGGAAGGACACGTGGCGTAGTAATGTCTCTTCAGGCCCAGTTCCCTCTGCCTTCACTCTTTGATTCCCGCGCTCGTTGGCAGCATAAATGAGCTGTGGTGCAGGATTGCTTTCGCCACCTCGCAACGAACACGCCCCCCGAATGCATTTTGCCCGGCAATTTGTCGACCCTTTTGCAAGTTTTTTCCCCAAAGGTGCCATACCCGTCCGCGACGGCATGGCGTTAAACCACTTAGACTGAACCATTTGAATTCTACCATGGTGAAACAGGAGCATGACGCCGCATATGACCTGCGGAACACGGCCGACATGGCCGCGCCCTACGGTGCTAGCCAGGCAGGGGAAGTCGAGGCAACAGCCAAGCGGCCTAGAATTTCGCAGGGTTGGAGTGCGCTTGTCCAGGCTGCGAGCATCGACCCCCACGGTACCGTGCAGGAGCCCGCGATTGGCATTCCTTTCGGAGAGATGCCTCCACCACCCGCCCGATCCATGCCAGTTGAACCCACAATTCGCAGATCAGACGATGGTGCTGGCCGCCCGCAGACAACATTCGTTTCAATGCCCCCAGCTTCTAGCCAGCCGGAAGGTCCCGAAGGCGGTGGGGCGTTGACTGGCCAACCGGAGGCAACTGAGTCGACGCCGCGGCTTACCCGTCAATTCTGGGTACATAGTCGGCAAACTCATACATACATCAAAGTCATGTGTACAATCTGGCGTTTTCTCCTGCCGCCCAAGTGTTTGAATAGTTTAGCAGTACTCCTTGAGATAATAGGCCCGTAGTATATTGGTATGCGAGTATTGGCCTGCTGGGGCTGTTAAGCATATCTGTTAGAAAAGCTCAAGAGTTCCAGAATTCTATAAAAGGAGGGATGAAAAATTGCAATTTGTTGATGAGGTGTTTTGAAGGCATGTTCGGCTGAAGTTGAAGGCCTCGAAATTCTGGGAAACCTCCTGCCAGTGTGGGGGGGGAGCCCGAGCGGAGCCTAGCTGCCACGATGACGTGACATGATCTGCGGGCTTTGCGTCCTGGGCTTTGCATTCTTACTGGGAGGAGGACCAGATTCTCAGGAGCTAGTATTAACAATGGTTCACACTCAGCTGGTTGCGGCACCTTTCATCTTCCTTCACCTACCCCACAGCTACCCCCCACCCCACCCACCTCACCCCACCCCACCCGCCCGGCCGCCTACCCGCCCGCCCACCCGCCCGCCCGCCCGCCCGCCCGACCGACCGACCGACCGATCGACCGACAGACCGCCTGGCCGACCGACCGACCGACCGACCGACCGACCGACTGACCGACCGACCGACCGACCGACCGACCGACCGACCGACCGACCGACGACCGACCGACCGACCGACCGACCGACCGACCGACGACCGACCGACCGACCGACCGACCGACCGACCGACCGACCGACCGACCGACGACCGACCGACCGACCGACCGACCGACCGACGACCGACCGACCGACCGACCGACCGACCGACCGACCGACCGACCGACCGACCGACCGACCGACCGACCGACCGACCGACCGACCGACCGACCGACCGACCGACCGACCGACCGACCGACCGACCGACCGACCGACCGACCGACCGACCGACCGACCGACCGACCGACCGACCGACCGACCGACCGACCGACCGACCGACCGACCGACCGACCGACCGACCGACCGACCGACCGACCGACCGACCGACCGACCGACCGACCGACCGACCGACCGACCGACCGACCGACCGACCGACCGACCGACCGACCGACCGACCGACCGACCGACCGACCGACCGACCGACCGACCGACCGACCGACCGACCGACCGACCGACCGACCGACCGACCGACCGACCGACGGACCGTCCGACCGACCGACCGACCGACCGACCGACCGTCCGACCGACCGACCGACCGACCGACCGACCGACCGACCGACCGACCGACCGACCGACCGACCGACCGACCGACCGACCGACCGACCGACGACCGACCGACCGACCGACCGACCGACCGACCGACCGACCCGACCGACCGACCGACCGACCGACCGACCGACCGACCGACCGACCGACCGACCGACCGACCGACCGACCGACCGACCGACCGACCGACCGACCGACCGACCGACCGACCAACCGACCGACCGACCGACCGCAGTTCCATTCATTATCCGTGCTAGCTTCTGTGGTAGCTTATGTTGTACCTTGTGTTTTTCCAGAGAGGGAGGCAGGCCTCTGCTGCATCCACATGGGCCATAGCCACCGCGGCAATCAACCGTAATGAAGCTAGTGAAAACTACACAATCAGCTTACGAGGGCGGAGATATTTTTTGCTGATGGGAATAGTGCCTTTCTCAACCCTTGGTTATCTGACATCGCCTAGTGCTGCTCATGTGCCGTCCTCCTTCAACCTGGTGTATTGACTCTGGCAGAAAGCGGGAGAGTACAAGGCACAGGTGCAGTCGCAGTCGCCGTCTCTGTGTGAGTGGAACTGTCGATGGGGTGCTGCCAAGTGCAACCTTTCCCAGGTGGATGGTTCATTTGCAGTTCAGGTCTGAAACATTAGCCGTTGCTCGACTTGGCGTGCAAATCAGCTTGGGCATCTTGACAGATGACAAGCTGTACATCTCAATCAGATACTAATCAGTTTTTGAAGTGATCTACTTTGCGTTGTCGACAGGTGTGCACCTTCAATGATGACCAATTCTTTGAGCAAATTTTATAGTTTAGCCGCTTTGCTGCACCTCAACAACTTGCTAAATATGCAACGCCTGGACAGTGTCTTAAAGCACTGAAAACCTCCCAGCTCTTCGGGGTGGGTTTGTGTCAGGCAGGTTGGCAATTTTTTCTTTCATCTCGAACACTGCGGGGTGGTTTTGTCTTGTACTCTTTGTGATCGTCTTATTGCATACCCCACGGCCCACCTCAAATAATATCACATGCTGGGAGTCACCGATAACCCACACCCTGAAACCCTTTTCTGAGAAGTCGTTGTCATGAAACCTGGATAGTTAGTCTATCGCCACATTGAATCGTTGATGGTGGGCCAAGTCGTTGTTTTACCGGCGTAGCCTTACACTCCGATGCCCTGCTTGAAGTCCCATCGCGACAGCTCCCAATTTCTGCCCTCCCTTCATGCCTCTCAGTGCCTACCCCACCCCAGCCCCCTTCGCACTTCCAGCTTTCAGCCACAGTCCTTTGCCGTCCTTGTGCGCGTCAAGAATAACCATCAACACATGTTGCCTGTGCGGATACTTGCACGCTCCAGCCCGCTTCTGCCTCACCGTTGCTGACAGTTCACATAACCTATCTGCCCTGCATGCCCCGCCTGCCACGATTCTCGCCCTCTGGCACGATCCTTTTTTGGCGATGATTCATCCTCGTTTTCTCCTGTGCTTGCCTCACAGCGGGTCTTGGATTGGCACGGCTGAACCCAAAGTTCTTGCACTCCAATGCGACCAGCCACAAGTGGGTGCTCGGAGGTGAGTGACTTCTCGCTGAGCACCCTTAATTATGTATTATTATGTTGATGCCTTAATCATGGTATCTCCCTATCCCTTGTTATCCTGCTCGATCTCATTCTGCCCCGTCTAATCATACCTTCTCTCAATCGGCTGCATGGCATCCTATCATTCTCACCCTACCCTACCGAGTATCCCTCTGCACGGCACTGTCGCCGCGGTGCGCCATGTTCGCGCAGCCCTGTCCATCATGCCATCTCATCCCTGTGATTTTTTTTAGGATCTCACGAGTGATTCCGGGGGACCAGTGGGCGGGGTGAACGCGCGCCGGTTGCTACATGGAAAGCTGCCAGTTACCTATTTTTAAGCCACGCAGGCGACATGCCTATCACTTGCTCTGACCCTAGGCTTGCCGTGACCTTCCCCCCCCCCCCCCCCCCCCCCCCCCCTTCCCCCCCACTCTTTCCGTCCCCTCCCCCCCTTCTCCCCTCTCCTCCCCCCTTCGCCCCCCCCTCCGCCCGCCCCACTTGCAGCCATTGCGGAGCTCTTGGACAACTCAGTGGACGAGGTGCGGATTACTGTAAAGAGTGTGCATTCCAGTATGTGTGGCGTCATGAGTAAACGACGCTGGGTAGTTTCTGCTGCGCCTCCAGCAGCCATCTCGCCTCTTGATCTCTTCCTCGTTTTGCTGCAGCACATCCTCTCCCGGTGTTTCTCTCCCGCCGCCAGATTCACAACAACTTGTCGCTGCACCTTGGTTAGTGTATCCCCAAGTCAGCACTTGTGTGGCATGCGGATGCCATGGCCGGGGAGCGAAGGTTGGGATGGCCGCGTGGACAGGTTGGCCACTGCTGTAGGCAAGTGAAGCACTATTTGTGCAGGATGGCTCGCAAGCTAGCATGGATGGGGCATGGAGCTAACATGGATGGGAAACCTGTCCGTGTGCGGCCACATCGTTTGGCTCAGCGCACTCTCTAGTTTAACTTTGGGTTACTCCTTAATGGCGCACACACACCGCTCGCCCTCGTAGCACATGTGCGCACCCTGCCCTCTTGACCCCCTATGTACGCATGCCCCCCCCTTGGCCATGTGTGCCTGCCCCGACCAGATTCTAATGGGGGCCACCTACGTCAGCGTGGATCGCATCAGCAGCCCCGTGGATGGCTCGCCCATGCTCACGGTGAAAGGTGAGCACTAGCAATGGCAGCCACAGGTGGATGTGGGCCTGTGAAAAAGAGTAGGTACGGTTTCCGGTCACCCAGGTGTGGGCCGGTGGTTGAGCTGACGCTGGCCATGTGTTGCATGCCTTATGTGGCATCTGGAACGTGTGTGTTATGCGGCACGTGCGACATGCGTCTTATCTGGCATGACTAACCAAGCCTTTATCGTGTCGTAGTCAAATGACAAATATTATATATCTGTTAGCCCATAGCTTACAGCCTGTATAGCTGTTCCGGGTGGACGCAGTGGAGTGCATGCTGCCAAAGCGCCTTCCTGCGATTTGTATGGATGGGCAGAGGTGGGACGACGATGTCTATGGTCAGGCGGTGGCACGATCACAAGGCAACATTCATGGATAATCACACCCAAGGAATGCACACCTCCGCTCTAGCCAGAGTTAGGAAGGTGCTGTCCGCCATATGTCTGGTCTATGTTGCCTACGTGGAGGATCTGACGTGGGCTTTGTTCATGGAGAGGTTGACTGATTGCGTTGAGACCTAGAAGTTTCCGTCACTCTGTAGCTTATATGGCGGGTGTCATCATTCTGATGGCTCTGATGCCTTGATTGGGCACAGAAGCCCACCAGCAGCTCGACTAGGTTTTGAATACTGCCGATGCTTCTCATGGGCAAAACGAATCAGATCTCCCATGGTCTTGCTGACCGAGATAGCCCCTTACTAGCATGCCCGAATATTTTAGATATTATCTTTGGTTTGGGTATGCTTCCCATGATTGCGATCGGATGTGACTTCTTCTCACCCTGGGTGTTCTTTGGTGCAGACACGCGTGCACGTGCAGCCCGCAGGCTATGATTCCTGGCTAACATCGACCACCTGCCCCCCTTCTATTGGCTAACATCGACCACCTGTTCTGCCTTGTATTGGTGGGCCAATGTCGCACATTGGCAGACAACGGAGGCGGGATGGCCCCGGGCCGCATCCGCCAGTGCATGAGCTTTGGCTACTCGCACAAGAAGGACCTCAGCACAAGCATCGGCCAATGTGAGAGGACCACCCTGGCAGATAGTGTGGTCTGCATGGCCTCGTGCTGCGGACCTCCACTCGTGATGCTTAGGGAATGTGGTGTCGATGGCAGGTTGTGTTCCCACACCGTGATGACAGTATTGCTTGACACGTGACATGCTGACAAACAGTTGATAGCTAAAACAATACATTTACTATTAGTAGTATAGTATAATAATACTAATTATTAGTAGTATAATGTAATAATTGTACAACTAATAGTTAATTAATATAGTATTGATGAATATGTTATTTGTTAATTCATCGTTAATTAATATATTATTACTTAATATAGTATTAATTAACATATTATTAATTAACATAGTATTAATTAGCTGATAGTTAACTGGTAGCGTCGAAGCGAGTTTCTTGCTGACAAAGTTGGGTAAGGGGCAGTGTTTTTGCTAACGTACCGGAACCGGTAATTCTCCGGTAATTACCGGTGCCCCCCCGGCCGACCGGTAAGCCCCCCCCGGCCGACCGGTATGCTATATGCCAAGCAGGAACCCCCCCCGGCCGACCGGTATGCTATATGCCAAGCAGGAAACCCCCCCCGTTCGACCGGTATGCTGTGTTCAGAGCAGGAACCCCCCCCCGTTCGACCGGTATAAGCCATTGTGACTTGTCCGGGCTGCCCTGGTCGACCTGGAAGCTTTAAATGCCGGCCGGGGTTCCCCGGTTTCCCCGATACAGAACCGGTACTTATATACTGACTATAACACAATATCAATTTCTATTAGTAAAGGTTGACTATTCCCGGCATTTACAAACAGTTTGCACATTGCTGCCATGCTAACACCTCCACGAAATGTAAACGCCGACACAGCAGAGCCCTGCTGAATGCCCGACAAAAACCAGGGTGCAAGGGAATGAAATCTCGCGATGGTGCGATCGCAGCTACAACATACCTTACTTATCAACATAAAATAGTAGTGCCTGACCCTCAGATGCAGTATTTAAAAAATAATCATGGGCAACGGCTCGTCAAGGCTATTGCATGTTGCTTGCTCGCGACTTTATCAGCTGGCGTTCATGTTGCCCACTTAAAATACCGGTGTGAGCTTGACCAGCACAAATGTTGTTGCTGTTGTTGTTGCCACGCAATGGGCAGCAGAGATTTGTAGACTGTTGTTGGACGTACTACAGTAACAGCAACTTTTGAGGAGGGGCTACAGTTTCAACTTCAACTTGTGAGTAAATCGATGTTCCGTACCCAAGTAAAAAAAGGCGTGGGGCGGTGCAGCTCTGACCCTACAACGAATGGGTCAGCACTGGGCAGCCGGCAAGTCCAGTCTGTCAAATGCGTAGACTAGACAGTCTAGACTATTTTCTACTGTATTGGCTCGAGTCCAAACTCAAACTCAAACTCAAACTCAACCTCCACCTCCGAGTCCAAGTGGAAATTAAATAAGAGGCATGCCTCTATCAAGATATATTTTTGGAGGCTTGTTTTGATTGGCGTTAACTTGTAGTTTACTTTAGTTAGGACGACAACATGTTAAGCCGTTGAATTCATTTCGACTTTTGCATTTTCACGAGTTTGTCAAAAAAGGATCAATTATATACCCGACTTCTCCGTTAAATCTCATCGACCGGGTTACGAAACAACCCACGAACGCCGTAGATGCATATCCAACGGTAGTAAACAACGTTACGACCGACGCGGCGCCAAATATAGTCGCCCCTGCGCGAAGTTTTGAAGCTTGAAGCTAAAAGCCTGTGCGCCGCGTCGCAAACCCGCGCACAGTTTCCGCGAACCCGGGCTCAGGCCTTTCCGCGAGTTTCTGAGTTTTTGAGTCCAAAACCCATTTTTCACCGTGCTGGTAGTCGGTAGAGCGGGTAACAAATGCGCTGCAGACTGCAGACCTGCAGTAGGTACGCAACACGATGTGAAGGTGCTGAGCCGCAAAACGTTGATGAAGTTCACGGCAGTCGAGCCAGCTGACTTTGTTTTGCGTGTTTTCTAATCCTGCATTATTCGATAGTGCGCTAGAGAAGCGAATCATGACAAAGAAGAAAGAGCCCCCGATTCCTCATTCCCCTGGGCTACAAATTCAAGGACCATTTCTCACGAGGCGGTGGCATTTTAACCTTGGCCGGCAGTGCAAGCGGTCGGCGGGCTTTGGGCACGGTCGTTACAGACCAGGCGCAGGCAGGCATCGAGTTAGAAGGGGACGTTAGAAGCGAGCGCATGTGAAATGGACGGACAGGAAGCTGCGCCGGCCCGGCGGTAAAACTGGGAACCAACATACAAAGAAAGCCAAGATGGCACTACCTAGCGGTGACGAAGAACCTGGTCCTCGTTTTTAAAGAGGAACCCGGGTCTCCTGAGGTAGCTTTTCCAACTTCCAATGGCCTATGGGTGTACACCCCCCCCCCCACGTTTAAGATTGGGGTCCGGCCAACCCAGGGCTGCGATCTTAAACCTAAAATCAAATCCAGGGTTGACGATCTTAAACCTGAGAAGATCTTAAACCTGAGGGGGCGCGGCGCGGCGCGCCCCGCCGGAGCCCGCCAATTGATGCATGAGTCCTGCATGAGTGGAAGTTTTTGAAATTAATAGCAAAACCGCCAATAAAAAATAAAAAAATATCAATACCGTTGCTCGTGGTCTGTACACTGGGCACTGGCCGGAACTTGGCAGCTTTTTGTACCAACTTTAAGATCTTTTTGCCCAAAACCAGCCCTGCGATCTTAAACCTGAAATTTCAAAATCCAGGGGCTCATGATCTTAAACCTGAGAATCTTAAACGTGGGGGGGGGGTGTAGGGTGCATGCAAACAGGCGGCATCATGTTTAATAACTTACTAAGTCAGGCCGCGCCATGTATGGTGAGCCAATGTGAGAGCTATACACTGCCTACCGGCAATGCGTACTATGTTTTGTAGCCTCCTATTGTTACCATGTGCACATGCTTGTATGCATGCTAAGTTATCATCGTCGCGTGTCTTAGTAGGGCTGCCGGCTGCCGGCTGCGTATACCCCGGTATGAGAATCAGGGCACAAGCAGCCCACTAGGGGCCTATGGCAAGGCTTCAGAGTTTAGGATAAATTATATAACTGTATAAGAAATCCTATTGGGATTTTGTTAAAAAAAAAAAAAAATCGCCACCATCCGGGGGGGGCGGAGCCCCCCCGGACCCCCCCCGGACCCCCCCGGACCCCCCCCGGACCCCCCCCGGACCCCCCCCGGACCCCCCCCGGACCCCCCCCGGACCCCCCCCGGACCCCCCCCGGACCCCCCCCGGACCCCCCCGGACCCCCCCCCCCGGCCTCGGCCGCTTCGCGGCCTCGGCCGGGACCCTTACCGGAATTACCGGAAACCCCCCCCCCCTTAGCAGAAACACTGGTAAGGGGAGTGGTGGCACTGCCTTGGTGGGGTTGTTGGGTAAAGGGAGTGGTGGCACTGCCTTTGTGGGGTTGTTGGGTAAGGGGAGTGGTGGCACTGCCTTTATGGTTTTGTTGGGTAAGGGGAGTGGTGGCACTGCCTTTGTGGGTTTGTTGGGTAAGGGGAGTGGTGGCACTGCCTTTGTGGGGTTGTTGGGTAAGGGGAGTGGTGGCACTGCCTTTATGGTTTTGTTGGGTAAGGGGAGTGGTGGCACTGCCTTTGTGGGGTTGTTGGGTAAGGGGAGTGGTGGCACTGCCTTTGTGGGTTTGTTGGGTAAGGGGAGTGGTGGCACTGCCTTTGTGGGTTTGTTGGGTAAGGGGAGTGGTGGCACTGCCTTTGTGGGTTTGGCGTTGGAAGGCATGCTCACAAATATGAGTGGTGTAAATGGTCTGGGTGAACGTGACTGTGTGTGCTGCACGGAATGTAGACAGGGAAACTCCGTGTTGTTTGTTTGCAATCGCTGAGTTTACCGCGAGCCCATGGGTTCAGCCGTTCCATGCTATTGCCCCGGGCATCGCACAGATACCTTCCGCTGCAATATATACGTGTACTTCAAAAACTTTGGTCATGCTTTGACGTCATTATTCGTGAGGTCATCCTGACAAAGAATTTCGTCGTTATCTTGTGGCCTGCTGCAAATTCACTGTGTCGACGTTGGCTCTGCACCAAATGCAAGCTGACCAACATCCCCTCTTCGCGTTTGTCGTTGCATGCAGCAGCGGCCTTATGGTGATCCAACACTGGTTGCCCTTCATCCGTCACATAACAGCGGCTTTATGCCCGCAACCGCATGCACATTCTACAGCGCCTGCTGGTGCATAGACGCGGCTCTATGTTACCATGATGACTGTCCTACGTTACCATTCAATCCTATGTTGCCATTTGGTCCTACGTTACCTTGGTGCCTGGGTATGCTGCCCCCCCCCTGTCCCTTGTTGATGTGCATGTCATTGTTGTGTGTTCCCACCGGGTCCACGGCACCGCAAGGCAGCCCCTTGTATGCAAGGGTCCGAGTTTGCATCACAACCAAGTGCATATGAGTACGGGTCCACGGCACCGCACGGAACCAAAAGAGCCTGGCTTCTGATGGTGTTGTTGTGCACGCCACGTGCCCACCCCTTTGCTCCCCAAGCAGATGGCAACGGCTTCAAGACCAGCTCGATGCGCGTGGCGGCAGATGTCATCGTGTTCACGCGCACGATGTGAGTGCATGGGGTCAGTGGGGTGTGTGCACAGGGTAGCAGGTGCGCGGGATTAGAGGGGTCATCCACACCGGGCAGTGGGTGTGCAGGGGGCGTCCCTTCTCGCGCCTAGAGCTCGAAGGGAGTGATCTGTCCGTGTGGCGTACCTTTCATGTAGGGGCAAGACTTTACCAATTAGGGGTTAAATTTTGATGCTGAAACGGGAACTGGGGCAGCTCGGGGACAGTGTTTGTTTTGTGATTCTCTGAACATAAAGTTGTTCATATTCAGAGTAGCCTCTATAGCTAGATTGTATGGTTGAGTTGACAAACCTTTTGAGGCCGGTTAGGCCTGAAACGGATCTGCGGTGGCACAGATTCGGCCAGTTTCTTTGGCCAGGTGTGCAAGTCCGCAACAGCTACGCTGCGATACAATCTTGCCACTGTTTTCGTTTCTTTGTTAATGGCGTAGTGATTACCTTGATCTAAAATTTTTCTCCGATGCAATATGTGACCTCAGCGAGTCCCACAATCTTACGTACGACGCCTGCAAATGTCATCAAACATTGTGTGGCCAAGAAATGCCGTCCGGGGCATGGCCACGTGCCCCGTAAAAAAGATAAAAACAAACCCACCTAGCTAAGGCTGGCCTCTGCTCTTTTCCCACCCATGCTCCCTGCGTTTTCTTGTAAGTGGGGAAGGCTAGCCTTTTGACAAGCAGCAAGTCTTCCCATGAGTGCCCATGGCCGGGATATGGGCTACCTTTTGTATTTGCTCCACTCGTTGTTCTGAGGAAGAGAGTGGTTACCCTGGAGCTCCACATTCATAGAATGTATGCACTCATTGTTCTGAGGAAGAGAGTGGTTACCCTGGAGCTCCACATTCATAGAATAGATGCACTCATTGTTCTGAGGAAGAGAATGGTTACCCTGGAGCTCCACATTCATAGAATAGATGCACTCATTTTTCTGAGGAAGAGAATGGTTACCCTGGAGCTCCACATTCATAGAATAGATGCACTCATTTTTCTGAGGAAGAGAATGGTTACCCTGGAGCTCCACATTCATAGAATAGATATTACCTCCGACGCGACCCAGTTTCTGGTCAACTGATCTCATGGTAGGGCGCGAACAAGCTCTGTGCAGTCTGGGTGAACATCCGGCACTAAATCATCATCGTGTCCCCCCTGTCCGCGTTCGCTGGGCAGAGATGGTGGGTGGGCATGAGCCATTTCTGAACATATTCAGCCAAGTCAAATGGGCTGTTTTTTTCAAAAAGGGGTACTCAGCACTGCTCGGTTTTGTGACTGCAAAGTGCAACTGACCCAAGGAATAATGCAAGGGCTGTGTTCTTCTCCTTGCAACACTGGGTGATGTTCTGTCTGTCTAGACACGGCCGCATGATATGGGATAGTGCGGGCTGCATGCTTGGATGCATGCCTTGGAAAAGGTGGGACTTCCTACCGGTATTTCCCACCGAGCCATGTGCCCATTCCTCCCGCATCACCCAGAGCTCATGTCCCTTGCTGCCGTACTCACGGAAACGCGAGAGCACTTAATCGGTGCGTGGGTGGTGGGGTTGGGATGGGGATCATGTTGGGGTGGCGGGTGGAATCTGATCACATGCCAGTACCACGCAGAGCGTCGGGCTGCTGTCCTTTTCCTTCCTGCGAGAGACCGGCGCGGAGGACATCAAAACTGCCATGGTATGTGGGTGGTGTCGGTGGGCAACTGGGTCAATCAGAGCTACTAGTAAGTAGCTGCCGCGCAGGTGCCTGGTGTACGCAGGTGGTGCTGGAGAGCATCAACTGCCGCGGTACGTGGGTGGATGCGGTCTTCAGAAATCTTTTGCTTGCTGTAGCACCTGGAGCACCATGGTGGCGGGCACCTGGCATGGCCCACCTGGGAATCGACTGATTACCGACCTGGTTGGAATGATCGCTATCAGACCTGTTTCGTTTGAGCCCTTGGCTGCGTTTGAGCCCTTGGCTGCGCGTGGATCTGCGTGACACGTATGGCTCCCTGGCAAGATCCCTGATGGCCTACCTGGCGTCCATCACTGTGCCTCCTCCCACAGGCGGACTGGGAGTACTGCGGGTGCCACGGCGTCCCGATGACATCACCCCGCTGCCGCTGCTGCCGGTTGGATGATGAAACCAGTTCAGGCAGCGAACTGGACACGCGCTGGGCGCTGAACATGTCCATCATCTTCGAGTGGAGCCCGTTCAAGTCCGAACAAGAGCTGTTGAAGCGGGTACGTGCGCGGCATGGGGTCTCCTGTGCCCATCCGTTAGGGGCCGAGTCCACGTAAGTGGTAACAAGAGCTGCTGCCGCAGGTGAGTGGTGGGTCACTGGTGTGCATCCTGTTGGCGTGCCGAGGTACTGGTTTCCATCCTGTTGGCGTGCAGAGGTACTGGTATCCATCCTGTTGGCGTGCCGAGGTACTGTATTGACTGCCGGATTACCATGGCCTTCTATGGTGTGGTATGTGATGGCACAACCTTGGGTGATCGCATCGTGCGTACCGTGGGTGAGAGCATTCTGCGCGCGGTTGGTTCCTGTTCGGCCTCGAATTCCCCGCATCATCTCCCCGATGTGGCACCTCACGTGAGGCCCACGCGGGGCCTCAGGTAGGGGCGTTAGCTGCGCGGGAGGCCTTGTTTGTCCACAGTCCTGCGATTATGGCAATCGGACATATGGGGACATTGATGGGTTTGCACAGGGTGTTGGTTCGAAGGGTTGGACGCCGCCGTGAATCGTCATGTACAATGTACTGTTGCCCACGGGGCGATTTGAGACATCCCTGTGCCATCGACAATACATCTGAGTGTCATCCTTTGCTAGCTATCCCCGTTATGGAAACTCATTGCATGTGGAAGGCAGCAAAGTATGTGTGCCAGCCGGTCCATGCCGGCGCGCCATGCGATGTCTGCTTCTGCCGGGATGGCCCTTGTGACGCTGAAGGTGTCTTTCCCTGTTTGCCCCATTATCATGCAATTGGCACTCGCTGCTGGGGGTCATGCGGGGTATGCCCCCATTGTCACCATCAAACAAGCCAATCGTAACTTTCCAAGAATAAAAAACATGCTCGAAGGGTCGCGGGATTTGAATTCCTTCCTTCCTTCCTTCCTTCCTCCCTCCCTCCCTCCCTCCCTCCCTCCCTCCCTCCCTCCCTCCCTCCCTCCCTCCCTCCCTCCCTCCCTCCCTCCCTCCCTCCCTCCCTCCCTCCCTCCCTCCCTCCCTCCCTCCCTCCCTCCCTCCCTCCCTCCCTCCCTCCCTCCCTCCCTCCCTCCCTCCCTCCCTCCCTCCCTCCCTCCCTCCCTCCCTCCCTCCCTCCCTCCCTCCTCCCTCCCTCCCTCCCTCCCTCCCTCCCTCCCTCCCTCCCTCCTCCCTCCCTCCCTCCCTCCCTCCCTCCCTCCCTCCCTCCCTCCCTCCCTCCCTCCCTCCCTCCCTCCCTCCCTCCCTCCCTCCCTCCCTCCCTCCTCCCTCCCCCTCCCCCCTCCCCCCTCCCTCCCTCCCTCCCTGCGTTCATTCCTTCGTTCGTTCGTTCGTTCGTTCATTCAGTCGGTCGGTCGGTCGGTCGGTCGGTCGGTCGGTCGGTCGGTCGGTCGGTCGGTCGGTCGGTCGGTCGGTCGGTCGGTCGGTCGGTCGGTCGGTCGGTCGGTCGGTCGGTCGGTCGGTCGGTCGGTCGGTCGGTCGGTCGGTCGGTCGGTCGGTCGGTCGGTCGGTCGGTCGGTCGGTCGTCGTCGGTCGGTCGGTCGGTCGGTCGGTCGGTCGGTCGGTCGGTCGGTCGGTCGGTCGGTCGGTCGGTCGGTCGGTCGGTCGGTCGGTCGGTCGGTCGGTCGGTCGGTCGGTCGGTCGGTCGGTCGGTCGGTCGGTCGGTCGGTCGGTCGGTCATTCCTTCCTTCCTTAATTCACTCCTTCCTTCGTTCATCCATCCATCCATCCATCCATCCATCCATCCATCCATCCACCCACCCACCCACCCACCCACCCACCCACCCACCCACCCACCCACCCACCCACCCACCCACCCACCCACCCACCCACCCACCCACCCACCCACCCACCCACCCACCCACCCACCCACCCACCCACCCGTCCATCCATCCATTCATTCATTCATTCCATCCATCCATCCATCCATCCATCCATCCATCCATCCATCCATCCATCCATCCATCCATCCATCCATCCATCCATCCATCCATCCATCCATCCATCCATCCATCCATCCATCCATCCATCCATCCATCCATCCATCCATCCATCCATCCATCCATCCATCCATCCATCCATCCATCCATCCATCCATCCATCCATCCATCCATCCATCCATCCATCCATCCATCCATCCATCCATCCATCCATCCATCCATCCATCCATCCATCCATCCATCCATCCATCCATCCATCCATCCATCCATCCATCCATCCATCCATCCATCCATCCATCCATCCATCCATCCATCCATCCATCCATCCATCCATCCATCCATCCATCCATCCATCCATCCATCCATCCATCCATCCATCCATCCATCCATCCATCCATCCATCCATCCATCCATCCATCCATCCATCCATCCATCCATCCATCCATCCATCCATCCATCCATCCATCCATCCATCCATCCATCCATCCATCCATCCATCCATCCACATGCCGCCGTGAGAACAGTCAACGTGTACATACGTTTGAGTAGGCACTCTCCACCCCTGATTGGGCATGAAGTTGTTTGCTTGCTGTCTGTATTGACGGTCCTTCCCATCTTCACGCTGTGCGGGTCGATCCGAAAGGATGTCTTCCCGATATGGCCAGCATCAGTTCGCATTCGGATGGCGGCAGATGCCAAGCCAGTGTGCTTATGTGCAGATGGCGGGCGCCCAATATGTCTGCTCACGGCTGGGCGCGCAATAACTCTGCATATGTGCGGTCGGCAAGTACATGTGCTTGCGTGCAAATGGTGGTTTATGCCAAACCAATGTGCTTATGTGAATGGTGGTTTATGCAAATCCAATGTGCCTACGTGTGGATGCCATGTCTGCATGGATACACGTACAGCTGGCGGGCCTGGGCCGCCAGGGCACAGAAGTGATTATGTACAACCTGTGGGAGACAGATGACGGCCAGACAGAGCTGGACTTTGATTCGGACGAGAAGGTGAGCTGGTGGCTTGCTGGGCAAGAGCGGTTGCTGGTTACGCAGATGAGCCGCCATAGTCATTTGCGTGATATGTAGCAGGAATAGCCAGTTGCGTTATATGTAGCAGGAACAGCCAGCTGCGTGATATGTAGCAGGAACAGCCAGTTGCGTGATATGTAGCAGGAATAGCCAGTTGCATGATTTGTAGCAGCCATAGCAGGTGTAATGATATATCATTGTCATGTAGATTATGTATGCAACGGTCATTTACTGAGATAATCTACTGAGATAATTACAGATGGCTGATGGCCTTGTCGACAACTCCAGCTTGGCTGGCTCTGGCGCTCGCTATTGCGAGCATGGCGTCTGGCGAGGTGATCACTGCGGGAGGTGAGGCGGTCACCACAAGTCAGACAGCAGACAGGTGTAGTGAGGGCGACGTGGTTTGCCTCGGGGTCCGCTCTGCCATTTGCTTCTTGAGCCTCATTTGCGTGGTAAGTTTAACGTCACTCAAATATGCCCTGCAGCCGGCTTGGTGGACGGTGAATCACTCCCGCAAGTCCGGATGAGTCCTCCCACTCTTCTATACTAGCCCCCCACTTTCTGTACGGCCACTTTCGGCCATCCAAAGTGGTGTGCAGTGCAGTCTCCGCACGTGTTTGCCTACCATGCATGCCGCCTGACATCTGGGCTGCCAGCCTGCCACCGTCCACGGGCCACAGCACATGTGCCTACCTGTCACTCATGACCCTGCCCCTGTTCCCTTTTTTCCTGCCATGCGGTGTACATCCAACCATGCGCTGTAAGTAGGACATCAAGGTTCGGCACAAGGTGGACCCGCCCAAGCCCGCCAAGCGCAAGGTGGACAACGCGGAGGACTACCTGGGCTACCGCCACTCCCTGAGGGTGCGACATGCATGCAGTATAACAAAGTATGATGGATAAAAAAGGGGGAACGCCATGCAGGACGAGTGGGGCAATAGCCGAGGCTACTATTGAATTGTCTATAAGCTAATTTTCTCAGCATGCAATACTAACTCCAGTAATGGCAACATGACGGGAAACATTCCGTTTTTCTTCGCCCGTTATCCATGTGCGGCCACGGCCGCCTGTGAGGTCACGGCCACGCCATGCTTGAGATTGGACGTACTTTGACTTGTTTGCTGTGGTCACAAGTAGCGGTTTGTTGGGCGTATCACCAACCACACTCAGAATGGCAGCTGAAGTTGCCATGTGGGCATCCGCACATAGGCATCCGCGCATGGGCATCTACCCGTGGGCATCCATGCATGGGTACCGGGGCAGTTGATGCAAGGGGATGTGCACCGGGGCAGTTAATTGTAAACGGGGATGTGGTAAACGGTCTATTTAGGAGGAAGGGGGTAAACCATGGAATACTCTATGGTTAGGCTCCAACTCTCACGTGCTTGCCAGCTGCTGCCTGGTTGTATGCCATTGCGACTGCTCCCATGAGAGATCGTGGAACCTTGCCTTTGGCATGTCAAAGGTCATTTGAGGCATCGAGCACCCGTGTAGGCTTGCACAGGTGTAGGATGGCACAGGTGTATGATTGTAGACATGCATGACTGCACCGCTGTCCTGTTACTTAACCAGTAACAGTCTTGTTAAATCACGTGGTCGTTTGTCGCGTCGCCGGCGGCGTATGCATGACCATGAGCGCTCCAGACATCGTGGCATTGTGGCGGGAGCCAGTATGCCTGTGGTGTTGTGGCCCTCCTGGCCTGGTGATCATTCCCATGAACTCATGCCACTGCAAGGGGGGGTGATGGTGACCACACCCGCGCTCTTCTCACTTTCCTTGTCATTCCCTGATGGTTGCACTGGGCTTGCCACACCCTGTCTGACACTCTGATACGGTGGGTGTTGCGTCTTCCAGGACTACATTGCCATCCTGTACCTGCAGTTTCCGGACAACTTCAAGATCACGCTGCGGGGGACCGCTGTCGCGATGAAGCCGATCGCCAGCTGCATCAAGTACAAGGTGGAGGACACGTACCGGCCGCATCTCAACGGCGAGGAGGAGAAGGTGAGGGGGGGAGGAAGAGAGGGCTGAGGAGGAGGGGAAGGCGACGAGTTAAGTAGGGAAGCCGGGGAGGAGGAAGGTGAGGGGGCGAGGAGCCGGAGGAAGGGGGGGGGGAAGAGGGGAAGGGAGGGAGGGAGGGAGGGGGGAGGGGGGAGGGGGGGGGGGAGGGGGGAGGGGGGAGGGGGGAGGGGGGAGGGGGGAGGGGGGAGGGGGGGAGGGGGGGAGGGGGGAGGGGGGGGGGGGGGAGGGGGGAGGGGGGGAGGGGGGAGGGGGGAGGGGGGAGGGAGGGAGGGGGAGAGGGAGGGAGGGGGAGGGAGGGAGGGAGGGGGAGGGAGGGAGGAGGGAGGGAGGGAGGGAGGGAGGGAGGAGGGAGGGAGGGAGGGAGGGAGGAGGGAGGGAGGGAGGAGGAGGGAGGGAGGAGGAGGGAGGGAGGGAGGGAGGGAGGGAGGGAGGGAGGGAGGGAGGGAGGAGGGAGGGAGGGAGGGAGGGAGGGAGGGAGGGAGGAGAGGAGGGAGGAGGAGGAGGGAGGGAGGAGGGGGGAGGGGGGGAGGGGGGTGCGGTTTAAGCCAGGGAGTAGAAGGTCGTAGGTATCCTTGGAAGCAGGGGGACAATATCTTTTTGACAACCATTGGTTTAGTAGGCGCCCATGCCTAGGGCCCTTGCCTATGCCTAGGGCCCTTGCCTTTCCGGATTTCCCCATTCATTGCCGAAAGGCAACCACGCTGCCATCGTGGGCGGCGTGCCCATGGCTGAGGGGCAGCCAGCGCGTAGAGCTTATGGATGCTACCACAGTATTCTTACCGCAGTCCTTTGAGCAGTATGGTAACTTGACGGTATGAATTCAGTTTTTTTCCCCACCATATGGCTCCGTGTGAGCTGTACAGCATGGCCTTTGCTGTTATGGCTGACGCAGTGGAAAGCCCCACCGCTACCTCTCTCTCCATTCCTACCCATTCCCTATCTGTTTTTCCTCGCCCCCCTGCCTGTCTCTCCTGGCCTCATTGCTACGTCCCCTCCTTGCCTCGCCAAGATGCTCTGTCATTGTGACAGCGTGACTTTCCTCCCCTCCACAGCTACAACGAGCTCTTGCACGGGTTGCTTGAAAGAGACAGCTAGTGGAATCCTAACCCAAAGAGGGTGATAGTCCCTACTGACATGGCTCACAAGGTAAAGCGCCTCACTTTGTTTTTTCTCTACGTGTCTCCCCACTTCCTCTCCCCTTCAGCTCCAACGGGCTCCTGCCAACGCGTTGGTGGGCCGGTCGCCGAACGTCGTCAAGACCCTGGTGGGCTTTGCCAAGGAAGCGCCTGACACGACCATCTCTGGCTTCTGTGTCTACCATCGCAACCGGCTGATCAAGGTACGGGCTTGCTGCTACCTAATAGATTTAAAGGTGCGGTAGAAGTTGCTGTTGCTGTATGTACAAGAGAAGCAGGTGCAGTTGACGCAAGTGCAGATCTGGAGGCTTCCGTTTACACCGGTATAGAAAGCGTGCTAGATGATAAACGATGCTTCGGTGCCAGCCTTTGTTGGTGGGATCGATGCTCATTTTTTCCCCGTAATGTAGGGCAGGGGGTCAATAGGAAGCGTTGGTGTGTTTGGCATGGCAACGGTCGGCGCGAGCTGACTTGGCATGATAGTAATCTTGCCATGATAATTATCTTGGCATGATAATTATCTTGGCGTGATAATTATCTTGGCATGATAGTAATCTTGGCATGATAACTATCTTGGCATGATAGTAATCTTGGCATGATAACTATCTTGGCATGATAGTAATCTTGGCATGATAACTATCTTGGCATGATAGTAATATTGTCATGATGATTATCTTGGCATGATAACAATGAATGGGGTCGACTTGACTCTGAGCCAGCAGGCTCGGCTGAGCGCGACTAGCTGTCAGGTGAGGAGGTGGGGGAAGGAAAGGAGGGAATGGCGCCATCGGTGCGCATCCATGTGTTCATGTAGGAATCATGGGTAAGGAAAAATATTGGGCTTTTCGCCCTTTTGGGGGGGAGGGCGGGGGCGGCGAACTATGCGTAATTCTGGTGCGGCACCGTGACTGTCAGTGGATATCAGTGGAATCCAGAAGCAGCCGTCATATTTTGTTTGCTTTGTTTTTGTCTGATTTTCTGTTTTCCCACTCTCAGCCCTGATGTGATCGTTTGGTGCTGGCCCTGTTCCCTTGGCCCCGATTTGATCCTTCATCCTTGTGTGGTGGGACGCTGCACCCATGGCAGCCCTTCTGGCGCGTGTATTCATCCAACAGCAGCGTGGGGCGTGGAGTAATCGGTAAGCCTCTGTGTGATGGACGAAAATGGCCATCGTGCTTAGTGCGCTCGGAATGACAGCGACTTGTAATGTCTAATATACATTGAGGGCCATTCGCTGAGAGTGGTGGCCAAGGTTCCACACGGTTTCAGAACTGAGGGGTGTGTGAGAGTACCCCCGGCCGCGGTGCCGCTCTGTTGGTGTGTATCCTTCCAGAGGGGAATGCTCTGCTCGCTCGCCCAAGGAAAGCTTGGTGGAACTGGCCTACAGAAAGTCCCCATGCCACGCACATCTGTGGGCAGGCAGACAGGTGCTACGGGCATACGGCCTCGGTTACAACTACAGTTGCCTTCTTGGGCCCCATCACATTTCCCACTACTCCCTCTAGCTGATTTCTATCCCCGGCCCCGTTTTAAAAATAGAACGTGCAATCTCCTCCTGTACCGCTGGTTGGTCGGATGCATTGTGCGCAGTCAACCCCCGTTCACCCCACCTAGGGTTTTCCATCACATTTTCCCGGCCCTAACTTGGCTGGAATCCCCCCCCCCCTCCACCCCAATCCCCCACCCCCACCCCCGTTGGTCGCCAGGCGTGCTGGAGGCCAACTTCATCGAGCCAGCCCATGACAAGCAGGACTTTGAGCGCACGCAGCTACTGGCGCGGCTGGAGGACCGGCTCAAGAAGCTGGTGCCGCGATACTGGTGGGTGGGGTGGGGTGGGGTGGGGTAGGGTGGGGTGGGGTGGGGTGGGGTGGGGTGGGTGGGGGTGGGGTGGGGTGGGGTGGGTGGGTGGGGTGGGGTGGGGTGGGGTGGGTGGGTGGGGTGGGGTGGGGTGGGGTGGGGTGGGGTGGGGTGGGTGGGGTGGGGTGGGGTGGGGTGGGGTGGGGTGGGGTGGGTGGGGTGGGTGGGGTGGGGGGTGGGGTGGGGGGGGGGGGGGGGGGGGGGGGGGGGTGGGGCGGGGCGGGGCGGGCGGGGCGGGGCGGGCGGGGGGCGGGCGGGCGGGGCGGGCGGGGCGGGGCGGGGCGGGGCGGGGCGGGGCGGGGCGGGGCGGGCGGGGCGGGCGGGGCGGGGCGGGGCGGGGCGGGGCGGGCGGGGCGGGGGGCGGGGCGGGGCGGGCGGGGCGGGGCGGGGCGGGCGGGGCGGGCGGGGCGGGGCGGGCGGGCGGGGCGGGGCGGGGCGGGCGGGCGGGGCGGGCGGGCGCGGGCGGGCGGGGCGGGGCGGGGCGGGGCGGGCGGGCGGCGGGGCGGGGCGGGGCGGGGCGGGGCGGGCGGGGCGGGCGGGCGGGGGGGCGGGGGGGCGGGGCGGGCGGGGCGGGGCGGGGCGGGGCGGGGCGGGGCGGGGCGGGCGGGCGGGGCGGGGCGGGGCGGGCGGGGCGGGCGCGGGCGGGCGGGGCGGGGCGGGCGGGGCGGGGCGGGGCGGGGCGGGGCGGGCGGGGCGGGGCGGGGCGGGGCGGGGCGGGGCGGGCGGGGCGGGCGGGCGGGCGGGCGGGGCGGGCGGGGCGGGCGGGCGGGCGGGGCGGGGCGGGCGGGGCGGGGCGGGGCGGGGCGGGGCGGGGCGGGGCGGGGGGGTGGGGTGGGGTGGGGTGGGGTGGGGTGGGGTGGGGTGGGGTGGGGTGGGGTGGGGTGGGGGGGTGGTTGGGGGTGGGTGGGGAGAAGGGAGGGGGTAGTGTCTCGCTACTGGGGAGTAATGGACTTGTGCCATGCTTCTGGGGGGCGGGCGGGCGGGCGGGCGGGCAGGTGAGCGGGTGAGCGGGCATGTCGGGGGGCAGTGCTGCACTACCAGTATGTGGTTTGGGGAGGCGACAATCGCCTGGGTGCGACAATCGCTTGTACAGAAACAAGTGGGTCGCCATGCCGCGCTTCGGGTGGGTAGGCTTGGCGGTGGACAGGTGGGGTGAATGCAGGGATTGCTGGTGTACTAGTAAGCTTTCACCCTGGACCGGTGGGCCGCACATGCTGAGATCGCGACCTATCACCATCCCTGCCTGGACACGTGTTCAAGGATCGCTTCCAGAGCTTGTCCATCAAAGTGTGGGCAGTAGCAAACCAGGTGTCCGCATGAACCAGACCCGCACTCGTGGGAGGAGGGGGGACATCCAGCCAAAACAGCACACTCACTCGTGTGTCCGGCGCGGCACCTCCAAACGTGGAGCTAACTCCAAAAACGTGTCCGGCGGCAGAATTTTTTGCGACGGAGTGTACTCCAGTCGAAAATTTTAGGGCGGCGCGAAGAAAAATTTTGTGGAGCGAACTCCTTTTGGCGGTCCGGCGCCTGGTTTTAGGAAAGGAGTGCGCTAGTGCACTCTCATGGTGATCCCGCTAGCTCGGTCAGGCGTTTGATTTTAAAGTGCAGGTGTCCGCTTCGGCCCTGCTGTACTAACAACTTACGCTGAGAACTTACCAAGTATTGGTTGATTCTAGGAAGACGTATCGACTTTCAGGCAGGCGTCAGGTTGTTGTTGTTGATTCTGACACCGGACCTGGCGTCAGGCAATAGGCATCGAATTTCCGCCGGCTTGACGTCATTCTTCTACTTGGAGAATATGCTAATACTATCGCTTACTAAGAGCTTCTACTAAGAGATTCTACAAAAAGTGCCACGTGTCTTACAAGCCACGTAGCACGTAGCACACTCCCAAGTCGGTCCGGCGCAGCTTTTTGACAGACTGAGTGCACTCCAACACTTTTCACTTTGGCTGGCGCCGGGCGGCGCGGTAGGCCAAACTCTGGAGTACGCTCATGTACGATTTTAGGGGGGGATGTCCCCCCTCCTCTCGTGGGTGCAGCGTGGAGCATGGGAGGAATTGCCCAGCATGCCAGGGGTTTTCACTGGTTGCACCTGTATGGTCTGGAGAATTGAGTAGACAACGTGTTCGTTTGCGTGTTTGTGCGGTCAAGTTTGTGCGTACAAGTTGCCATAGCGGCCACAGCATCTGCCCATTGAGTACAAGTCAGCGTAATGGCAACGCCTTAGTACCATGCAGGACAACGCCCTGCCCACAATAGACACCGTTGGCTATTGAATATTGACTGTATATAATATTGGCTATATATAAATTATTTGCTATATATAAAGGCTGTGTAATATTGACTATATATAATATTGGCTATAGACTATTGACTGTATTCTCCTCTACTGCTGCTGGTAGCAAGCGTGGCTGTTCCAGCTGCCTGCGTCAGGCTCACATCGCCACCAGGTCTGGCATCAAGCTCATAGTCGTGTGCTGACTGCCTTTGTCGTTGTGTGTGCTGACTGCATATGCCGTCGAGTGTGCTGACTGCATATGTCGTTGTGTGTGTGCTTACTGCATATGTCGTCGAGTGTTATGTCGTTGTGTGTGGCTCCGCACGGCGCTTGGTGAGGAACGCTGCGTTGGTGGGGAGCCACACACATGGTCGCTCACAGCGGTACCTTGTGGTTCGCGATCGTGAAGTGGTGGCTCATGTTATTTCACAACATGACATGATTGGCGACTCACAAGATGACATGATTGGCGACTCACAACATGACATGATTGGCGTCTCACAACATGACATGATTGGCGACTCACAACATGACATGATTGGCGACTCACAACATGACATGATTGGCAACTCACAACATGAAATGGTGGCTGTGGCACACGGCGATGCGGCCGCAGGAAGGAGCACTGCGATAAGATCGGGTACCAGAAGCCTGACTCTGCCAACCGCGGGTACAGCGGGGGGAGGGGCGTGCACGCGCTCGTTGGCCGCGGGAGTGGCGGACAAGGTGCGGTTACCGCTGCGGTCCAAGCACCTACCGCTGCTGTTTAAGTGTGTCCTGCGGCGGTCTAACCCAGGGTTGTGGTTTCCGTGGCATGAGCTGAGGACAACGTACTGCCATGGTTACAGTCGGGGAAACACAGTCGGGGGAATTATGTGGGGGGTGTTTGAGGTCAGGTCTGGGCAGGTCTTGTTGTCGAGAACAAGTCGTCTTGTTCAGACAGTGGACACTGCACCAGTATGAACTTACGCAGCAGCCTGCAGCTTTCGGCTACACCCCACCATTGTGGTATGCGCTGGAGTGTGGCTAAACGTGTAAGACCTGTAAAACCTGTACTTATGCTGTGGATGGTTCAAGCCAACCGCCGAGCTTGCCCAAGTCACCGCACCTTATGATGCAGACACCGTCAACTTTCGTGCATGGTGGATCCCATTCTTTTTGCCTGCCTTTCCTGGCTGGGCATGCCTTGCTCACATTCCCCACCTCGCCCACCCTACTTTACACTACACCCACCATACTTTACCTGTTTCCGACAAAATGACGGCACAGCCGACGGTGCGCTGCCCGCCAGCCAGGAGCCGGGGCCGTCGGGCACGCCGCACGAGCCAGAGGAGGACGGGCACGACGACTGGGAGCCGGGGGAACTGCAGGAGGACGCCAGGGAGACGGGAAGGGAGGGCGCCAGGGAGGGCGTTACGGAGAGGCGGATGTCATCGTTGGAGCCTCGGCGGAGATCGGATGGGTACGTGACAACTAATAGCAGCAAGCACGACGTCTGCCAGCGTCGATAGCAGCAGGGACAACTTGTGCCAGCATCGCGAGTGCCGTCGGTAGTCGCAGCAGCACGGTATCAAGGAAGGAAAAAGGGGGGGGGGGGGGGGGGGCAGGGAGCGTGAGGAGGGGCGCAAAGGGGGGTATGTGGAGTCGGGAACGGAACTTTGCATTACTTTTATACTACTTTTACTATTACCCCACCCTCGGGGCTGCTCAAAGATGCTGTTGCCGTTTCCTAACAGCACAGTACATCTGTACACGTTGCGTGTGGACACTGGCACCATTTCACACTGCTTCCGGCTCCCCAGTTGCTCTGCCACCTGTCCTTCGGTGCCGTAGTGTCTGCCAAGGACGATGTGACAAAGCATCCACGTGTTGACAGCCCCTGCGAGTTAGACTTGCACGTAGGTGCCTGCTGTGGCTGGTTTGCAGGCAGGAAAATATTTCTCGACCCATCGTTGTGAACATCTCTTGTTTGTAATCCAAGTGTTCCTACATTGTGCATCCACAACAGGCCATTTCCTTGCTTGTTGGTTTGTGTGCAATGGCCTCGTGGCCACTAGGAAGAGTGTGACAGGGCAACGCTACGAGATGCCGTTCCTTTCGCATATTGCATGTCTTGTGTGATCTGGGATGTGCATTGCGATTCTTTCGATTCCATTGGACCAAGGGGAGGTGTCACTGTGGTGCTGGGCAGCAGCTTGGGAGATATTAAATCGCGGGGGAGGGGGGAGGTAAAAGGGGGGGGGGGCGGGGAAGGACTAGTAGGATAACAACTGGTAAAATAACCATTTCAATCGATGGCCACCAGGGATCTAAAATGCTGATGTGTCTATCTCCCTTGATGGCCATGCCCTGGGCATCACCCCTGTCGGTATCGTTTCTCGACACCAGCCCGGCCACCAGTCCGGCTGGCCCGACGAGGGCGAATGGCCACCACCATGCGGAACCGGAGAGGCCGGATGGCAACCATCAGGCAGAGCAAGAGAGGGCGGCCACCCTGGTGTCCCTGGAGGCCTGTCAGGCGCAGCTGGCAGCGACGCTGCAGCGAGAGGCCAACCTCTTGGCCTTGGTGGGTGGTGGTGGTGGGGAATTATGTTTCCCTCCTGCGCTGGTGGGTCGTGGCGCTGCTGGGTCGTGGCGCTGCGTGCGTTTCCCTTGATCCTGCGGGTGGCCGTGGGTGCGCAGTGGGCGAGATTCCTTTATCTGGGCACAAGAAGCTGAGTTGCGATGCTGGTCGCTGTGATCTGTTTTGTGTGTTCAGTTCAGTACGTGTGCATGTGTAATTCATGTGCATTCACAGACGGCCTTCTGATATTTGCTTGATTTGAGTGTAGGTCAACTGTACGCTCCCCTCTCACAGTAGCCGGCATGCGTATCTGAATGTTTCTTACCCGCTCAAGTTTCAACACTGTCCACCTTTGTCGCCATGTACTATTCAGCGACTTTGCCAAGGAATGGAAGTTTGTGGCTTCTAGTGGCGGAACAGTTGACGAATGAATCATATTTAAACATGGTTGGAGCATGAGGACAGGGGGAGCGGTCAACTGCTCAATGCTCTATGAAGTCTCAGGCGGGGCAGGGGGGGGGGGGGGGGGGAGGCGTGAAACGTTTATTCTTATCCTTTTGGGGCCAAGGCAGCCACATATACCAGCTTTTTAGCAATGCCTTCATGAAAGTTGCCTGATGGTCTAGCAAAGCAGTCTTTAGTGCTGGTGATGCAGGCCATCCTGGGTGCTGTCCCATTCACCATGCGTGCGGTGCAGCCCCGAGCGTTTTTACATCAGTCGATGGACTGCCTGAAGCATAGGTCATTTTTATGTCCTATCACAGATCATTTCGCGCTCCCATCATCCAAGTTTTCACCCACCAGCGAACCTGGAGCACTTGTGGTTAACTGTATCGCATAGAACGCCCTCGATACCAATGAGCCCTGAATAGCAGCACCAAGGTGTCGTTCTTGCTGACGATGTTGCTCCCCACATCGCGACCCTTTGACTCATCGCCGCCATCCGCTCCCTCTCCAGATGAATGACCTCCGGAAAGAGGTCGAACGGCTCAGGGGGAACGGCGGGCAAATGACGGAGACGAGTGTCCTAGCCCAGAAGATGCAGGTACAAGTTCAGGGCGCCTGGCAGGCTCAGGACTTCATGTCGTTCCCTATTAAATTATGTTCTGCGGTTTTTGAGACTGCTACTGGAGTAAGAGGGTAATGCCTGGTTGATTGTGCACAACTTGGAGTTCAGGAGATGCTGCTGGTCGAAAGGAGTGCCTGGGTTTCTCATCGACTTTCCTCCTCTTGAATCGTTTCTGCCTTTAACTGAAATGACTGGAGTAAGGTATCCTTGCTTGCCGCTGCGGTGAAAAATGTTTATTCGTCATTATTTGTATGTAGCTTTACCCGCCATTGGTTTTCTTATCATTGCATGCCAGGCGCTTGATGCTGTAGGAATCCGAGCAACGGCTCTTGGAAACCAGACGGTCCAATATATGTGGATTGACTGGCGGGATTAATGCAGCCATAAATTGCTGGTCAGTAGGTTACTTTTTTCTGAGGCAGTCGATTGGAGGTAGTTTGATCAGGCGTGACTTGATCCAACGGAGCCTGATCAGATGGAAGGGACATTTGCAGGATGCAGGTGCGTAGCACTGGGATTCTGAGCATCCGTGAAATGTGGGCTTCGCCGTCGGCTGGTTATTCTTGTGCAATAATCTCCTCGATGGCTTTTATATCCATATTGACGTGGTGAGTCAGTTGTACATGGTGACGCAGTGAAAGTGCAGAAGGGTCTTTGAACATGTTAGTGTGCCACTGTACTTCGTGGTATACCAAGTGTGCATCCTAGGAAATCCCCTTGGATACCATTATGGCCCTATCCAGGTGTGCAGGCTTGACCAGTGCTGTGTAGAGCTTGTCCATGTCAAACATGCGTCTCAAAAGAAAAAAAGCGCCTTTTTTGCCATCAGTTGCGCACTTCACGCCATGGTGCACACCAGGAGCACAGCCAGGACTTACAGGATTACATCGTGTTTGCTGACAGTCACACACATGTATGATCAGATACCTTCAGAAACCGCCAGGTGTCTGTCTCTGCTCTTTGGAGGCTCAATGCACGTGCTGAGCACTGAGAGCTTGCCCTCCATCCACATAATGCGCTGCTGCCAACTTGCTTCACACAGGAAAAAGACGCGTTGATCGAAAAGCTCAAGGCCGAGAACAGCAAATTGAGGCAAACACTCTCCCAATGGCTTAATACAACGTCTGTGACTTGAGGCATGCTCAATCTTTGAAATCGAGGCTAGTTGCGTGCCCAGCTTCCATCGGCGGCAGCATTAGACATCGCTAAAAGAAACTGTGTCTTTGGCCAACTTAACGGGCTTTGTTAACTGCTACGTAACCATCATCTGGCGGATTGATGTGACACAATTCCTTGAGGATGCAGGGCTTCTGGGATAATCTGTAATCCGCGCACCCGTGATAGACAAATGGGCTGCCGTCTGCGATAACCACCTTTCTGTGGGGCATGCTCCTGTTTTCTCCCCACGGGCCCCGCGGCCCATTGGTAGAATGCAGGGTAGAAGTCCTCAGGTGGAGGTTATTGCCCCTGGGGATAGCTGCTACACTACCGGCTCATCTGCCATTACAGTAGAGGACAGCTCATATGAGGATTATATCCCCCTCTACTAGTGACTATATGGCTGGGGCATGATGCAGACGATATTTGTAACTTTCGTGTAGTTATTTTTCTAATGAGATGAGCATAGTCCAGGAATAGTTGCCTCACTTAATAGTACTCCGTGGCATGCCCATGCGCATGACACGCAAGTACTTACTTATTTACTTACTTACTTACTTACTTACTTACTTACTTACTTACTTACTTACTTACTTACTTACTTACTTACTTACTTACTTACTTACTTACTCACTTACTTACTTACTTACTTACTCACTTACTTACTTACTTACTTACTTACTTACTTACTTACTTACTTACTTACTTACTTACTTACTTACTTACTTACTTACTTACTTACTTACTTACTTACTTACTTGTAAACTTACTTACTTACTTACTTACTTACTTACTTACTTACTTACTTACTTACTTACTTACTTACTTACTTACTTACTTACTTACTTACTTACTTACTTACTTACTTACTTACTTACTTACTTACTTACTTACTTACTTACTTACTTACTTACTTATAGTCTGGCCAGTAGATCTTGGGACGTTTTGTGAAGCACGGGCACAAGCTGCATGCCTATGCCGTAAGTAGATTAGGGTCCATGGATGCAATTCGATATGCATAGTAGCTGGACCAGCTGGCCAGCGCACGCCGTGTGTGTAAAAACAGCCCATGGCAACCGAGCTATGATCGATTGGCACACTGCAGTTGTTACCGGCCGTATCCTAAAGTAGCTCAGTTTTGACCACTATACTGTGGGACAGTGTTCGCGGGATATTGTAAGTAATGCTCGCGCTTATCAATTGTGCCCAGTGATACTTATCGCAGCCTCCAAACTGCGATTCATCGAGACTTTAACTTGAGACAACTACTTCTTTATGTACGGCCCCTCCTCTTTTTGGGCAATCTGTATGTTGCATACCGATCTCTCATCTCTGTAATTTATCGTTATCAATAAATATACTAGTTACTCTAGACATGGCGTAGCTGAGCTACATGTTAATTAATTAATTAATTAAACACGTGCTCCCGTTGGGGAGTCACGGAGCACCGAAGTGCTTTTAATCCCTGTGTGTGCACAACAGGAGAAAGGGCAGAGACCCCCAGTCTCCTTCATGCCAAAGGCATGCATGCCACAGCTGCATTCGGGCGCGCTAGCTAAACGCGTGCTAACGATCCGGCAATTAATTAATTAATTAATTAGACTCGTGCTCCCGTTGGGGAGTCACGGAGCATTAACCCCAATGGATGGATGGATGGGTGCACACATTCCTACCGGTCTAATCTATCTACATTGGCTACATACTACATCTATCTAACAACATTCTAACTACAACATCTATCTAGGCAGCCGCACGCTGCCCTAGGGGGAGCTATCTAGCGTGCCTCCCGCGGGATTGCACACGCGGGCGCTTCCCCACTGGGGGGGGCTCGTTGTCCTCTATGACCTGGGCCCACTTGGCCTTGTCCATCATCTTCTTCCAAATCACGGAGAGGCCGAGGCCCCCCATGTCCTCTACTAGCTGTTCTTTGAAGGTGCGGGCCTTGCGGCGTCTAACATCACTGGGCCCAGCCCACGTCAGGAGGTGCCGGCCAGGCTGGGCTGGTCGCAGTCCTGCGGGGGGGCCACGTGAGGTGTCTACCTGGTTGGTGCGAGCTAGGTGCCCTACTAGCTGCAGGCGGCGTTGCTTAATTGTGCTGGTGATATAGGGCATGCCCTGGTACAGGTCCTCATTGCGGACATGAGCAGCATATCCTACTCTGAAAATGGAACGCAGCATGCTGGTGACCGCGCCGTCCAGCTTGCGGGCCAGGTCGGCGGTGAGGGTCCACGTCTCGGCGCCATACGTGAGAACAGGAAGGACGAGGTTAAACAGGTCCTGTTTCTCGATCTTGCCCAGGGGCTTGCGCCACAGGGCCCGGTACTGGCGTAAAGCGTGCCAGGCGAGGGAGATGCGGTGGTCCACATCAACCTCGCAGCTAGGGAGCAGGCTGCCCAGCAGCTTAACGCGGTCCCGATACAGGACTCGAGAGCCGTCTAGGAGATAGAGGGGCGGCGCTGGGTTGGTGAGCCCAACCGCCAGGGCCTCTGTCTTCTTGCTGACCTCAAGCCCCACTGCACGGGCCTCGAGAGCCAGGCAGTCAAGCCATGTCTGCACGTGCTCAGTGTCCTCGAAGAGGGTGGTGTCGTCTGCGTAAATGATGTCTGCTAGCCGAATCTCCGTGTCCGCACCGCCATGCCAGAATTTGTTAGCAACCTGCACTCCTGGTTCCCTGCCCACGATGCGGGCAAATCGCTTGCGCGCCTGAATCATTACGTATTCGACAACAATAATGAACAGGTAGGGCGACAGCACGCAGCCCTGCCACACACCCGGCTTCTGTAAAGGGCATGGGGGCGTGGTCCCGTAAGAAGTGCGCACCGAAGTGGTGGACCCTTCATACAGGTTGCGGATGACAGCAATCAGGGGGCGGGGGATCCGGAACAACTCGAGGATGTCCCAAAGCGCAGGCCAGAAAACCGAATCGAAGGCTTTGATGAAGTCCACCAGCACAAGGTGCAAAGGGGACTCACCAGGCTGAAGGCGTTGCAGTTCCTCCACCAGTCGGCGAGTAGCGAAGAGCGCCTGTACTGTGTTGCGACCTGAACGGAAGCCGTGCTGAGTCTCGCTGAGGTGACCGTCCAGGGCCGTGCGCAGGCGGTTCAGGATGAGCCGCATAAGAAGCTTGAGGGGGGCACTTTGAATGCACACCCCTCTGTAGTTGCCGGGGTCGGCAGGCAACCCCTTGTTCTTGTACAGCATCGTGCGAAAACTGTGTTGCCAGGCCGCTGGAGGTGGTTGCGACGACAGCAGAAGGCGGTTGCAGATGTCCCGGAAGAGCAGCATAACACCTGTGTCCTCGAATTCGGCTGCAAGTTTTACAACTGCGGCCGGAATCTCGTCAGAGCCGGTGGCTGCGTCATAACGCAGGCGCTGGACCGCCTCCGTGACCTCGCGAGAGGTGAAAGGAGGCATGTCAGACGGGTCGCCAAGTGGGCCGACCAGCGGGGGGACTAGGTAGTCCGCCGCTGACCTAGGCGGGGCCGGGGGCCCTGCGGGGCCGGCCAGGGCGTCCGGGCGGGCGGCGGCGGCTGGGAGCAGGGGTGGGGGCGGCGCAGCTGTCCCCACGACCTCGGCCGTGGCCCTGGCCCAGGTACGAAGCCGCTTGGCTGGGGCGCCGGGGACGTCGTGGCGGTGGGGCCGGCCGAGGCCGTCCGGGTGCCCGAGGCGCTTGTACCAGAACCAGGCCCCCTTGCCGTCGTGCTTCTGCTGGCAGCTGCGCAGGTCCTTGACCATCTGCTGAGCATCTGCCTTCTCAGCCTGCTCGTAGGCGGCCCTCAGAGCTGCTTGCAGCCCAGGTTTGGCGAGCGGATCTCTGTTGCGGCGGAGCATCTGCCTGGCGGCGACCACTGTCGGTGCGTGACGGTGGACAGCAAGCTGCCGACGCGGAGGCAAGGTGGGGAGGGTGCGGGCAGCCAGGCGATACTTGGCGGCGACACCACGGAGGATCACTGAAATATCCCCCGGCGGCGGAATGGCGTGTAACTGCTGTCGGCTGCCCCCGGCGTCGAATACGGCCAGGAAATCATCCCTGTGCGACATAGCGGCCTGCTCTTCTGCTGACATCTTGTCGGCATCCTTCAGCACAATCCGGAGCACTTTCAGATCTGGCTGAGGTGCCAGCTGTCGCGACGGTTTCACCCCAGGAAACCGCAATCTGATGCGAGCGAGCACGAGACGATGATCCGGCATGCAATCAGTGGGTGCAATAAGACCCATGTGAGCAGATCATAACAAGGAGTGTGGGCAAGTAATCTGATCGAAGCCAGGACGTAGCATGGGCTGTACAAGGACTAAGCTAAGGCTATGGCTGGTTGTGTACCGTGCGTTAGCGGTGCACGTGACTAGGTATGGTGGCACAGCTAGGCAAACATTCTAAGCATGGCTGCCATGGCGGCAGTGACTACCAATGAAGTCAAGCTAGCTAGGGCTATAAGCTAATCTAGCCCGCTGGGGGCGTCCACATCTTGTGGTTGATCATCAGGTCCCCGCCCCTCCAGTACACCTTGGGCTTTTGGGGGTCCTGCTTGTGGCGGAGGTATTCAGGCCACAGGTCACGTCGCTGCTGCTGCTGAGCGGGGGGCAGGTCGTCGTCCAGCGTCCAGTTGAGGTCGTGCAACCGCTTGCGACGAGAAAGGAACCGCTGCTTGTCCTCACGGGAGGGGAAGCTAGGTGAGCAGGACTGGTGGGGGAGCCGCCTTGTCCCGTGAGTGGGGAAGGTGGTGGCACCCATGCACGCAGTTCTACCTCACCTACCAGGCCCATGAGGGTAAGGAGCTGGTCCTTAAGGCACGACTCACATGAGGCGGTGAACTCTTTGTGAACTCTTTTGTGAACTGGGCCGACCGGGGCCGAGCTAATTTTGGGTCCCGAGGAGTTCACGAGTTCACAGGACGAGTTCACAATCTCCCCGAAGTCCGAAGTTGTGAACTCCCCGTGAACTCCCCGTGAACTCCTCGTGAACTCTTTGTGAACTTGTGGTGGACAGCGTGCGTTGGCGCGAAGCAAGCCCATGAAAATGCCAGACGTGCAACATGCGCGGGAAGGTGGCAGGTGCTCGGGAGTCGCCAGCCATGAGGGACACCGACCAGCCTTTTCAGGAATGGCTACAACGGGTTACCCTCGCGAAAGGTGACCCGAAGCCTGCTATTAGCGACGACATTAACCCAAATGCTCCGAGCCCCACGGCTGTAGAAGAGCAGAGCATCGCACGCGAAGGGCACAGCGCCGCACTCGATCTGGTTGCGGCTTTGGTGATCTTTGGAGATGCTGGCAATCTTGAGGACGATAGTTGGCGCAGTAATAAATGTCGGTCTTCTTGTGCGGCATTGCATACTCTTTGGAGATGACAAGGCGAGCTCGCCTAAGCCGAAGGCAAAGCGAAATATGAGCGACAAAGCAAACGTGAAACTCACAACGCCCTGATGACAATATGGATGGCGGCAATTGGTGTTGATGGCCACATACACACTGGTTCATATCCATCATCGTGCACGACTCGAAAACGCGGATAACATAACGGCAGGCTCGAGCTACCTTGGTCCGGATTCTCCAGATCTCTGGCCTGCGCTGTTGTCTCATTGACATACACACTGATGCGCCCGGCAATACCATGGGCGGTCCGTCTGCATGAACAATCTTTCGTTGCTGGCCGCCCCACGCTTCACGTTCAGGCACACTGGTTGGTAAGGGTCAACTTGTAAGGTCCGTTGAGTCCGATCTCTTTTCTTTCAGGGGCATGCTCTTTTTGTGTGTGCGATCATGATGGCCACTATGGAACGTGATTCATAAGATATTGCTTCAAATTTGCTGTGCGATAACACTTCCTTGACTACTTGTAGTAATCACTTTTATTGCTCATTGAAATAATTTTGGACATTTATCTGCTGGCCCCAGGCAATTGTCATGTTTGTTGTCTCACTCACTTGATGACAATGTAAAGACTATCAATAAAGCAACTAGCGCAGGCCAGAAATATGGAGAATCCGGACCATGCTGTTGATAGCTCGAGCCTGCTGTTGACTCATCCGTGTTAGTCGAGTCATTCACAACGATGGAAACAAATGGAGGTGGAAATGTGCAGCCTTGTAAGTTACAACTATGGCTGGCTAACATTCAGAGCGGGATCTACACGGTTTGCGACGGCACCACTCCTTTTGAACTGCAATAACCCTAAATGGAATTAATATGTTCGCACATTGCATAGTTGCATGCCTCCCTTTATAATTGCAACGCGCCCGACATTAGTCATGATTAAAGAATTACGCGTGCACAAAGTTATTGTTAAGCAGCCACAATACGTCCAACATTATGTCTCACTCAATGAGCAACCAATTCAAGACATTGCACATGTCCAAGTGAGGTCTTAACAACCACAGTACCCCCAGTGCGTGTGACTAGCTCAAGGAGCTAGCATGCACGTAATTGACCACTATGAACATGTGTAGCATCATACGGTAAGCTAATGGAATTTCCATTATTATAATTCTGAAATGTTGACTCACATTTGCTAAATGAAGTAAGGAGTTCAGTTTTAAACAAACTCTTGCTTATGCCCACTCTGATATGGGAAACCAGATGCCCATCCATGAAAAGAATGTGTGTGTGTGAGTGAGTGAGTGAGTGAGTGAGTGAGTGAGTGAGTGAGTGAGTGAGTGAGTGAGTGAGTGAGTGAGTGAGTGAGTGAGTGAGTGAGTGAGTGAGTGAGTGAGTGAGTGAGTGAGTGAGTGAGTGAGTGAGTGAGTGAGTGAGTGAGTGAGTGAGTGAGTGAGTGAGTGAGTGAGTGAGTGAGTGAGTGAGTGAGTGAGTGAGTGAGTGAGTGAGTGAGTGAGTGAGTGAGTGAGTGAGTGAGTGAGTGAGTGAGTGAGTGAGTGAGTGAGTGAGTGAGTGAGTGAGTGAGTGAGTGAGTGAGTGAGTGAGTGAGTGAGTGAGTGAGTGAGTGAGTGAGTGAGTGAGTGAGTGAGTGAGTGAGTGAGTGAGTGAGTGAGTGAGTGAGTGAGTGAGTGAGTGAGTGAGTGAGTGAGTGAGTGAGTGAGTGAGTGAGTGAGTGAGTGAGTGAGTGAGTGAGTGAGTGAGTGAGTGAGTGAGTGAGTGAGTGAGTGAGTGAGTGAGTGAGTGAGTGAGTGAGTGAGTGAGTGAGTGAGTGAGTGAGTGAGTGAGTGAGTGAGTGAGTGAGTGAGTGAGTGAGTGAGTGAGTGAGTGAGTGAGTGAGTGAGTGAGTGAGTGAGTGAGTGAGTGAGTGAGTGAGTGAGTGAGTGAGTGAGTGAGTGAGTGAGTGAGTGAGTGAGTGAGTGAGTGAGTGAGTGAGTGAGTGAGTGAGTGAGTGAGTGAGTGAGTGAGTGAGTGAGTGAGTGAGTGAGTGAGTGAGTGAGTGAGTGAGTGAGTGAGTGAGTGAGTGAGTGAGTGAGTGAGTGAGTGAGTGAGTGAGTGAGTGAGTGAGTGAGTGAGTGAGTGAGTGAGTGAGTGAGTGAGTGAGTGAGTGAGTGAGTGAGTGAGTGAGTGAGTGAGTGAGTGAGTGAGTGAGTGAGTGAGTGAGTGAGTGAGTGAGTGAGTGAGTGAGTGAGTGAGTGAACTTGTGCGTGTTGTGTGTGTGTGTGTGTGTGTGTGTGTGTGTGTGTGTGTGTGTGTGAGAGAGAGAGAGAGAGAGAGAGAGAGAGAGAGAGAGAGAGAGAGAGAGAGAGAGAGAGAGGGAGAGGGAGAGGGAGGGAGGGAGGGAGGGAGGGAGGGAGGGAGGGAGGGAGGGAGGGAGGGAGGGAGGGAGGGAGGGAGGGAGGGAGGGAGGGAGGGAGGGAGGAGGGAGGGAGGGAGGAGGGAGGGAGGGAGGGAGGGAGGGAGGGAGGGAGGGAGGGAGGGAGGGAGGGAGGGAGGAGGGAGGGAGAGGAGGGAGGGAGGGAGGGAGGGAGGGAGGGAGGGAGGAGGGAGGGAGGGAGGGAGGGAGGGAGGAGGGAGAGGAGGGAGGGAGGGAGGGAGGGAGGGAGGGAGGGAGGGAGGGAGGGAGGGAGGGAGGGAGGGAGGAGGGAGGGAGGGAGGGAGGGAGGGAGGAGGGAGGGAGGGGAGGGAGGAGGGAGGGAGGGAGGGAGGAGAGGGAGGGAGGGAGGGAGGGAGGGAGGGAGGGAGGAGGGAGGGAGGGAGGGAGGGAGGGAGGGAGGGAGGGAGGGAGGGAGGGAGGGAGGGAGGGAGGGAGGGAGGGAGGGAGGGAGGAGGGAGGGAGGGAGGAGGGAGGGAGGGAGGGAGGGAGGGAGGGAGGGAGGGAGGGAGGGAGGGAGGGAGGGAGGGAGGGAGGGAGGGAGGGAGGGAGGGAGGGAGGGAGGGAGGGAGGGAGGGAGAGAGAGAGAGAGAGAGAGAGAGAGAGAGAGAGAGAGAGAGAGAGAGAGAGAGAGAGAGAGAGAGAGAGAGAGAGAGAGAGAGAGAGAGAGAGAGAGAGAGAGAGAGAGAGAGAGACTCTAGATGTGCATGTACGTATGCGTGTGCGTGTGCGTGTGCGTGTGCGTGTGCGTGTGCGTGTGCGTGTGGGTGTGCGTGTGCGTGTGCGTGTGCGTGTGCGTGTGCGTGTGCGTGTGCGTGTGCGTGTGCGTGTGCGTGTGCGTGTGCGTGTGCGTGTGCGTGTGCGTGTGCGTGTGCGTGTGCGTGTGCGTGTGCGTGTGCGTGTGCGTGTGCATGCGCACATGCCACACGTGCACATGCACGTATGGGTGGGCAGGGCATTGCGTTTGCAGCGACGACGTATACACAGTCCAGGTTACCATAGGCGTCCAACCGGAAGCTACGCTTGCTGTATGCTGTTGAAAGCATCTTCAAGTTCTCGTAAAAAGCCAGGGCATTCCCCATTTTTGGACCACGTGTTTGAAGCGATGCCATATGCACGCTCCAAGGTACCATAGTCGCAGCTATGAGAAAGCCACTCTAATGCACCAATGAGCATTTGCTCGGGTCTTACCACGTCCAACCGGAGCCCGCGCCCGCCGTTGTCTGGAGATTCGGCTCGCTGATCGGGCCGATTTTCTCCGTAAATAACCGAACGCCTCCAGCGAGATATGGCATGTTTTGTGCATGTGACGGCGGGCGGCTCTGGGGTCGTCCCCAGCAAATAAACAAACCGGCTTTGAAACAATATCGACAGAGAAGCACTCGCACCAACACCTGGAAAAACTTGCAAAGAAAGCTACCTGTCTGCGTTCGAACGCAGACAGGTAGCTGGAAAAGCGACATGCACGACAGGTCACCGGCGCGTTTTTATCATATTTCTGCAGCACTTCATCAAATTAGTGGTGCAGAAGGTAGTGGTTTGCAGCTGGACAAGACGTGCATGTTATTAGCCAGCATGCCCGGATGCATCATGCACTTGCTTGACGTTTGCGCCCTTTCCCGCGAAATCTGGGCTGTCTTCCCGCGCCTCCGCCAGTTCACAAACGAGTTCACCGGCGAGCAGTTCACTACATCGTTGCGACCCATGTGAGTGCGTGAACTCGAAGTGAAGGGCCGGTGAAGCGCCGGTGGCGACCCGGCCGTCGACCCAGTTCACAAAGAGTTCACCGACGGAGTTCACCGAGCCTCATGTGAGTCGAGCCTGATCATGTGCGTCGGCAAGAGCTACATATGGTTGGGCACAAGCTCTACAAACAGGTCGTGGACCGGCTGGATCGCATAGTATCTCCGCACATCTGAACCCTGTGATGCCAGATCGATCTCCTTTGCGGCCGTTCCGAGCTTAGCACTGGATTCGTTGTCCACATCGTCGCGTCGCTGCAGCAACACGATGTTTTCTGGCATACGCAGGCTTTTGGTTCCCGCCGCACATTTGAAAGTGCTGTCCTCCGGCTTTTTGCCTTTGCACTGTTGTGTGCAGTTCTTGGACGTTTGGAATCATGGCATGGCTAACGTGATGACTGACTAGCTAGACCTTTTCAGTGGTTTTCCATTTGCGGGTATTTCCTCGTAAATGGTGGGAAAGCGATCGCAGCAATGGTGCTCACCACTAGACACTCCCGGCCAGTTAGGCTCGAAACACACGCCCTGATCAAGCATGCTGTTTCCGGCCCCACCGTCTAGGTCATCTAGTCGCTCTACACATAAGCCAGCCATAATTTCAATGCACAAGGACACACATTTCCATCACCATTCATCTTCATCATCCTGAACGACTCGAATACGCGGACAAGATAACGGCAGGCTCGAGCTACCATGATCCGGATTCTCCCGATTTCTGGCCTGCGCTGACCAGTTGTCTCCTTGATATGGTTGGGGCATGATGCAGACGATATTTCATACCTTTCATGTAATATTATTTTCTAATGAGATATTAGCATAGTACACTCCGTGGCATGCCCATGCACATGACACGCAATTACTTACTTATACTTGGCTGAGCCGGCGCTCATGCAGAGCTGGCCGTCGATGTGAGACAAGGTCATGCACATGCTGGCGGCGCCGCGGGGCGGCGGCCATGCAGATTGAATCCATGTGGAGAATCCGGCTGGACCATGGTATACGTACCTCGACCCTGCTGTTATCTTATCCGCGTTTGTGGAGGAGTGTTCAGGATCGATGATGGATGGAAAATGGAGGTGGCCGGCCGCATTATTGTGTACGTAGCCTGTGTACAAAGTATTAATTAATTAATTAATTAATTAGACTCGTGCTCCCGTTGGGGAGTCACGGAGCATTAACCCCGATGGATGGATGGGTCACGAGCCACGAGCCACGAGCCACGAGCCACGAGGTATAGCCATGGCTGACGGCGGAGCTCATAACTTTCACGTTTGAGCACCGAATTTAGCCGTGAATATCACAATCGATGCGTCTTTCTACGACGCACATGCTGATATAATTTTAATTCCGAAGCTATGACGCAATATCCGATGAGCAAACGCCTCTCGACGCAACGCAGCCTGGCGGCTGCACTCGGCAATGAAAATACGCCTGCAGCCTCGGCTGCAGCTTCGCCCACTGGCCCAGACGGCAACGGTGACACTAGTCGTGCACTGGTGCTCGCCCAGCCCCCCGGGCTTGCCTCGCCATCTGCATCGCCTGAACCTAAACGCAGTCGCTCTGCTGAGCCGCACTGGGAAGAGATCACCTTTGACATCAACGCCTATGGCTTCTGGATCGAAGCGCAGCCCAGGAGTCTTCATGGAGGACTTGTTTTTCGGCAATCACGCCTCGCTTATGGACCTGTGCTCGCACCTGTGCTCCCGCAACCGCGGCCGCTGGCCAGGGGGCCAGCCTGCCGACCCCGTCCAGGATCTTCCACGAATTGCCCGCGCATGAGTCGCCCCAACCTCCAGTTCGCTTCACCCTCTGCTCCCTCCTCGGGCGCTCCGACACCGAGATCTGGGCTCGATCCCCCCCCACCGCCCTCCACCGTTGCGACAGAATCCATCGTCTGCGCCCTCCTTAAGGAAGCTTTCGAGCAGCACGTGACCCCCCTTGCCACAGATGTGGCGGCAATTGTTGGCTCGCTGGCTGCTGAGCTCCCCACCATCCCCACCGCCACCGCCACCCTCCTCGCCCCCCCCCCCCCCCCCCCCCTCCGCCTCCACCGACTCCATCACCGCCCAGCTCCGCGACATCGACCAGCGCCTCAAGGATAATGCAATCGCTATCGAGGTCCTGCAGAACACCGCAGGCCTAACCGCCCAGGCGGTGAAGGACATTGCCGCCAAGCCAGCACCTGCTGGCCTGGCCGGCGATGTTCCTCCCATCACGACCTGGGCGGACATGCTTAAGCAGCACACCACCTCCACCACCTCCGCCGTCGCAGCCCAGCTTCAGCGGCAGACGCTTGACCAGTCCGCGAGGAGGCCGAGCTCGCCAAGCGCAGCCTTTTAAAACGTCATCGTCAAGAACTTCGACATGGAGGAAGGTGAGAATTCCGAGAAGCTTGCGCGTGCGTTTGAGAGAGAAATCCTTGGTCGCATGGGCCTTACTGGTGATCGAGATTGAGCTGGTCGCCCGGCGTGGTGGCACCGCCTTCCCCGCGCGCGGGGTAAGGCAGGGGCGCCCCCGCTCCTTCTCACCTTTAAGAACCCGGCGGACAAGATTTCCTTCCTCAGACGCCGCAAGCGGCTCGAGAAGACTCACTGAAGTCACCCTTGACGACGACTTGACCCTGGCTGGCGCAGCAACAACGGCGACGGGAGCTATGGCCGACCTACCTCCGGCTCCGGCAGACCAAGGCGGGGCGCGCGCAGCCGGTGCATGTACGTCGGCCACAAGCCCTGGCCTGCGACCCGGCCCCGCGGCCCCAACGACTCCAGACGCCCCAGCTTAGGGGAATACAGCAGCAGTAGTGTAGAATAGATAGACCGTGGCCATGTACATGTAAGCCTCCTATAGGCTCTATACCAGCTGATTCACGAGTATTATTTAGCCATGTACATGTGCGCCTATGATGTGCCCCACTCCAGATGATGCCTAGCTTTATTTAGTTATGCTGTGCCCATGCAGAGAGCTGCTCTCTGCTGAGATGCCACGCTCTAGCTCTTGTATAGCTATGCTGATCTTCCCCCCCATGACAGGCTCCCCCTTAGCTGGGCATAGCTTGAAGATCATGGGGATGCATGTGCCATGGTGCACCTAGAGCAAGTGTCGTTTACATTCCCACCCTTGCAGGAAGCTTAGTAGTAGCTTAGAATTTGTATTATAGGCCATATGCCCCTTCTCAAGGGCTATTGAATTGAATTGAATTGAATTGTAACATAACTCCGTTGGGAGTATAGGTAGCACATAGCCCTTGAGAGGGGGCATATGGCCTATCATACATCCTAAGCTACTTCCTGCAAGGGTGGGGATGTAAAGGACCCTTGCTCTAGGTGCACCAGGGCACTTTGCATCCCCATGATCTTCAAGCTATGCCCAGCGAAGGGGGAGCCTGTCATGGGGGGGAAGATCAGCATAGTTATACAAAAAGCTAGGGCATGGCGTCTCAGCAGAGAGTTACTCCCTGCATGGGCACTGCATAATGGCATAAAGCTAGGCATCATATCAAGGGCTATGTGCTACATATACTCCCAACGGAGTTATGTTCCTAATTAATTATTAATTAATTAATTATTATCATTTGGATGGGTGCAAACAGTCCTACCGGTCTAAGCTATCTACATCAGCTACCTACGACATCTATCTAACAGCATGACTAACTACAACGTCTATCTATACAGCACTGGCGTGCCTCCCGGCCACGGGCTTGCACACGCGGGCGCGCTTCCCCACAGGGGGGGGCTCCGTTGTCCTCTATGACCTGGGCCGGCCCACTTGGCCTTGTCCATCATCTTCTTCCAAATCACGGAGAGGCCGAGGCCCCCCATGTCCTCTACTAGCTGTTCTTTGAAGGTGCGGGCCTTGCGGCGTCTAACATCAGGGGGCCCGGCCCACGTCAGGAGGTGCCGGCCAGGCTGAGCTGGTCGCAGTCCTGCGGGGGGGCCACGTGAGGTGTCTACCTGGTTGGTGCGAGCTAGGTGCCCTACGAGCTGCAGGCGCGGCTGCTTAATGGTGCTGGTGATATATGGCATGCCCTGGTACAGGTCCTCATTGCGGACATGAGCAGCATATCCTACTCTGAAAATGGAACGCAGCATGATGTTGGTGACCGCGCCGTCCAGCTTGCGGGCCAGGTCGGCGGTGAGGGTCCACGTCTCGGCCCCATACGTGAGAACAGGAAGGACGAGGACCTTGAACAGGTCCTGTTTCTCGATCTTGCCCAGGGGCTTGCGCCACAGGGCCCAGTACTGGCGTAAAGCGTGCCAGGCGAGGGAGATGCGGTGGTCCACATCAACCTCGCAGCTGGGGAGCAGGCTGCCCAGCAGCTAGCTTGCATGACGCGGTCCCGATACAGGACTCGAGAGCCGTCTAGGAGATAGAGGGGTGGCGGTGAGTGGGTGAGTCCAACCGCCAGGGCCTCTGTCTTCTTGCTGACCTCAAGCCCCACTGCACGGGTGTACAAAGTATATTCTACGACTGGCTAACGAATTCAGAGCGATCGAGGCCTCGTCACCAAGATCGTGTATACATAGCAAAATTCAGAAAATAAACCTGCGTGATCAGCTAGGGTGTTTGTTAACAATCCTATAGCGGCTGGCCAGGAGTGTCCCGTTGTCAGCACTACATGTGCTGCGATTGCTTTCCCAATTGCATGCTGCCATTAATTTAATGACATAGTAGTGTATATTCGATCATAAATTGATTATGAGATTTAATAAATTGAACGGATCTTGACACAATGCATGACAAAAATGCACTAGTGCACAGCGGTGGCGCTATAGGTATGTGAGCGCCGTCAAAAATGTATCCCCCACGGTCCATGATGATGTGCACGCAAAGCTAGCTTGTCGGCACTCTATGGGAAGCACCCGCATCTGGATCCTAATCGAGATGCCTGTGTTAGTGTGTACAGCAGGCATTCAAGCCTAGCACAGTTTCTGGACAGTATTTACAATTGACGCATACCCGGGCCAGTCGCAGCTAATCCTCATCACTACTACTGTCAAATAATCCACCACGCCGCGGTTTCACAAATGCCGGAGCAGCTTGTGCTTGGATCTGTTGTTGTGGTGGTGGCTGCTGCAACTGCGAAAGCATGTCAAGCTTCAGCCCAACACTGCTCGTCGTATTTACAGACTCTGTACGGCCATTTCCTCGAACTGCCCGTGGCTCTGCAATAGCAGAAGATAAGCCTTGCTGCTGCTTGCCGGCCGAAATGTCTTCTGCAGCCTGGTCATCCTCACCAAAGAGGGTGCTTTCCTTACTAGCAGGCTCATGACCAGGGGATGTGGAGGGGGTGACAGCAGCAGAGCCATCACTCGAGAGCACGGAGGGTGGAAGGCTTTCCTTCAATGCCACTGTTGCAACTCTCGAAACAAGCTCATCGGGAGCCCTACCGGGCAGCGGATTATGAGAATGGCCCTGCTTGGCACCCCCGGACCCCAGCTTTTCACGTGAGTCGGCATTGAGCGACCAATCTGGCACACTACTATGCCAACTCGCAGCCATACCAGTCGCCATGGGGCCCGCCGTAGTCGACCGCTCGAGCACAAGTGCCGCGGCATGCGGCACCGAGGGCACCGTGGCGGGCGGCACAGAACTCACCATCAGGCCACCCAGCGTGGCAGCGGTTGCAGTCAACGAATCTCTGGAATGCGAGGACATCCCCATAAGAGCGGCGCTCCCACTCCCAACACCTGCAGCCCGCCCGCCTCCCAGGGTCCCTACCCGCCCCTCCCTTTCCTCATCCTCGTCATCGTCGTCGTCTTCATCAAAGAGACCCTTGCCTTGGTAGGGAGGCAACGAGAACGTGTGTCGCAGCTGTGCCTGCGCCGCATCACGCGGCTGCACCGCTGGGACAGGCACATGCACCCCTGTCCCCTCCACCGATGACCCTTCCCGCTCTGACGACGAAAGGCTCCCGCTCGCTTGCGGGAGAGTGCCATTGCCACCATTCGTGATGTTGTTTCCATGCACGTCCGGCACTCCCAGTCCACCATCCGGCACGACCACAGGGCCCCCGTCGAGCGACCCACGCGTGCCACCTGGCCTCGTGGCTCCTCCACGAAGCAAAGCCGCCGTATGCCCTGTCTGCAGTATCCCTGCAGGTCCCTGCCCTGTCGGCAGCCATGCCGCAGGCCCCCCTTGCCCCGGCCCATGCGTCGATGGGCCACTGGCGCCACCGCTTGCGGGGCCGCTACCCTCTTCGCTGGCCTCCAACGGCGCGTGTGTCTCGTCCACGTCATCAAACAGGCCGCCCTGGAGGACCGGCAGGGACCCTCGCGCCATGCCCCCGGCGGCCACCCGGGCACTGACGTCCGACACGGACCGCGACACGGCGCCCTGGTGCCGCGGATGGCCATGCCCTGCCGCCGCCGCAGTGGGCACGGCAGCTGGGATCGCTCTTGACGCCGCGGTTATATCTGGCGATGGTGCCTTGGTCCGTGTAGTGGTTGCCGCTGCTTGAACCGTTCCAGCTCCTGCTGTTATACCAGTGGTAGCGGTGGTGGTGGTGTCAAGTGGCTGGGAAGGGGCAGCGGCTGTAGGAGCGGCCGCCAACCCCCCGGGGTCCCTAGAGGCTGCACTGGTGTCAAATATGTCGTTGAGCGTCTTGAGAAAGGAGGGGTCCACGATGGCCTGGAGGATGGCAATGAACAGACAGCGCAAGGCAGGAAGCCTAAGGGGTTATGTGCAGGTAGAAAAAGGCCAATATGCAAATAGATAGAGGCTCCACACAGCTAACAGTTACGTTTTTAGTTGGCATGTTTGGTGACGTGAAACGTCGCACGCTTGAAAACCCCACCCTCACCGCCACTCTGTCTTCTACATGCAAACGGCCATATCACGCATGGGTAATAACTTCAACTAATGATCTTGGCACTGCATGGATTGCATCACAGCAGACCCACCATGTAACACGTGCTGAACGATGGACTGGGCACGGTCCTACCCTGGCTGAAATGGAAAAGGCTGGTGTTATGGTAGTCCGCAACGCGTACGAGGCCTTGCGGCTTCGACTGCGAATTCACTATTGCAACTGGTGGCAAGCATATTTGGATGCGCACGTGGCAGAGTGCATCAACCCTTGTAAGCTCCAAAGTACGTTCAGATAACGACAGGCTATGGGTTTCAGCGGGCAGGCACAGACACGAGTAGGAACAAAAGTGGACGGTGGACAGGGAGGGAACCAGGGGCATAACCAGCTAAGCAGCGTCGCCGGCCTGCCAAGCATACACTAAGAACTACCTCGTCGTGCTGCACACTTTTGCTACCCGAGTCAACCGTCTGCCGATGCAACCCTCGGCCATACACAAGCTAAGCCAATAGCTACGTCATAGCTTACTCCCTGACGGGCTGCCGTCGCCAGCCCCCATCGCCACATTTGTGTGCCGCCTTTCATGCCCACCCTTGCACACGACAGGTCGTTCAACCCACCTTGCCGTTGCGGCCGCCCACTCGTCCAACGGTGACGGGTCGCCCTCCCTCCAACTCGCCACTGTGAGGGTGCCGTGGGGCAGAGGAGGAGGAGCCCTGATCCGTCTTGCCAGGGGTCCTGCGCCCCCCTGGATGGCCGTCATCGCTGTCGTCTGACGTCTCATCATCAGAGAAGTCTGAGCGAGAGGCATATGGGAAAGCCGTGTGTGTGTGTTCCAGATGACCGGAAAGAGAGCCTTCAGGATGGGACGGAGAGTAGCGGGCACAGGGTGCGACCAAAGAAAAAGGCTCAACCTGAATGCGTGGGTGCGTTGCTGAATGGTTTGACTACATGTGGTTTAATATCAGCTGTTCTGGTGCCTTGGACATGCGGCCACGACGCTTGCATTCGGCACAGGTCACTCCATTCCGAAAACAAAAAGGGGTAAGGGGCCTAGGATGTCTTGCCAGCATAAGCATCATGCTCGTCCAGTGCCAGGAAAACAAATTGTAGGTGAGGAAACATAGTGAAATAGTTTGGTACCATACCGGATTCGAACACAGGACCTCTTTCATGATTTTGCGGCTATAGGGGTCTCCTGAGTATTAAGATAGTATTACATACGATAGTATTAGGACAGTATTAATGACATAGGGACAGAAGCTATTGTCACCTGCTTGTGGAAAGGGGGATGAGGGGACATTTATTAAGACAGTATTAATGACATAGGGACAGAAGCTATTGTCACCTGCTTGTGGAAAGGGGGGTGAGGGGACATTTATTAAGACAGTATTAATGACCTAGGGACAGAAGCTATTGTCACCTGCTTCTGGAAAGGGGGATGAGGGGACATTTATGGGGGGCGAGCGGGGAGGGCAAGGAGCGTGGCAGTACAGAGGAGAGGACATCAAGGAGGAAGGCGCCTGCGAGAGACGTTACACCAACGTGCGCTGAGCGGCGGAACACGCATACGCTGGCCTCTGTAACACGCAAAGTTGCGCCTGTTGCTCACACCGCGAGCGCTTGCCCATGCGACGCCACTGGCACGGCACCTAGTGCGGCACCGACGAGAGTACCTTCTTGGGTTAGTAGGTAATACCCCGCATCGGCGTCTACACGATGGACATCACGCACGGAGAACGCTGCCCAGATGTTGTGTGGAAAACTGTTTTCTGTGAGAAGCCATCCCCATGTCCTTGTCGTTGCCTTGCTCCTTGCCTTGCTCGGCCTTGGGGGCATGGGCACCCTTCAAGGCCATCGCCGCAGCAACTTGCTGGCGACTTGCTGGCCGACTTCCACAGTTCCTGAGAGGAAATCGTGTGGTGTGAAACCCCACCCCAGGCCAAACTTGCTGCGTGGAAAACTTGCTGCGTGGAAAACGTGAGCACGCACCCCTGGGGAAACTGTGGAAAGATCCTCGGGAAAAGTGCGAACACCCACCCCTGGAGGGCGCCTGCAGGGTGGCCTCCAGCATCGTCCACGTCTCCTGCAGGTTCTCCACCGCCTTGCTGGAAGTGCCTGCCATCCGCAACGACGCCGCATCAAACGCCGCGCTCCGCGGCACGCGCTGGCTATAGCCGCTGCGCTCCGACAGAGAGTCGGCCGCCGGCATGGCGACACCTGTCCCAAGCCGGTCCCGCCCATGGCTTGAAGGCTGCGATAATGGCATGATGGGGGCCAGCATGAATTGCATATTACAAGGCAATATGGCATGCATATTTACATAGTAGTACACACCCGTTACATAGTATACACCCATTACATAGTATACACCCATTACATAGTATACACCCATTACATAGTATACACCCATTACATAGTATACACCCATTACATAGTATACACCCATTACATAGTATACACCCATTACATAGTATACACACATTACATATGGCATGCATATTTACATGGTAGTATACACCCATTACATAGTATACACCCATTACATAGTATACACCCATTACATAGTATACACCCATTACATAGTATACACACATTACACAGTATACACACATTACATAGTATACACCCATTACATAGTATACACACATTACATAGTATACACACATTACATAGTATACACACATTACATATGGCATGCATATTTACATGGTAGTATACACCCATTACATAGTATACACCCATTACATAGTATACACCCATTACATGGTATACACCCATTACATAGTATACACCCATTACATAGTATACACCCATTACATAGTATACACCCATTACATAGTATACACCCATTACATAGTATACACACATTACATATGGCATGCATATTTACATGGTAGTATACACCCATTACACAGTATACACCCATTACATAGTATACACCCATTACATAGTATACACACATTACATAGTATACACACATTACATAGTATACACCCAGCGCGTCCAAAGAAGGCGCTAAGTTCGGTATGCCCAGAGCAAAGGAAATATGCCCCATGATGCGTAACTTCCAAGGTGGGTCTATAGAGAAGGGCAAATGGAATTACCTCCGCATATGAATAATGACGGCTGGGAAGCCACTAGAGATGTGGGTTTGACCAGAAACAAGAGGGCGGGGAAAGAAAGGGGTGAAGTACAGATTGCAGGTAATGGGCAACTGCACAGCCTTGGAAATTTTGCACCAAAGACCGGTGCCACAACCTGGCTCACACACTCACCTGATGACGCCTTGCACAAGAAGGGCATTGCGAGAAGCTCAACAACCAAAAGTGGTGATCAAGCTCATATGACGACCGTGGTATCATCCCGCCCCCACACAGCCACAAGCCGATACTGGTTTCAGGTCGTGCCTTCTTGCCGCTCTCGCCGAGCCCTGCATGCAACTATCTCCCATCATATGAAGCTTGCTACGATAGCAAATGAAAGATGTATGATTTGATATGATCGCCACCAAAGGGCACAAGCCGCGGTGGCCATTGGACCACACCATTACAGGGTCATGATTGGCCAGGAAGGTACCCAATGGCACCCTGTATGAGCAATGCCACGGAGACTCTGCACGCCTATCCCCAATATACTGTAGTCCATAAGAAGCATGCCCCGACACACTGGAGTATCAATGAAGCATACCCCCAATACACTGGAGTATCAATGAAGCATACCCCCAATACACTGGAGTATCAATGAAGCATACCCCCAATACACTAGGGTAGATGAAGCGTACGCCCCATAGACTGGAGCACACACAAAGCGTACCCCCGATGCACTGGAATGGATGGACTTGGCATCTTCGTGCTCCTCCTCCACACCCTCCTCCCCCTCCTCACGGGATGACCCCTGGGCGCCACCTGCTGCGCCGCTGTCCTGCAGCCGGATGGCATGCTCTTCCAGGGCTGAGGGGGCAACATGCAGATAGGGGTACACAAAGGACATATACTTGCATCAGAAGACATGCCCTGGCGTGTGTGGCTTCTTCGAGCAGAAAGATTGCACCATCAAGCCTTGATGCAGAGCGTAGCCCCACCTCCATTACAGCGCCCTTTCTCCAACTCCATCCTGTATTCAAATAACACGCCTTCAAGGGAGGCACAAACAGGCAGCGCAGATGGGTGTTTCATTCCTCGTTCAGTTTCCCCTCCGTGAGCTCGTACCGCCACCCAACAGATCCACCTGCTCCCCCGCCCCAGCCCGCCCCCCCCCCCCCCCCCCCCCCCCCCCCCACCCCCCCACACACAAACACACAAAACACACACGCACACACACACACACAAAAGCCGCATGCACAAAACAACACATGCACGCACAAAACATGCTTCAAGCTGCGACCTGGACCCTTTTGCCCCGAACCCATTGCGGTGCCGCTTCTGCCGTCCCCCGTCCTCCCCACCACCTCCCTAAACACACGCTCACCACACCCAACCGCCCCTTGCCCAGTATGCCGACACCCCACACCCTCACCCCTCACCTGACAAGCCGCACGCCGGGTCCTCCAGAAACTCCCTGGAGCCGATCAAGGGCGGCAGCGGCCGGTGGGCGTAGCGGTCTACCCCAATCGCAGGGAAGATATGCGACGAGGAGCCGGCGGCGTGACGTCCACCAGCGAGCAGCACATCCACCGCCGTACGCACCGCCACCCGGTAGTGCTCCCTTGCCCCCGCACCCGTGTCGCCCTGGAGGGGCGCGGCGCCGTGTGGCATAGGGTCCTGCGGCGACATCGTGGCGGGTGCGGCGCCCGTGGATGCGTGACGGGAGCCAGGAGCAAGCGGCAGCACGGCGGATGACATGCCCATGCTGATCTGCGCCGCGTCCACGTAGCCTCCCGCCACGCTGCCTTCAGGCATCGACACGGCATCCTCCACTCTCTGCGCGCCAGGCGGCAGGGAGCGTGGGGTCGCAACCGGGAGCTTTGATTAGCAGGCAAATGACCAGGACCAGGGAGTACCGCATGATCGATTGCCCGGGTGTATCTAGCTGAGAGTCCATGCTGCACCATGCTGCCTTCGGCTTATGTACAGATAACTATACATTACTATAGTTCAAATAACTATATAGTACAGATAACTATACATTACTATAGTACAGATAACTATACATTACTATAGTACAGATAACTATACATTACTATAGTACAAATAACTATACAGGTAACTATACATTACTACAGTACAGGCGTTAGTACACATAACTATACACTACTATAGTACAGATAACTAATGCGTGAGGGGAGAGGCCCATCGAGGCAGAGAGGGTGGAACCATGGAGCATAGGTGCAACGATTGTGACATGCCCCCCCTCAGATGGACATGCGCTGCATGGCTCGAGCAGTGGAATGTCAACCCCTTCCGGGTCAACCCCGCAAAGCCTAGCCTCCCACCGCCAGCACAGCAGCCACCACAGTCCGTCAAACCAATGGACATGACACGACACCAACAGTTGCTCTCAGATGAAAGGTGTGCTTGGGTGCAACACCAAGCAGGCAGCGCGTCCGACCATCGTCCGAGGGAGATGACTGGGATGATGCTAGCACTTGCCACAGCGGCAGCCTGATACAGGGCGTCCGCGTGCACGCTTTTGGCTACCAAGTGCATCGCCATACGCCGACTGGTAGCCCTGCCAGGTCTGCACATGCTAATGGCTTGATGCTGGCGTCTCCCGGGTGCTTCCTGGTAAATGGAAGCCTCCATGTTGACTTGGTCAGCCCTTGGCTGCGTGACGGCAAACCCTTTGGGCAGGATTACTAGTCGGTGACTAGCACTAGAGCGTGACGTAACCCGCGGGCGTCGCCCTGTGCTCGCCTTGTGTGCATACGGGAGCACTCATCTATGGACGACGTGGTGGCATGGGCCACGCGACCTCACAGTACCCAGAACAAACATACATGCACGAGGGGGAGCTACGGTGGCCTGATGGGGGGGGATCCCACGACCATGCCTGCCTTCTTGCGGTGCACAACGATGTATGGCCAGCGCCCTAGCCTATAGCCACGAGAAAAAGAATCCCTAAAATTTAACCCTCGATTAAGTACCATCAGCGCCTTCACACCCAACGAACTCCATTCCTTGGCGCATGATGAGGACGTCATGTCATGGCTCCACAATCATGTGCTAGCAGGGACATCAGCAGTGTGGCCTGAGGTGGCCTGTGAACCAAACAGCTTTTATGGGAACCCCGTGCGACCGAACAGGGCGTGTCAAATCACTTACGTTCTCCATAAACTGCGTGTTTGACAGGGCTCGGAAGTGCATGTAGGCATTGTTCGTGCGGATCCGCAAGGAGGACAGCTCCTCATCCAGCTGCTCCACGGCTCGCGTCGTCTCGTCGATTCGCCGCAGGAAGCTTGTCGAAAATTTTTGCAAAGCGCATAGAAGCTGCAAAGAAGGAATCCGTCCAGGAATACCGAGGGATTCTGATTAGCACTCGCTTGTTCCCTGGGATGATTCTACCATGCACTGCGCGCGACAGGCGGCCTGGTAGATGCAAGCTCGAAGAAAATATACTCTTCCATGTGCAGCTTAGAACGGCCTGCTGTGACCATGAGTCAACGTTGGGAAATTGGAGGCACTCGCCGATGGTGGACAGTGTGTATGAAGGAAGGATGCAGGTCCATTTCACCACGCGAGTAATTAATAGCCATTTTCACAAATTACCTTGGCGTCTGTCGCAAGCGTCCAACGGTCGCATTCGCCCATCAACTCCCTCACATCCATCCTGCTAGCGTGGTAATTGAACTGGCTACGTTTTCCTCCAACGCTGGGCACACAACCGTGGCCTGCGTGTTAACTCATCGAGTTCCCCTGGCATTTCAAACACGGAAGATGCGGGACCACAACCTTGTCGCACTACGTCATCTGTAGAAGCTTTGCAAGTCCTGGTCTCAATTCAGAGTAAGAGTTGACAGCGAACAAAACATTCCTAGGTACTCTATGCGATGGGCTGTGGACAGGGCGCCATCGACATTGCTGCGCTGGCGACGTCACGTGCGAAAACGATGAATATTCTCAGATTGTGCTTCGTCAAGTCACTTCTCAAATTTTAATGAAGCTCCTCAAAACAGGGATAGTGCTGGCAACTGTAACATGCCTGAAGCGCCCGGTGTGTCACTTGAGCTAGTTTCACGCCACTCTGCATGCGGGGGAGGTAGGCCCAGACTGCCGCGTGGCAATATGCCACCTTCCCTGCTTCGTTCACTAGACAGTTAGACACGCATCACACTCGAATTGACCCGTTACGTTCATGGTGGCGTAGTCGCGCCCTAAAAATCTATTCAAAGCTGGCTGGAAGGGAGGCTTCATGCCGCTGCTGCTTCCACTGTATCCAGGCATAATTGCGTCGGCTTACGTCTTTTCGATAATCATACAGGGTGCGCATCGTGTGCGGCTTATCGCGAACGACGGCATGTGACTTCGTGTTGCGTGCAATTAATGTTGATGCTCGTCATGGAGGACATTACGGGCCATCTAGCATTATCATGCGGTCATGGATACAACATGACAGCTCGCTAGCGGTTTCTACATTTAAAATTACATGGCAAGCAAGGATCCGCAAGCCAGAAATGTCCGGCGGCTGGAATACAGAGAACCGTTTGCAGCTGAAGGGTATGTCCGCAGAAATTACCAATATATGCATCCAGAGGAAATTGGTGGGGAATCCTCATCCTTAAGTACCTGGCCTTGAAACGATCAGCGGCGTACGGATATATTAGCGTCGTTACAGCCTTTTGCCCAGACGTGTTCCCCACCAGTATGCAAGAATGTTATAAATTTATACCCGCCCGTTCCACGACATTGACGACCGTATTTTCTCACCTACCTAGTTGTTCGTGTGCTCGCCTTTCACATTCTATGGTCTAAGCTCGCGCATATGCGGGGGCTGCTATGTGGGTATGATGTCTTGAACCAAAATGTTGGGGTGAGTTGTTTGTCAATACCGACATTTTTCCTTTCGTTTGGTTATCTGTGACAACAAGACAAGGAGGTAACCGTTCTTCTCGCAGCCGGAGGGGTGTTCCCAATCCTCTAATTTCACCTGGTCGGGTGTCCAGACATGACAACAGGGATGTCAAACTGTGGTGATCATGTATAATATCCCAGAAAATCCGGTAGGTGAGATTATGTGCACATGGGGATAAGCATGCAAACTAACCAATATGGGTAACACAACTGTACAGATAAGGACATGCGTAATCCAGTCTGATGACACAATCGCTGTCTCCCTCTCCACTATTTGCTACTGACGGAAAGTGGGTGCATAATTGCATGATTGCATGATGGCATGATTGCATGGCATGCCATTTTGCTGCCCCGGAGGCTGCTGACCTTTCCTCACAACCCTCCCCGGCCATGCACTACGAAGAAACGTGGTAGGCCCTGTAGGAGATGTTCTGGATGTTTTTATGTGTGTAGTTTGAGGTAGGACGGTTTATCCTAGCCAATCCTTGCTCCAAAGGGTGGATTTCATGAGCGTAAAGCACCTTCCACTATTGCATTAAAGGCCGACTTGTACATGTCCAGCGGTGGGCACTACCTGCCTCCCGTCCCTTCCCCTCCCTTCCCCTCCCTTCCCCTCCCTTCCCCTCCCTTCCCCTCCCTTCCCCTCCCTTCCCCTCCCTTCCCCTCCCTTCCCCTCCCTTCCCCTCCCTTCTCCTCCCTTCCCCTCCCTTCCCCTCCCTTCCCCTCCCTTCCCCTCCCTTCCCCTCCCTTCCCCTCCCTTCCCCTCCCTTCCCCTCCCTTCCCCTCCCTTCCCCTCCCTTCCCCTCCCTCCCCCTCCCTGTCCACTCTCCCCTGCCCCCTGCCCCCTGCCCCTGCCCCCTGCCCCCTGCCCCCTGCCCCCTGCCCCCTGCCCCCTGCCCCCTGCCCCCTGCCCCCTGCCCCCTGCCCCCTGCCCCCTGCCCCCTGCCCCCTGCCCCCTGCCCCCTGCCCCCTGCCCCCTGCCCCCTCCCCCTGCCCCCTGCCCCTTGCCCCTTGCCGACTGCATACCGTTCTTCACTTGCTCACCTGCCTGCATACAGTTCGAAATTTGGCTTCCTCCGTGTCCCACCCCTTGGCATACCACTACCTCGGCCTTTTTCACCTTCTGCCGCCCCCCCACCCGCATCCCCAAAGCCTCTGCATTCCCACCTCCTCCTCCTCCCCCCCCTGGCCCAGGCTTCCAAATAGTTTTCTTGGCCTCCTCTCTTAGACGTCGGACCAAACCTGCGTCGGAGCCCACGCTGCCTCCCCATCACGGCAGCTGTGCATGGACACGGACAACCCTGGGGCCCCCATCTGCCCCAGAATGCCCCCTCACATCCACCCTCGCATCCACCGCGTGCGCGTGCCCGCAGCATCGTGCTGAACAAGCACGGGGGCAGCGCGCATGACTTCCTCGCGTTTGTCAACGAGAGCGTCAAGACCGTGCCCGCGCTTGCAAAGTAGGTGGCATGGATACAACGTAGGTCGCATCGACTGGGATGCTGGCTGGCTGGCTGGCTGGCTGGCTGGCTGGCTGGCTGGCTGGCTGGCTGGCTGGCTGGCTGGCTGGCTGGCTGGCTGGCTGGCTGGCTGGCTGGCTGGCTGGCTGGCTGGCTGGATGGCTGGCTGGCTGGCTGGCTGGCTGGCTGGCTGGCTGGCTGGCTGGCTGGCTGGCTGGCTGGCTGGCTGGCTGGCTGGCTGGCTGGCTGGCTGGATGGATGGATGGCTGGCTGGCTGGCTGCCTGGCTGCCTGGCTGCCTGGCTGGCTGCCTGGCTGGCTGCCTGGCTGGTGCTACGGCTTGTTTTCATTGTAATGTGGGGAGTTGACAGCCAGATCATTAGTCAGCAGGTGCTGTGTAACACTCAAAGGAAGCATGAAGCTTTGAATGCAAATTTTAATGCTGGCAGAATACCATGTTTTTACTGCACAATTCACTTCCAGACATTGGCAAGCAGACATATCTTTTCCTAGTGGCTGCCTTTCCCCTCTTCTCTCTTGGGCTGTCTACCGCTCTCCCCGCCACGTGTTCGCCCCCTGGCCCCTTCATTTCAGGCGCCGCTTGCCATGCATCTTTTCCGACCCTGCGTCCCGTTCGTCCTGTGCATGTCGCCCCCACTGCGGTTGTTGGTCGATGCCCTTGCTCGCTCGCCAGGGCGGACGCCTCACTCGCCGACAAGGTGGTCCTCGTGGGCGACCAGGCCGTGGGTGCGTGACATGCGGTAGCCCAACACCGCAACAAGCAAGGCAATGCCTTCATACCCGATTAGCACTGACAGCATTCCATTGCACATGCATGTCTTTAGACATATTTAGAAATCGCAGCTGTCCCAGGCTGCTATCGGGCAGCACGTCTCTGGCCAGTATCCATGCTGTTGGAGTTGTTTGTACACGTTTTGTGGAGGGCGTCGGCCTTCAGGGTCGATCACTAATTGCAACGGTGGTACAGTCGGAAAGCAATAGTAAAAGCCCCTGTGTATGTTGCATGCTCGTAAGCACGTTCATCGCAGTGGGCGAGTTTGCCTGTTCATTGTGTCAGTGCCCATTGTCCCTGTCTGCCTGACTTGTCCTGCGAGGGATCCGGTAGAGATTCCATCATGTGCTGGCGCTGCGGGACATGTCTGGTAGTAGTAACGGTAGAGGAAAGATGCTGGAGCTTGGTCGCACTTCACTGTTTTTTCTTCCTGCCTCCCTCAATTCCATGTTGTAACTTTTTGCTGGTTGTTAACCCATTTAGAGGAAGCAGGTAAGCATACGCTGCGTAGTGTCAACACCATGGCTGCCTGTTTTCTTATGCATGAATGCTGCTAACATGCAGAGGTCAGGCGCAGACTCCAGCACGTGGTAAATGCAGGCTGTATCTTGTACCCCTCGTCCCATGTGCATCCTGACATGGTTGCCTGACATGCTGACGATGAACCCTCGTTTTCCGCCTTGGCATGGGCCGTCGGTTCCTCACCACTGCAGGCAAGACCAGCCTGATGGTGCGCTACTTCCACGGCGCATTCACCGACCGGTACAAGGTGCTGTATTGGAGCCAACGCTTGTTCCTGCACCGTGCTATCGTGCATGGGCAGCGCGTCGTGTCGCAGTGCTGAGCGGTGGCAGCATCGTTGCATGGCAGCACTCTTGGCCCAACTGTTATGCGATATTTGTGCGGCCAGCGACCTTGTACACGTACCTCGATGGGTAGTAATGCTGTGTCCACTAGGGTAGGAATGCTGTGTCCACTAGGGTAGTAATGCTGTGTCCACTAGGCGTCTCCACAGTAACGCCTCCACTAGCCAGAATTCACTTTCACCTGGCCAGGTCTGGACACTTTCAGTAACGAAAGCGGATAACAGTTATCATTTCATGACATAAACCCTGTGGCCTGTGCCTTTCCCCGGGCAACATCCTCACGTTGCCACTAGTATAAAGTAGCCATAGTTTGGGATCGAGCAGGTTTGTACTGTGTTAAGGTTCCGACAACTGTTTATCAATAAGTATACACACGCACCGAAACATCGAGCATGTGGTGGAAACCTCTAGAGATGGCTCCAAGAGGTATGGGACTTCTGTGTCCTTCTCAACCCAGACAGTGTCCTAATGCTACTAACTGCATCGCTTGGCGGGACGTGGTCGCTCGTCGCTCGCAGGCCACCATCGGGGTCGACTTTGCGTTCCAAAAGTTCGATGTGGCCGGATTGGGATACACCATGCATGTGTAAGCAGCCCATCCTGGTCGCTGTCGCCGCCACCACCACCACCACCACCACCACCACCACCACCACCACCACCACCACCACCACCACCACCACCACCACCACCACCACCACCACCACCACCACCACCACCACCACCACCACCACCACCACCACCACCACCACCACCACCACCACCACCACCACCACCACCGCCGCCGCCGCCACCACCGCCGCCGCCGCCGCCGCCACCACCACCGCCGCCGGCGCCGGCGCCGCCGCCGCCGCCGCCGCCACCACCACCACCTCCACCACCGCCGCCACCATGTGTCAAGCGCAATCATCGTGCCTGCATGCCATGGCTAGCAGCCAATCCTAATGGCCACACCCCCTTGGTGTAACCTACTTACTCGCCTTTGCTGCTGTGTCTTGGTGACACCTGTATGGCATGTGTGGCTGCTCATGTCTCAACTCTATCAGTGCTGGGGACCCCCTGTCCCCCCTGCCCCCTGACAACTTTCCCCCCGACGCCTTTCCCTGCTTGCCCTCGATCTGCCCGCCTTTATCCCCCTGCCCCAGATGGGACACGGCCGGTCAAGAGAAGTTCCGCTCGCTCTCACAGTCCTACTACCGCGGCGCCCGCGCCTGCATCGCGTGCTTCGACCTGGGTCTCCCCGCGTCCCTGACATCCGTCAAAGCAGTACGTGGCACTTCCAACGCGAGACCACCAAGCTATGGATAGCAGCACTGGCAGCCATGCTGAAGGCAATCGTAAACGCTGGAACTGTCCTAGTTGGCCACATGGCAGCTGCTCATTGGTGACTAGCAGGCACATGGGTTCAGGGAGTAGGGGAAGCTAGATATTTGGCTTTGGAATGGTTGGGCAGGTGGGTGTGGCTGTGCGTGCAGGTGGCCTTGCACCACATTACCAGACTTGATTGTTGGAGATCCAGCTCCAGGTCGCCCTCCTGCATGTCCTTGTGTTTACGTTCGCTACCTTAATCATGGCCCTCTGGTGCGCCGCTTCCTGCCCCTCCCTGCCTTCCCGGGCCTCCATGCCTGGTGTGGCCATCATGGGGCTCCCATCCCACAATACACGCCCATCCAACACACCCATCTTGCAAACCGACCCACGCAACACAGTGGGTCAACGAGGTGGTGACCGAGAACCAAAAGGCCACCGCGGGTGACACCAAGGACGTGGATGGCAAGGTCTTTGTATTCCTGGTTGGCTGCAAGGTGAGCCATCATGGGGAAAGCAGAATGAGGTTTGTGTGGGAAGGGGGAGGGCCAGGACGGAGGGAACAATCTCCATTCCTGCTAGGTCTGTTGCCTGTTTCACCAGCGCAATAGAATGCCTACTGCCCGGGATTCCTTACGAGTTGTTGTCTAAAGCAATCCTTATGAATTATACTTATGAATTATCCTTATGAATTATCCTTATGAATTATCCTTATGAATTATCCTTATGAATTATCCTTATGAATTATGTTGTCTAAAGCAATCCTGCCTTTTTTGATGTCGTATATGTGTGGCTGACTTGTCATGGTTCTCTATAACTCTCACCTCGTAAGTTAATGCAACGGGCGGTGGATGGGGACGACAAGGCTTTCCATGGCAGAGTGCTAAACGATGTGTGCATTGGGGTGGACTGGCCATGTGCAATGCTTCCATCTCCCTGGTTTGGGTGCATGCCCTCTCGCAGGCGGATGCCTACCACGTTGTCCCAAAGGAAGACGGGCTGGCGCTCGCACACTTGTTGGGTGCGGAGTATTTCGAAGTCTCGGCTAGAACAGGCACGTTTGGGCCATGCATGTGAAGCTGGCCGTGTGCTGCGATATGGGATATGCAGGTTTGTGGCGCATGCGTTGGTTGCACATGCGGTTGTCGCGCATGTGTTTATCGCGCACGCGTGCCATTGTTGGTGTGTGCTGGGAAACGTGCCGCATGGGGGAAAGGGAACGTGTCGCATGGGGGAAAGGGAACGTGTCGCATGGGGGAAAGGGAACGTGTCGCATGGGGGAAAGGGAACGTGCCGCATGGGGGAAAGGGAACGTGTCGCATGGGGGAAAGGGAACGTGTCGCATGGGGGAAAGGGAAAGGGAACGTGCCGCATGGGGGAAAGGGAACGTGCCGCATGGGGGAAAGGGAACGTGTCGCATGGGGGAAAGGGAACGTGTCGCATGGGGGAAAGGGAAAGGGAACGTGTCGCATGGGGGAAAGGGAACGTGTCGCATGGGGGAAAGGGAACGTGTCGCATGGGGGAAAGGGAACGTGTCGCATGGGGGAAAGGGAACGTGTCGCATGGGGGAAAGGGAACGTGTCGCATGGGGGAAAGGGAACGTGTCGCATGGGGGAAAGGGAACGTGTCGCATGGGGGAAAGGGAAAGGGAACGTGTCGCATGGGGGAAAGGGAACGTGTCGCATGGGGGAAAGGGAACGTGTCGCATGGGGGAAAGGGAACGTGTCGCATGGGGGAAAGGGAACGTGTCGCATGGGGGAAAGGGAACGTGTCGCATGGGGGAAAGGGAACGTGTCGCATGGGGGAAAGGGAACGTGTCGCATGGGGGAAAGGGAAAGGGAACGTGCCGCATGGGGGAAAGGAACGTGTCGCATGGGGGAAAGGGAAAGGGAACGTGTCGCATGGGGGAAAGGGAACGTGTCGCATGGGGGAAAGGGAACGTGTCGCATGGGGGAAAGGGAACGTGCCGCATGGGGGAAAGGGAACGTGTCGCATGGGGGAAAGGGAACGTGTCGCATGGGGGAAAGGGAAAGGGAACGTGTCGCATGGGGGAAAGGGAACGTGTCGCATGGGGGAAAGGGAACGTGTCGCATGGGGGAAAGGGAACGTGTCGCATGGGGGAAAGGGAACGTGTCGCATGGGGGAAAGGGAAAGGGAACGTGTCGCATGGGGGAAAGGGAACGTGTCGCATGGGGGAAAGGGAACGTGCCGCATGGGGGAAAGGGAACGTGTCGCATGGGGGAAAGGGAACGTGTCGCATGGGGGAAAGGGAACGTGTCGCATGGGGGAAAGGGAACGTGTCGCATGGGGGAAAGGGAACGTGTCGCATGGGGGAAAGGGAAAGGGAACGTGCCGCATGGGGGAAAGGAACGTGTCGCATGGGGGAAAGGGAAAGGGAACGTGTCGCATGGGGGAAAGGGAACGTGTCGCATGGGGGAAAGGGAACGTGTCGCATGGGGGAAAGGGAACGTGTCGCATGGGGGAAAGGGAACGTGTCGCATGGGGGAAAGGGAACGTGTCGCATGGGGGAAAGGGAACGTGTCGCATGGGGGAAAGGGAACGTGCCGCATGGGGGAAAGGGAAAGGGAACGTGTCGCATGGGGGAAAGGGAACGTGTCGCATGGGGGAAAGGGAACGTGTCGCATGGGGGAAAGGGAACGTGCCGCATGGGGGAAAGGGAACGTGCCGCATGGGGGAAAGGGAACGTGCCGCATGGGGGAAAGGGAACGTGTCGCATGGGGGAAAGGGAACGTGCCGCATGGGGGAAAGGGAACGTGTCGCATGGGGGAAAGGGAACGTGTCGCATGGGGGAAAGGGAACGTGCCGCATGGGGGAAAGGGAACGTGCCGCATGGGGGAAAGGGAACGTGCCGCATGGGGGAAAGGGAAAGGGAACGTGCCGCATGGGGGAAAGGGAACGTGCCGCATGGGGGAAAGGGAACGTGTCGCATGGGGGAAAGGGAACGTGTCGCATGGGGGAAAGGGAACGTGCCGCATGGGGGAAAGGGAAAGGAACGTGTCGCATGGGGGAAAGGGAACGTGTCGCATGGGGGAAAGGGAACGTGTCGCATGGGGGAAAGGGAACGTGCCGCATGGGGGAAAGGGAAAGGGAACGTGCCGCATGGGGGAAAGGGAACGTGCCGCATGGGGGAAAGGGAACGTGTCGCATGGGGGAAAGGGAACGTGTCGCATGGGGGAAAGGGAACGTGCCGCATGGGGGAAAGGGAAAGGAACGTGTCGCATGGGGGAAAGGGAACGTGTCGCATGGGGGAAAGGGAACGTGTCGCATGGGGGAAAGGGAAAGGGAACGTGTCGCATGGGGGAAAGGGAACGTGCCGCATGGGGGAAAGGGAACGTGCCGCATGGGGGAAAGGGAAAGGGAACGTGTCGCATGGGGGAAAGGGAACGTGTCGCATGGGGGAAAGGGAACGTGTCGCATGGGGGAAAGGGAACGTGTCGCATGGGGGAAAGGGAACGTGTCGCATGGGGGAAAGGGAACGTGTCGCATGGGGGAAAGGGAACGTGTCGCATGGGGGAAAGGGAACGTGTCGCATGGGGGAAAGGGAACGTGTCGCATGGGGGAAAGGGAACGTGCCGCATGGGGGAAAGGGAAAGGAACGTGTCGCATGGGGGAAAGGGAACGTGTCGCATGGGGGAAAGGGAACGTGTCGCATGGGGGAAAGGGAAAGGGAACGTGTCGCATGGGGGAAAGGGAACGTGCCGCATGGGGGAAAGGGAACGTGCCGCATGGGGGAAAGGGAAAGGGAACGTGTCGCATGGGGGAAAGGGAACGTGTCGCATGGGGGAAAGGGAACGTGTCGCATGGGGGAAAGGGAACGTGTCGCATGGGGGAAAGGGAACGTGTCGCATGGGGGAAAGGGAACGTGTCGCATGGGGGAAAGGGAACGTGTCGCATGGGGGAAAGGGAACGTGTCGCATGGGGGAAAGGGAACGTGCCGCATGGGGGAAAGGGAACGTGCCGCATGGGGGAAAGGGAACGTGTCGCATGGGGGAAAGGGAAAGGGAACGTGCCGCATGGGGGAAAGGGAACGTGCCGCATGGGGGAAAGGGAACGTGTCGCATGGGGGAAAGGGAACGTGTCGCATGGGGGAAAGGGAACGTGTCGCATGGGGGAAAGGGAACGTGTCGCATGGGGGAAAGGGAACGTGTCGCATGGGGGAAAGGGAACGTGCCGCATGGGGGAAAGGGAACGTGCCGCATGGGGGAAAGGGAACGTGTCGCATGGGGGAAAGGGAACGTGTCGCATGGGGGAAAGGGAACGTGCCGCATGGGGGAAAGGGAACGTGTCGCATGGGGGAAAGGGAACGTGTCGCATGGGGGAAAGGGAACGTGTCGCATGGGGGAAAGGGAACGTGTCGCATGGGGGAAAGGGAACGTGTCGCATGGGGGAAAGGGAACGTGTCGCATGGGGGAAAGGGAACGTGTCGCATGGGGGAAAGGGAACGTGTCGCATGGGGGAAAGGGAACGTGTCGCATGGGGGAAAGGGAACGTGTCGCATGGGGGAAAGGGAACGTGTCGCATGGGGGAAAGGGAACGTGTCGCATGGGGGAAAGGGAACGTGTCGCATGGGGGAAAGGGAACGTGCCGCATGGGGGAAAGGGAACGTGTCGCATGGGGGAAAGGGAACGTGTCGCATGGGGGAAAGGGAACGTGCCGCATGGGGGAAAGGGAACGTGCCGCATGGGGGAAAGGGAACGTGCCGCATGGGGGAAAGGGAACGTGCCGCATGGGGGAAAGGGAACGTGTCGCATGGGGGAAAGGGAACGTGTCGCATGGGGGAAAGGGAACGTGCCGCATGGGGGGGGAAAGGGAACGTGCCGCATGGGGGAAAGGGAACGTGCCGCATGGGGGAAAGGGAACGTGTCGCATGGGGGAAAGGGAAAGGGAACGTGTCGCATGGGGGAAAGGGAACGTGTCGCATGGGGGAAAGGGAACGTGTCGCATGGGGGAAAGGGAACGTGTCGCATGGGGGAAAGGGAACGTGTCGCATGGGGGAAAGGGAAAGGGAACGTGTCGCATGGGGGAAAGGGAACGTGCCGCATGGGGGAAAGGGAACGTGCCGCATGGGGGAAAGGGAAAGGGAACGTGCCGCATGGGGGAAAGGGAACGTGCCGCATGGGGGAAAGGGAACGTGTCGCATGGGGGAAAGGGAAAGGGAACGTGTCGCATGGGGGAAAGGGAACGTGTCGCATGGGGGAAAGGGAACGTGCCGCATGGGGGAAAGGGAACGTGCCGCATGGGGGAAAGGGAACGTGCCGCATGGGGGAAAGGGAACGTGCCGCATGGGGGAAAGGGAACGTGCCGCATGGGGGAAAGGGAAAGGGAACGTGCCGCATGGGGGAAAGGGAACGTGTCGCATGGGGGGGGAAAGGGAACGTGCCGCATGGGGGAAAGGGAACGTGCCGCATGGGGGAAAGGGAACGTGTCGCATGGGGGAAAGGGAACGTGCCGCATGGGGGAAAGGGAACGTGTCGCATGGGGGAAAGGGAACGTGCCGCATGGGGGAAAGGGAACGTGTCGCATGGGGGAAAGGGAACGTGCCGCATGGGGGAAAGGGAACGTGTCGCATGGGGGAAAGGGAACGTGCCGCATGGGGGAAAGGGAACGTGCGCATGGGGGAAAGGGAAAGGGAACGTGCCGCATGGGGGAAAGGGAACGTGTCGCATGGGGGAAAGGGAACGTGTCGCATGGGGGAAAGGGAACGTGCCGCATGGGGGAAAGGGAACGTGCCGCATGGGGGAAAGGGAAAGGGAACGTGCCGCATGGGGGAAAGGGAACGTGCCGCATGGGGGAAAGGGAACGTGTCGCATGGGGGAAAGGGAACGTGCCGCATGGGGGAAAGGGAACGTGTCGCATGGGGGAAAGGGAAAGGGAACGTGCCGCATGGGGGAAAGGGAACGTGTCGCATGGGGGAAAGGGAACGTGTCGCATGGGGGAAAGGGAACGTGTCGCATGGGGGAAAGGGAACGTGTCGCATGGGGGAAAGGGAACGTGTCGCATGGGGGAAAGGGAACGTGTCGCATGGGGGAAAGGGAACGTGTCGCATGGGGGAAAGGGAACGTGCCGCATGGGGGAAAGGGAACGTGTCGCATGGGGGAAAGGGAACGTGTCGCATGGGGGAAAGGGAACGTGCCGCATGGGGGAAAGGGAACGTGTCGCATGGGGGAAAGGGAAAGGGAACGTGCCGCATGGGGGAAAGGGAACGTGCCGCATGGGGGAAAGGGAACGTGTCGCATGGGGGAAAGGGAACGTGTCGCATGGGGGAAAGGGAACGTGTCGCATGGGGGAAAGGGAAAGGGAACGTGCCGCATGGGGGAAAGGGAACGTGTCGCATGGGGGAAAGGGAAAGGGAACGTGTCGCATGGGGGAAAGGGAAAGGGAACGTGTCGCATGGGGGAAAGGGAACGTGCCGCATGGGGGAAAGGGAACGTGTCGCATGGGGGAAAGGGAACGTGTCGCATGGGGGAAAGGGAACGTGCCGCATGGGGGAAAGGGAACGTGTCGCATGGGGGAAAGGGAACGTGTCGCATGGGGGAAAGGGAACGTGCCGCATGGGGGAAAGGGAACGTGCCGCATGGGGGAAAGGGAACGTGTCGCATGGGGGAAAGGGAACGTGCCGCATGGGGGAAAGGGAACGTGCGCATGGGGGAAAGGGAAAGGGAACGTGCCGCATGGGGGAAAGGGAACGTGTCGCATGGGGGAAAGGGAAAGGGAACGTGCCGCATGGGGGAAAGGGAACGTGTCGCATGGGGGAAAGGGAAAGGGAACGTGTCGCATGGGGGAAAGGGAACGTGTCGCATGGGGGAAAGGGAACGTGTCGCATGGGGGAAAGGGAACGTGCCGCATGGGGGAAAGGGAACGTGTCGCATGGGGGAAAGGGAACGTGTCGCATGGGGGAAAGGGAAAGGGAACGTGCCGCATGGGGGAAAGGGAACGTGTCGCATGGGGGAAAGGGAACGTGTCGCATGGGGGAAAGGGAACGTGTCGCATGGGGGAAAGGGAACGTGCCGCATGGGGGAAAGGGAACGTGTCGCATGGGGGAAAGGGAACGTGCCGCATGGGGGAAAGGGAACGTGTCGCATGGGGGAAAGGGAACGTGTCGCATGGGGGAAAGGGAACGTGTCGCATGGGGGAAAGGGAACGTGTCGCATGGGGGAAAGGGAACGTGTCGCATGGGGGAAAGGGAACGTGTCGCATGGGGGAAAGGGAACGTGTCGCATGGGGGAAAGGGAACGTGTCGCATGGGGGAAAGGGAACGTGTCGCATGGGGGAAAGGGAACGTGCCGCATGGGGGAAAGGGAACGTGTCGCATGGGGGAAAGGGAACGTGTCGCATGGGGGAAAGGGAACGTGTCGCATGGGGGAAAGGGAACGTGTCGCATGGGGGAAAGGGAACGTGTCGCATGGGGGAAAGGGAACGTGTCGCATGGGGGAAAGGGAACGTGCCGCATGGGGGAAAGGGAACGTGTCGCATGGGGGAAAGGGAACGTGCCGCATGGGGGAAAGGGAACGTGTCGCATGGGGGAAAGGGAACGTGTCGCATGGGGGAAAGGGAACGTGCCGCATGGGGGAAAGGGAACGTGCCGCATGGGGGGGGAAAGGGAACGTGCCGCATGGGGGAAAGGGAACGTGCGCATGGGGGAAAGGGAACGTGTCGCATGGGGGGGGAAAGGGAACGTGTCGCATGGGGGAAAGGGAACGTGTCGCATGGGGGAAAGGGAACGTGCCGCATGGGGGAAAGGGAACGTGTCGCATGGGGGAAAGGGAACGTGTCGCATGGGGGAAAGGGAACGTGTCGCATGGGGGAAAGGGAACGTGTCGCATGGGGGAAAGGGAACGTGCCGCATGGGGGAAAGGGAACGTGCCGCATGGGGGAAAGGGAACGTGTCGCATGGGGGGGAAAGGGAACGTGCCGCATGGGGGAAAGGGAACGTGCCGCATGGGGGAAAGGGAACGTGTCGCATGGGGGAAAGGGAACGTGCCGCATGGGGGAAAGGGAACGTGTCGCATGGGGGAAAGGGAACGTGTCGCATGGGGGAAAGGGAACGTGCCGCATGGGGGAAAGGGAACGTGCCGCATGGGGGAAAGGGAAAGGGAACGTGCCGCATGGGGGAAAGGGAACGTGCCGCATGGGGGAAAGGGAACGTGTCGCATGGGGGAAAGGGAAAGGGAACGTGCCGCATGGGGGAAAGGGAACGTGCCGCATGGGGGAAAGGGAACGTGTCGCATGGGGGAAAGGGAACGTGTCGCATGGGGGAAAGGGAACGTGCCGCATGGGGGAAAGGGAACGTGTCGCATGGGGGAAAGGGAACGTGTCGCATGGGGGAAAGGGAACGTGCCGCATGGGGGAAAGGGAACGTGTCGCATGGGGGAAAGGGAACGTGCGCATGGGGGAAAGGGAACGTGTCGCATGGGGGAAAGGGAACGTGTCGCATGGGGGAAAGGGAACGTGTCGCATGGGGGAAAGGGAACGTGTCGCATGGGGGAAAGGGAACGTGTCGCATGGGGGAAAGGGAACGTGTCGCATGGGGGAAAGGGAACGTGTCGCATGGGGGAAAGGGAACGTGTCGCATGGGGGAAAGGGAACGTGTCGCATGGGGGAAAGGGAACGTGTCGCATGGGGGAAAGGGAACGTGTCGCATGGGGGAAAGGGAACGTGCCGCATGGGGGAAAGGGAACGTGTCGCATGGGGGAAAGGGAACGTGTCGCATGGGGGAAAGGGAACGTGTCGCATGGGGGAAAGGGAACGTGTCGCATGGGGGAAAGGGAACGTGTCGCATGGGGGAAAGGGAACGTGTCGCATGGGGGAAAGGGAACGTGTCGCATGGGGGAAAGGGAACGTGCGCATGGGGGAAAGGGAACGTGTCGCATGGGGGAAAGGGAACGTGTCGCATGGGGGAAAGGGAACGTGTCGCATGGGGGAAAGGGAACGTGCCGCATGGGGGAAAGGGAACGTGTCGCATGGGGGAAAGGGAACGTGTCGCATGGGGGAAAGGGAACGTGTCGCATGGGGGAAAGGGAACGTGTCGCATGGGGGAAAGGGAACGTGTCGCATGGGGGAAAGGGAACGTGTCGCATGGGGGAAAGGGAACGTGTCGCATGGGGGAAAGGGAACGTGTCGCATGGGGGAAAGGGAACGTGTCGCATGGGGGAAAGGGAACGTGTCGCATGGGGGAAAGGGAACGTGTCGCATGGGGGAAAGGGAACGTGTCGCATGGGGGAAAGGGAACGTGTCGCATGGGGGAAAGGGAACGTGTCGCATGGGGGAAAGGGAACGTGTCGCATGGGGGAAAGGGAACGTGTCGCATGGGGGAAAGGGAACGTGTCGCATGGGGGAAAGGGAACGTGTCGCATGGGGGAAAGGGAACGTGCCGCATGGGGGAAAGGGAACGTGTCGCATGGGGGAAAGGGAACGTGTCGCATGGGGGAAAGGGAACGTGTCGCATGGGGGAAAGGGAACGTGTCGCATGGGGGAAAGGGAAAGGGAACGTGCCGCATGGGGGAAAGGGAACGTGTCGCATGGGGGAAAGGGAACGTGTCGCATGGGGGAAAGGGAACGTGTCGCATGGGGGAAAGGGAACGTGTCGCATGGGGGAAAGGGAACGTGTCGCATGGGGGAAAGGGAACGTGTCGCATGGGGGAAAGGGAACGTGTCGCATGGGGGAAAGGGAACGTGTCGCATGGGGGAAAGGGAACGTGTCGCATGGGGGAAAGGGAACGTGTCGCATGGGGGAAAGGGAACGTGTCGCATGGGGGAAAGGGAACGTGTCGCATGGGGGAAAGGGAACGTGTCGCATGGGGGAAAGGGAACGTGTCGCATGGGGGAAAGGGAACGTGTCGCATGGGGGAAAGGGAACGTGTCGCATGGGGGAAAGGGAACGTGTCGCATGGGGGAAAGGGAACGTGTCGCATGGGGGAAAGGGAACGTGTCGCATGGGGGAAAGGGAACGTGTCGCATGGGGGAAAGGGAACGTGCCGCATGGGGGAAAGGGAACGTGTCGCATGGGGGAAAGGGAACGTGTCGCATGGGGGAAAGGGAACGTGCCGCATGGGGGAAAGGGAACGTGTCGCATGGGGGAAAGGGAACGTGTCGCATGGGGGAAAGGGAACGTGTCGCATGGGGGAAAGGGAACGTGTCGCATGGGGGAAAGGGAACGTGTCGCATGGGGGAAAGGGAACGTGTCGCATGGGGGAAAGGGAACGTGTCGCATGGGGGAAAGGGAACGTGCCGCATGGGGGAAAGGGAACGTGTCGCATGGGGGAAAGGGAACGTGCCGCATGGGGGAAAGGGAACGTGTCGCATGGGGGAAAGGGAACGTGTCGCATGGGGGAAAGGGAACGTGTCGCATGGGGGAAAGGGAACGTGCCGCATGGGGGAAAGGGAACGTGTCGCATGGGGGAAAGGGAACGTGCCGCATGGGGGAAAGGGAACGTGCCGCATGGGGGAAAGGGAACGTGTCGCATGGGGGAAAGGGAACGTGCGCATGGGGGAAAGGGAACGTGTCGCATGGGGGAAAGGGAACGTGCCGCATGGGGGAAAGGGAACGTGTCGCATGGGGGAAAGGGAACGTGCCGCATGGGGGAAAGGGAACGTGTCGCATGGGGGAAAGGGAACGTGTCGCATGGGGGAAAGGGAACGTGCCGCATGGGGGAAAGGGAACGTGCCGCATGGGGGAAAGGGAACGTGTCGCATGGGGGAAAGGGAACGTGCCGCATGGGGGAAAGGGAACGTGTCGCATGGGGGAAAGGGAACGTGCCGCATGGGGGAAAGGGAACGTGTCGCATGGGGGAAAGGGAACGTGCCGCATGGGGGAAAGGGAACGTGTCGCATGGGGGAAAGGGAACGTGCCGCATGGGGGAAAGGGAACGTGTCGCATGGGGGAAAGGGAACGTGTCGCATGGGGGAAAGGGAACGTGTCGCATGGGGGAAAGGGAACGTGTCGCATGGGGGAAAGGGAACGTGCCGCATGGGGGAAAGGGAACGTGTCGCATGGGGGAAAGGGAACGTGTCGCATGGGGGAAAGGGAACGTGTCGCATGGGGGAAAGGGAACGTGTCGCATGGGGGAAAGGGAACGTGTCGCATGGGGGAAAGGGAACGTGTCGCATGGGGGAAAGGGAACGTGCCGCATGGGGGAAAGGGAACGTGTCGCATGGGGGGGAAAGGGAACGTGTCGCATGGGGGAAAGGGAACGTGTCGCATGGGGGAAAGGGAAAGGGAACGTGTCGCATGGGGGAAAGGGAACGTGTCGCATGGGGGAAAGGGAACGTGTCGCATGGGGGAAAGGGAACGTGTCGCATGGGGGAAAGGGAACGTGTCGCATGGGGGAAAGGGAACGTGTCGCATGGGGGAAAGGGAACGTGTCGCATGGGGGAAAGGGAACGTGTCGCATGGGGGAAAGGGAAAGGGAACGTGTCGCATGGGGGAAAGGGAACGTGTCGCATGGGGGAAAGGGAACGTGTCGCATGGGGGAAAGGGAACGTGTCGCATGGGGGAAAGGGAACGTGTCGCATGGGGGAAAGGGAACGTGTCGCATGGGGGAAAGGGAACGTGTCGCATGGGGGAAAGGGAACGTGTCGCATGGGGGAAAGGGAACGTGCCGCATGGGGGAAAGGGAACGTGTCGCATGGGGGAAAGGGAACGTGTCGCATGGGGGAAAGGGAACGTGTCGCATGGGGGAAAGGGAACGTGTCGCATGGGGGAAAGGGAACGTGTCGCATGGGGGAAAGGGAACGTGTCGCATGGGGGAAAGGGAACGTGTCGCATGGGGGAAAGGGAACGTGTCGCATGGGGGAAAGGGAACGTGTCGCATGGGGGAAAGGGAACGTGTCGCATGGGGGAAAGGGAACGTGTCGCATGGGGGAAAGGGAACGTGTCGCATGGGGGAAAGGGAACGTGTCGCATGGGGGAAAGGGAACGTGTCGCATGGGGGAAAGGGAACGTGTCGCATGGGGGAAAGGGAACGTGCCGCATGGGGGAAAGGGAACGTGTCGCATGGGGGAAAGGGAACGTGTCGCATGGGGGAAAGGGAACGTGTCGCATGGGGGAAAGGGAACGTGTCGCATGGGGGAAAGGGAACGTGTCGCATGGGGGAAAGGGAACGTGTCGCATGGGGGAAAGGGAACGTGTCGCATGGGGGAAAGGGAACGTGTCGCATGGGGGAAAGGGAACGTGCCGCATGGGGGAAAGGGAACGTGTCGCATGGGGGAAAGGGAACGTGTCGCATGGGGGAAAGGGAACGTGTCGCATGGGGGAAAGGGAACGTGCCGCATGGGGGAAAGGGAACGTGTCGCATGGGGGAAAGGGAACGTGTCGCATGGGGGAAAGGGAACGTGTCGCATGGGGGAAAGGGAACGTGCCGCATGGGGGAAAGGGAACGTGCCGCATGGGGGAAAGGGAACGTGCCGCATGGGGGAAAGGGAACGTGTCGCATGGGGGAAAGGGAACGTGCCGCATGGGGGAAAGGGAACGTGTCGCATGGGGGAAAGGGAACGTGCCGCATGGGGGAAAGGGAACGTGTCGCATGGGGGAAAGGGAACGTGTCGCATGGGGGAAAGGGAACGTGTCGCATGGGGGAAAGGGAACGTGTCGCATGGGGGAAAGGGAACGTGCCGCATGGGGGAAAGGGAACGTGTCGCATGGGGGAAAGGGAACGTGTCGCATGGGGGAAAGGGAACGTGTCGCATGGGGGAAAGGGAACGTGTCGCATGGGGGAAAGGGAACGTGTCGCATGGGGGAAAGGGAACGTGTCGCATGGGGGAAAGGGAACGTGTCGCATGGGGGAAAGGGAACGTGTCGCATGGGGGAAAGGGAACGTGTCGCATGGGGGAAAGGGAACGTGTCGCATGGGGGAAAGGGAACGTGTCGCATGGGGGAAAGGGAACGTGTCGCATGGGGGAAAGGGAACGTGCCGCATGGGGGAAAGGGAACGTGTCGCATGGGGGAAAGGGAACGTGCCGCATGGGGGAAAGGGAACGTGTCGCATGGGGGAAAGGGAACGTGTCGCATGGGGGAAAGGGAACGTGTCGCATGGGGGAAAGGGAACGTGTCGCATGGGGGAAAGGGAACGTGTCGCATGGGGGAAAGGGAACGTGCCGCATGGGGGAAAGGGAACGTGTCGCATGGGGGAAAGGGAACGTGTCGCATGGGGGAAAGGGAACGTGTCGCATGGGGGAAAGGGAACGTGTCGCATGGGGGAAAGGGAACGTGTCGCATGGGGGAAAGGGAACGTGTCGCATGGGGGAAAGGGAACGTGTCGCATGGGGGAAAGGGAACGTGTCGCATGGGGGAAAGGGAACGTGTCGCATGGGGGAAAGGGAACGTGTCGCATGGGGGAAAGGGAACGTGTCGCATGGGGGAAAGGGAACGTGTCGCATGGGGGAAAGGGAACGTGTCGCATGGGGGAAAGGGAACGTGTCGCATGGGGGAAAGGGAACGTGTCGCATGGGGGAAAGGGAACGTGTCGCATGGGGGAAAGGGAACGTGTCGCATGGGGGAAAGGGAACGTGTCGCATGGGGGAAAGGGAACGTGTCGCATGGGGGAAAGGGAACGTGTCGCATGGGGGAAAGGGAACGTGTCGCATGGGGGAAAGGGAACGTGTCGCATGGGGGAAAGGGAACGTGTCGCATGGGGGAAAGGGAACGTGCGCATGGGGGAAAGGGAACGTGTCGCATGGGGGAAAGGGAACGTGTCGCATGGGGGAAAGGGAACGTGTCGCATGGGGGAAAGGGAACGTGCCGCATGGGGGAAAGGGAACGTGCCGCATGGGGGAAAGGGAACGTGTCGCATGGGGGAAAGGGAACGTGTCGCATGGGGGAAAGGGAACGTGTCGCATGGGGGAAAGGGAACGTGTCGCATGGGGGAAAGGGAACGTGTCGCATGGGGGAAAGGGAACGTGTCGCATGGGGGAAAGGGAACGTGTCGCATGGGGGAAAGGGAACGTGCGCATGGGGGAAAGGGAACGTGTCGCATGGGGGAAAGGGAACGTGCGCATGGGGGAAAGGGAACGTGCCGCATGGGGGAAAGGGAACGTGTCGCATGGGGGAAAGGGAACGTGTCGCATGGGGGAAAGGGAACGTGTCGCATGGGGGAAAGGGAACGTGCGCATGGGGGAAAGGGAACGTGTCGCATGGGGGAAAGGGAACGTGCCGCATGGGGGAAAGGGAACGTGTCGCATGGGGGAAAGGGAACGTGTCGCATGGGGGAAAGGGAACGTGCCGCATGGGGGAAAGGGAACGTGTCGCATGGGGGGGGAAAGGGAACGTGCCGCATGGGGGAAAGGGAACGTGCGCATGGGGGAAAGGGAACGTGTCGCATGGGGGAAAGGGAACGTGTCGCATGGGGGAAAGGGAACGTGCGCATGGGGGAAAGGGAACGTGCCGCATGGGGGAAAGGGAACGTGTCGCATGGGGGAAAGGGAACGTGCGCATGGGGGAAAGGGAACGTGTCGCATGGGGGAAAGGGAACGTGTCGCATGGGGGAAAGGGAACGTGCGCATGGGGGAAAGGGAACGTGTCGCATGGGGGAAAGGGAACGTGCGCATGGGGGAAAGGGAACGTGCCGCATGGGGGAAAGGGAACGTGTCGCATGGGGGAAAGGGAACGTGCCGCATGGGGGAAAGGGAACGTGTCGCATGGGGGGAAAGGGAACGTGCCGCATGGGGGAAAGGGAACGTGTCGCATGGGGGAAAGGGAACGTGTCGCATGGGGGAAAGGGAACGTGTCGCATGGGGGAAAGGGAACGTGTCGCATGGGGGAAAGGGAACGTGTCGCATGGGGGAAAGGGAACGTGTCGCATGGGGGAAAGGGAACGTGCCGCATGGGGGAAAGGGAACGTGTCGCATGGGGGAAAGGGAACGTGTCGCATGGGGGAAAGGGAACGTGCCGCATGGGGGAAAGGGAACGTGTCGCATGGGGGAAAGGGAACGTGCCGCATGGGGGAAAGGGAACGTGCCGCATGGGGGAAAGGGAACGTGTCGCATGGGGGAAAGGGAACGTGTCGCATGGGGGAAAGGGAACGTGTCGCATGGGGGAAAGGGAACGTGCCGCATGGGGGAAAGGGAACGTGTCGCATGGGGGAAAGGGAACGTGTCGCATGGGGGAAAGGGAAAGGGAACGTGTCGCATGGGGGAAAGGGAACGTGCCGCATGGGGGAAAGGGAACGTGTCGCATGGGGGAAAGGGAACGTGTCGCATGGGGGAAAGGGAACGTGCCGCATGGGGGAAAGGGAACGTGTCGCATGGGGGAAAGGGAACGTGTCGCATGGGGGAAAGGGAACGTGTCGCATGGGGGAAAGGGAACGTGCCGCATGGGGGAAAGGGAACGTGTCGCATGGGGGAAAGGGAACGTGCCGCATGGGGGAAAGGGAACGTGTCGCATGGGGGGGGAAAGGGAACGTGCCGCATGGGGGAAAGGGAACGTGTCGCATGGGGGAAAGGGAAAGGGAACGTGCGCATGGGGGAAAGGGAACGTGTCGCATGGGGGAAAGGGAACGTGTCGCATGGGGGAAAGGGAACGTGTCGCATGGGGGAAAGGGAACGTGTCGCATGGGGGAAAGGGAACGTGCCGCATGGGGGAAAGGGAACGTGTCGCATGGGGGAAAGGGAACGTGTCGCATGGGGAAAGGGAAAGGGAACGTGCCGCATGGGGGAAAGGGAACGTGTCGCATGGGGGAAAGGGAACGTGTCGCATGGGGGAAAGGGAACGTGTCGCATGGGGGAAAGGGAACGTGCCGCATGGGGGAAAGGGAACGTGTCGCATGGGGGAAAGGGAACGTGCCGCATGGGGGAAAGGGAACGTGCCGCATGGGGGAAAGGGAACGTGTCGCATGGGGGAAAGGGAACGTGTCGCATGGGGGAAAGGGAACGTGTCGCATGGGGGAAAGGGAACGTGTCGCATGGGGGAAAGGGAACGTGTCGCATGGGGGAAAGGGAACGTGTCGCATGGGGGAAAGGGAACGTGTCGCATGGGGGAAAGGGAACGTGTCGCATGGGGGAAAGGGAAAGGGAACGTGCCGCATGGGGGAAAGGGAACGTGTCGCATGGGGGAAAGGGAACGTGTCGCATGGGGGAAAGGGAACGTGTCGCATGGGGGAAAGGGAACGTGTCGCATGGGGGAAAGGGAACGTGTCGCATGGGGGAAAGGGAACGTGTCGCATGGGGGAAAGGGAACGTGCCGCATGGGGGAAAGGGAACGTGTCGCATGGGGGAAAGGGAAAGGGAACGTGCCGCATGGGGGAAAGGGAACGTGCCGCATGGGGGAAAGGGAACGTGTCGCATGGGGGAAAGGGAACGTGTCGCATGGGGGAAAGGGAACGTGCCGCATGGGGGAAAGGGAACGTGTCGCATGGGGGAAAGGGAACGTGTCGCATGGGGGAAAGGGAACGTGTCGCATGGGGGAAAGGGAACGTGCCGCATGGGGGAAAGGGAACGTGTCGCATGGGGGAAAGGGAACGTGCCGCATGGGGGAAAGGGAACGTGCCGCATGGGGGAAAGGGAACGTGTCGCATGGGGGAAAGGGAACGTGTCGCATGGGGGAAAGGGAACGTGTCGCATGGGGGAAAGGGAACGTGTCGCATGGGGGAAAGGGAACGTGCCGCATGGGGGAAAGGGAACGTGTCGCATGGGGGAAAGGGAACGTGTCGCATGGGGGAAAGGGAACGTGCCGCATGGGGGAAAGGGAACGTGCGCATGGGGGGGGAAAGGGAACGTGTCGCATGGGGGAAAGGGAACGTGCCGCATGGGGGAAAGGGAACGTGTCGCATGGGGGAAAGGGAACGTGTCGCATGGGGGAAAGGGAACGTGTCGCATGGGGGAAAGGGAACGTGCCGCATGGGGGAAAGGGAACGTGCGCATGGGGGAAAGGGAACGTGCCGCATGGGGGAAAGGGAACGTGCGCATGGGGGAAAGGGAACGTGTCGCATGGGGGAAAGGGAACGTGCCGCATGGGGGAAAGGGAACGTGCCGCATGGGGGAAAGGGAACGTGTCGCATGGGGGAAAGGGAACGTGCCGCATGGGGGAAAGGGAACGTGTCGCATGGGGGAAAGGGAACGTGCCGCATGGGGGAAAGGGAACGTGCCGCATGGGGGAAAGGGAACGTGCGCATGGGGGAAAGGGAAAGGGAACGTGCCGCATGGGGGAAAGGGAACGTGCCGCATGGGGGAAAGGGAACGTGTCGCATGGGGGAAAGGGAACGTGCCGCATGGGGGAAAGGGAACGTGCCGCATGGGGGAAAGGGAACGTGTCGCATGGGGGAAAGGGAACGTGTCGCATGGGGGAAAGGGAACGTGCCGCATGGGGGAAAGGGAACGTGTCGCATGGGGGAAAGGGAACGTGTCGCATGGGGGAAAGGGAACGTGCCGCATGGGGGAAAGGGAACGTGTCGCATGGGGGAAAGGGAACGTGCCGCATGGGGGAAAGGGAACGTGTCGCATGGGGGAAAGGGAACGTGTCGCATGGGGGAAAGGGAACGTGCCGCATGGGGGAAAGGGAACGTGTCGCATGGGGGAAAGGGAAAGGGAACGTGTCGCATGGGGGAAAGGGAACGTGTCGCATGGGGGAAAGGGAACGTGTCGCATGGGGGAAAGGGAACGTGTCGCATGGGGGAAAGGGAACGTGCCGCATGGGGGAAAGGGAACGTGTCGCATGGGGGAAAGGGAACGTGCCGCATGGGGGAAAGGGAACGTGCCGCATGGGGGAAAGGGAACGTGTCGCATGGGGGAAAGGGAACGTGCCGCATGGGGGAAAGGGAACGTGTCGCATGGGGGAAAGGGAACGTGCCGCATGGGGGAAAGGGAACGTGTCGCATGGGGGAAAGGGAACGTGTCGCATGGGGGAAAGGGAACGTGTCGCATGGGGGAAAGGGAACGTGTCGCATGGGGGAAAGGGAACGTGCCGCATGGGGGAAAGGGAACGTGTCGCATGGGGGAAAGGGAACGTGTCGCATGGGGGAAAGGGAACGTGTCGCATGGGGGAAAGGGAACGTGCCGCATGGGGGAAAGGGAACGTGCCGCATGGGGGAAAGGGAACGTGTCGCATGGGGGAAAGGGAACGTGTCGCATGGGGGAAAGGGAACGTGTCGCATGGGGGAAAGGGAACGTGTCGCATGGGGGAAAGGGAACGTGCCGCATGGGGGAAAGGGAACGTGTCGCATGGGGGAAAGGGAACGTGTCGCATGGGGGAAAGGGAACGTGCCGCATGGGGGAAAGGGAACGTGTCGCATGGGGGAAAGGGAACGTGTCGCATGGGGGAAAGGGAACGTGTCGCATGGGGGAAAGGGAACGTGTCGCATGGGGGAAAGGGAACGTGTCGCATGGGGGAAAGGGAACGTGTCGCATGGGGGAAAGGGAACGTGTCGCATGGGGGAAAGGGAACGTGTCGCATGGGGGAAAGGGAACGTGTCGCATGGGGGAAAGGGAACGTGCCGCATGGGGGAAAGGGAACGTGTCGCATGGGGGAAAGGGAAAGGGAACGTGCCGCATGGGGGAAAGGGAACGTGTCGCATGGGGGAAAGGGAACGTGCCGCATGGGGGAAAGGGAACGTGTCGCATGGGGGAAAGGGAACGTGCCGCATGGGGGAAAGGGAACGTGTCGCATGGGGGAAAGGGAACGTGCCGCATGGGGGAAAGGGAACGTGCCGCATGGGGGAAAGGGAACGTGTCGCATGGGGGAAAGGGAAAGGGAACGTGCCGCATGGGGGAAAGGGAACGTGTCGCATGGGGGAAAGGGAACGTGTCGCATGGGGGAAAGGGAACGTGTCGCATGGGGGAAAGGGAACGTGTCGCATGGGGGAAAGGGAACGTGCCGCATGGGGGAAAGGGAACGTGTCGCATGGGGGAAAGGGAACGTGCCGCATGGGGGAAAGGGAACGTGTCGCATGGGGGAAAGGGAACGTGTCGCATGGGGGAAAGGGAACGTGCCGCATGGGGGAAAGGGAACGTGTCGCATGGGGGAAAGGGAACGTGTCGCATGGGGGAAAGGGAACGTGTCGCATGGGGGAAAGGGAACGTGCGCATGGGGGAAAGGGAACGTGCCGCATGGGGGAAAGGGAACGTGCGCATGGGGGAAAGGGAACGTGTCGCATGGGGGAAAGGGAACGTGTCGCATGGGGGAAAGGGAACGTGTCGCATGGGGGAAAGGGAACGTGTCGCATGGGGGAAAGGGAACGTGTCGCATGGGGGAAAGGGAACGTGCCGCATGGGGGAAAGGGAACGTGCGCATGGGGGAAAGGGAACGTGTCGCATGGGGGAAAGGGAACGTGTCGCATGGGGGAAAGGGAACGTGTCGCATGGGGGAAAGGGAACGTGCCGCATGGGGGAAAGGGAACGTGTCGCATGGGGGAAAGGGAACGTGTCGCATGGGGGAAAGGGAACGTGCCGCATGGGGGAAAGGGAACGTGTCGCATGGGGGAAAGGGAAAGGGAACGTGTCGCATGGGGGAAAGGGAACGTGTCGCATGGGGGAAAGGGAACGTGTCGCATGGGGGAAAGGGAACGTGTCGCATGGGGGAAAGGGAACGTGTCGCATGGGGGAAAGGGAACGTGTCGCATGGGGGAAAGGGAACGTGTCGCATGGGGGAAAGGGAACGTGTCGCATGGGGGAAAGGGAACGTGCCGCATGGGGGAAAGGGAACGTGTCGCATGGGGGAAAGGGAAAGGGAACGTGCCGCATGGGGGAAAGGGAACGTGTCGCATGGGGGAAAGGGAACGTGCCGCATGGGGGAAAGGGAACGTGTCGCATGGGGGAAAGGGAACGTGCCGCATGGGGGAAAGGGAACGTGTCGCATGGGGGAAAGGGAACGTGCCGCATGGGGGAAAGGGAACGTGCCGCATGGGGGAAAGGGAACGTGTCGCATGGGGGAAAGGGAACGTGCCGCATGGGGGAAAGGGAACGTGTCGCATGGGGGAAAGGGAACGTGCCGCATGGGGGAAAGGGAACGTGTCGCATGGGGGAAAGGGAACGTGCCGCATGGGGGAAAGGGAACGTGTCGCATGGGGGAAAGGGAACGTGTCGCATGGGGGAAAGGGAACGTGCGCATGGGGGAAAGGGAACGTGCCGCATGGGGGAAAGGGAACGTGTCGCATGGGGGAAAGGGAACGTGCCGCATGGGGGAAAGGGAACGTGTCGCATGGGGGAAAGGGAACGTGCCGCATGGGGGAAAGGGAACGTGTCGCATGGGGGAAAGGGAACGTGCCGCATGGGGGAAAGGGAACGTGTCGCATGGGGGAAAGGGAACGTGCCGCATGGGGGAAAGGGAACGTGCCGCATGGGGGAAAGGGAACGTGCCGCATGGGGGAAAGGGAACGTGTCGCATGGGGGAAAGGGAACGTGCCGCATGGGGGAAAGGGAACGTGCCGCATGGGGGAAAGGGAACGTGTCGCATGGGGGAAAGGGAACGTGCCGCATGGGGGAAAGGGAACGTGTCGCATGGGGGAAAGGGAACGTGCCGCATGGGGGAAAGGGAACGTGCCGCATGGGGGAAAGGGAACGTGTCGCATGGGGGAAAGGGAACGTGTCGCATGGGGGAAAGGGAACGTGCCGCATGGGGGAAAGGGAACGTGTCGCATGGGGGAAAGGGAACGTGCCGCATGGGGGAAAGGGAACGTGCCGCATGGGGGAAAGGGAACGTGTCGCATGGGGGAAAGGGAACGTGCCGCATGGGGGAAAGGGAACGTGTCGCATGGGGGAAAGGGAACGTGTCGCATGGGGGAAAGGGAACGTGCCGCATGGGGGAAAGGGAACGTGTCGCATGGGGGAAAGGGAAAGGAAACGTGTCGCATGGGGGAAAGGGAACGTGCCGCATGGGGGAAAGGGAAAGGAAACGTGTCGCATGGGGGAAAGGGAAAGGAAACGTGTCGCATGGGGGAAAGGGAACGTGCCGCATGGGGGAAAGGGAAAGGAAACGTGTCGCATGGGGGAAAGGGAAAGGAAACGTGTCGCATGGGGGAAAGGGAACGTGCCGCATGGGGGATGGAGGACTGTGGTGGGGGGAAGTACATGCTCTACAGACTGTGGAAATGATGTATTTTTCGGTACAATTGCGCCGGCCTGCTATGTTTCTTTCACGATGCCCTTCTTGCCCTCGGTACTTGGTCATGCACAATGTGCAGTTTTTTTTGGAGCACGTGTCCCTAGCATGTAAAACGCTTGCTTGATGTTGCATGGTTGCATTGTGTATGATAGGTAGACCCGTTCTCGCACTTTCACGGGAGAACGCTTTCATGGACAAAAAGGGTCGGCGGTCCCTCCATTGGTACTGCGTCGCAATGTTAGCTGATGCCAGCCCGCAGCCGCTGCGTCTTGACCCAGGCTGCACCGGCACCTCGCCCTAATCTTGCTTATGGTGCTTGTGTGAGCGTGCGCGTCCCTGGATTAGCATCATCGACTATGAAAGACGCATTCACTTAAGGTTTTGCTGGTGTGCTGCACCCTGAACAGGCGACAACATCTCATGGCTGTTTGAGCGCATCGGCTCAGTCCTCTTTGAACACGCACTGTTGCGGGCGATCGAAGCCAAGACAACAGGCGAGCGGGAGGCGCGGGCGGGTGAGCGCTCCTCTTCTTGTTTACTGTCCCCTCTTGTTCCATCGTTTTACCCAAGCTCCTAATTAGGGTGGTTTTACATTTACGCCGTCGTCTACCACAGCAATGGCACGTGTCCTGCGGGCTGTTGCCACGTCAGTCATGCCAATAGGGTAGTACAGGATCAACTGCGCCCCGCATTCCGCATACCCCCGATGCCCAGAACTGCACTCGTGGACGGCAGCAACAATGTATTTCTGGCATGCATTCTGTTCGGGAATGGAGGTGGGGGGGTTGTGCATAGCGGCAAGTCATCACCACACTCAGGCACCCCTACCACACTGGGTGATCCCCACATGCCTGGCACTTTATTTCCGATGCATGACCCCACTACTGCTGCATTGTCAGCGCAATGCAGTGACAATCTTTCCCAAGAATCTTAGCTATAACAGTTAAGTTAACCGAACTTTTCTGTTTCTTTTTCATGTTGATGGTTGATGGCGTCATCCCTGCAGCCATGATAGGCAACCTGGCCAAGGGGCCCACGGGCGCAGGGGAGAAAGGGCAAGGGCAGCATGGAGGCGCCCAGACAAAGAGATGTGCCTGTGGCTAGTGTCTGTGGTGATCGCAGTGGCTAGTGTCTGTGGTAATCACAGTGGCTAGTGTCTGTGGTAATCGCAGTGGCTAGTGTCTGTGGTAATCGCAGTGGCTAGTGTCTGTGGTAATCACAGTAGCTAGTGTCTGTGGTAATCACAGCCGTCTGAGGAAGACAACCGGCGGGAAACTCTCGTGAAGATGGTGAACACTGCTACTCGACAAGGCCCCCCACGGCTGCCTTTGATGCGCTGTTGGTGATGAGGGTGCTCAGCACAGAGGTCCACTCATTTTCAGAACGGACACGTCCTAGGCAGCGCGACTGCTCGTAAGGACGAGCCATCGTGTCATGTAGGCAAGCAGCGTGGCATGAGCTTGTCATGCCGGGGGGAGTCTTACTGACAACGGTGGTAAACTGGTTGTGGCTGGCAAACAGCTGCCAGTGTTCAGGTTCATCGTGTGCTTGGGTACTTATGTTGGCAGTCAAGCGCTTGTGGCTGGCTAAGGCGTAGCTCCACTGCCAGCCTCCAATGCAGCGGCATTGCGTGCGTGCAGCTTTCATTGGCCTGGTATTAAACGGTGAATCCTGTCAGTCAGTATTCCCAAACGGATCTGCCTGAGAAGTCGATGTGCCTTCCATGCATGTCTCTCAACCAGCAGCATGTTGTACATAGAACTCTTGCATGGTTTCAAAGTAGTGCAGGCCTGCAGATACCCAAGCTGTGTAGTTGTTTAGCACTGTCTTGTGGTACCCTATGGGGCCAGGCGCGCAAGAAGCCTGGAAGAATAATTTAGAAGACTCGTGTACATATCACATCTTGCCCATGCATGTGATCGATATCATGTACGCGCAGGCGGGCTCTTGCGGATTCCTTGCATGTGTGCCCTATTTGCAAGCCCTAGGATGCTTTACATGGAGGAATTGTCTTGCACGTGCATGATTGCATTGCACAATGCACATCGGTAGTGATAAAGGTATAAGTACTACTATGCACATGCACGAAGGCAACGAGCCACGAGGTAGCCATGGCTGACGGCGGCGCTCATAACTTTCACGTTTGAGCACCGAATTTAGTCGTGAATATCACAATCGCTTCGTCTTTCTAAGACGCACATGCTGATATAATTTTCCGACGCTATTACGCAATATACGGTGAGCAAACGCCCATCGACGCAACGCAGCCTGACGGCTGCGCTCGGCAATGAAAATACGTCTGCAGCTCCGGCTCACAACACCTTGAAATGGCCTTTTTTTTACATAAATTCTGGCCCATGGCAAGTTTATGGTTGGATTGACCTAGGATTGGATCCCACGACTCCCCAGGATGTGTCTGGCTAGTGGTGGAGTAGTTGAGTCAAAATGTTAAGTTTACGTGGTATTCCCTGCTTAAGTTAACTCCAGATCCAAGGCCAAAACTGGCCACCTAAACCACTTGCACTTGCATAGCAACAATAATTGATATCAGATTATGCTGTAACTTTGCAAGGGTGACGAATACGAGTTGTTCTGACCTTGTACAAAGTTCTAGGGCATTCGGAGCCCTATTTAGTGACAAATGCTAGCAAAATAGTGCTAGCATTTGTCGTAAATGGCAATTTTTAATTAATATTAAATCCAAATAATGTCAGAATGACACCCAAACCTATTGTCATCATGCCAACACCTGACACAGGGTCCCCACAATTCATGTGCAAAAATTCAGATCATACGGAGCCCAAAATGGTGACATTTGCCTGCATTTGTCACCATTTTGGCTCTTTTTTATCACAATTTTAACAACACTAACCACCAAGACACTCCCCAAGCTAGGGCACATCATGTTAATTCTTTGCAGGCAACTCAAGAATGACTAGTACAAACAGCGTGCAAAACCTTGGGGCATGTGAATGCCTGAGTGGTGACCATAGCTAGCAGAATGTATAATGTAAGGTAGACATTGCCAGTATGCCACATTGCTGTGATGCGCAGTGCACGTCCATATATACCCCATAACACCATACCTTTAAACTACTTGGCACATTGCAAAATGGGAAGGAAAGGTGGACAATACATGCCACGTCACTAGAACACAGCCATTTGGTTGCTACCAACACGCACCATGCGTGATATATACGTGTAATACATGTCAAGAACATGCCGAGCGAACATCAAGGTGAAGTGACACCCAGCCGCTGGCACATGTCACCTGGCATCCACGTATGCTCACGTGATATGGTATTGGCATATCCCATGTCTCCATCTCTTGTGCTTTGTGGGCACCGAGCCACCCATGCAGTAACCCACCCATGCAGCCACCTGGTCACCCACCCAATGAACTGCTTACACTCTTGCGCGCCCGTGCACCCAGCCACCCACACGTCCACCCACCTAGTGACCAAAGCCAGCCAGCCAGCCGTGCACGTGCTAACCCACCTTATTATATAACCACGCATGCACCTAGGCACCCAACCAGCTTAACCAACCCACTTGGACATTCACCCACCCAGCAAGGCACCTGCGCTTGCAACCCACACACCTATAATAGGTAATAAGGAAGCACTCACCCATCCAATGAGCCAACCACCCAACCACCCAACCACCTAAACACCCAGCCAGCATGCCCCATATGCACCATCCGGCCACCCACCCTTGACCCACCCACCCACCCACCCACTCAACCACTCAGTGCCCCCCCACCCTTATACCCACTGACCCACCCACACATGCACTTTCTCAGCCAGCCACCCCCACCTCACCCCCAACCTGCACAGCCCTTCACCAGCGATATCAGGTGAGTCGGTCCCAACCATAAACCCACCCACGCATCCATATCTGTGCGCCCACCCGCCCATCTACCCGTCCCTTCGCCCACCGACCCACACCTAGTCATCTACACATCCACCAGCCACCAACCACCAATGGCCCATCCACCAACCCACCCACCCACACGCATCCCTAACCACCCAACCACTAACCCACCATCCTCAAACCCATGCAATTGTTTCACTCACACATCTAACTACCCACCCACTTAGGAGTCTCCAAAGCCTATCATCACGCAGACACCTGGCCATCTGCCTACAACCGATCACCCTAACACTCGTCTACCCATCATGACCAGCCACCCATCCACCCACCCTCTCCACCTGCCTGTGCTCCCAGCTACTCGGCCAGCCATTTACCAAGGCATCCACCTTTCAGCCAGCCACCTGCCATTGAACCCACCCATGTCTAGGAATCCCTTGAAGCATCTACAGCCTAAGCCTCCCACCCAAGACTTCCAGGGCAACTGAACAACCAACCAACCAATCAACCAGCTACACAACTACCTAACCACCTAACCACTCAACAACCCGATCACCAAACCACCTAACCACCCAACACCCAAACCAGCCAGGCATGTGCCCGCCCATTTGCCCTCGCACGCCCGCACCATCAGGTCCCTCCATACACGCCCCGTTCACCTAGCCAGCCACACACCTAGCCAGCCACCTGCCCAACTCACGCATGAAGTCAACGTTAGCCATGCATGGCCTCACGTTGCATCACTTGCATTGCATGGGTAGTTTGCATGAGGCAGCTTCCATCTCGTTGTCAGCAACTGAAAAGGCTCTTTCTTTACTTTAATGAATGAGCAACAACGTTGGAAACGTTATCCTATCCCTCTTTAAAACAGTCTTTAAATCAGAAAGACGAGGGCAAATATCTGGACAAGGTGGCAATAACCACTGCAAAATGCACTTGAGAACGTCTTATTAATCCAGCTCTCTACCCTTTGAGAAGCTGCCTTGCGTTAGCAGCGATCCTGGGCCCTCTAGCTCGCTCACCTCGCTTAATCTGCGCTTCTTTATGGCTGCCGGGAGATGCGAAGCTTGAACCCAGCGTGTCGTGGCGAGGTCCTCTGCCCGGCCCATCACACCTCGAAACCGCATGCCGACTAATTAAAAACGATGCCCCCCTTTGCCTTTTGTATCGGGCGTCAAAAGAACGATAAACTCGCTTGGAAAACACTGTCGCAAAGAGCTTTCTACAGGCATTATAAGCAATTTTCGCAGTTTTTACCGCACTTATTGCACAGCCGGGAGACCATTAGGGACCTTTGCGCGGAATCTCGTGCACGCCATATGTCCTGCTGGCTTATTGCCGCAGGCTGGCAGTATAGGAAGGTCGGGCATAGCCTAAAGAGGTAATTATCTGACGATAAAGATATGCATTGCATGACGCAAGAAACAGACGGATTTCGCACCCCCCAGTTTATTCACGCAAATGCCGGAAAATTAAAAGCGAAACTCAAAAAACGAAAACACTAACCTCTTCGGGAATATTATAACGAACAAGCTGAGCTATCGTGCCGGGTTTTTCGTTTCCTCCCGTATCCAGGACCGTGAGACACGTACCACCGAGAAATCTGGATTTCGCGAAAAAAATTGTGCGCTGCAAAAAAAATATTTGTCCCGCTCAATGCCCTCGTCGCAATCACAGCGCATATCATTCCAAACTTATTCCATGGATTAATCGTGATGTAAGCTTCGTTTTGACACCTCAGGCGGCTGAAATGACGCAGGTTTCAGAACGCTAGCTGATGCTCGACCGCCATGGGTGTTTTCGTCGTTTTCGTCTCTCGCGGCGCGGGAAAAATCTAGATCTCGGACGAAATCCGGACAATAATTTATGTCAAAATTTGGCGGGTTCGCGGTGTTGTGCTGCAGCTTCGCCATCAGGGCCGGAAGGCAGTGGTGACACTAGTCGCGCACTGGTGGTCGCCCAGAACCCTCCCGGGCTCTCCTCGCCCTCTGCATCGCCTGACCCAAAGCGCAGTCGCCCAGGCGAACCTGGCTGGTCTGAGCGAGATTTTGACGTTGATAGGCTCTTTACCACCTTCGACGCCAACAGGCCTGCCTTTTTCGACATGCCACCCATCAAGATACTGGAGCTCGTGTTTTACGGGTCACACGCCTCACTGCTGGCCCTGTGCCAGCAACTCAATTTCCACACCCAGCTTTTCCTCAACGGAGCTGACGGCCGGTATTCCCACCGCGTCTCAGACTCGTCGACCAACCTGGCCGGCTGGTCTCGCCCCCGCCTTCAGCTCGCAGCTCTCTTTACCCTCACTAAGCGCTCGGCCGAGGACCTTCTGCACCCCGCCCCCATTACCGAATCCACCTTCGTCCACCACCTCCACGCCGCCCTCTCACAGCACGTGACGCCCATTGCTGCAGATGTGGCGGCAATTGGCGGCACGCTGGCTGCTGAGCTCCCCACCAGCCCCACCGCCACCGCCGCCCTCCTCGCCTCCCCCCCCCCCCCCCCCTCCGCCTCCACCGACTCCATCACCGCCCAGCTCCGCGACATCGACCAGCGTCTTAAGGACAACGCCATTGCTATCGAGGTTCTGCAGAACACCGCAGGCCTCACCGCCCAGGCGGTGAAGGACATTGCCGCCAAGCCAGCCCCAGCTGGCCTGGCCGGCGATGCTCCTCCCATCACCACCTGGGCGGACATGCTTAAGCAACACACCACCTCCACCACCTCCGCCGTCGCAGCCCAGCTTCAACGGCAGACGCTTGACCTCCGCGAGGAGGCCGAGCTCGCCAAGCGCAGCCTCAACGTCATTGTCAAGAACTTCGACATGGAGGAAAGTGAGAATTCCGAGAAGCTTGCGCGCGCGTTTGAGAGAGAAATCCTTGGTCGCATGGGTCTTAATGGTGAGATCGACCTGGTCGCCCACCGTCTTCCCCGCGAGCGGGTTAAGGCAGGGGCGCCCCCGCTCCTTCTCACCTTTAAGACCCCGGCGGACAAGATTTCTTTTCTCCGACGCCGCAAGCGGCTCGAGAAGACTCTCTTCACCATTGACGACGACTTGACTCTGGCGCAGCAACAACGGCGACGGGAGCTATGGCCGACCTACCTCCAGCTCCGGCAGACCAAGGCGGGGCAGCCGGTGTACTGGAAGGGGGCGGCCATCTACGTCCGCCACAAGCCCTGGCAGGCGACCCCCGCGGCCCCCGCGACTCCAGACGCCCCAGCTTAGGGGAATACAACAGTAGTAGTGTAGAATAGATAGACCGTGGCCATGTACATGTACGCCTCCTACAGGCACTATACCAGCTGAGCCACGAGCATTATTTAACCGTGTACATGTGTGCCTATGATGTGCCACACTCCAGATGATGCCTAGTTTTATTTAGTTATGCTGTGCCCATGCAGAGAGTTGCTCTCTGCGCTGAGATGCCACACCCTAGTTTTTGTATAGCCATGATGATCTTCCCCCTCACAGGCATGCTCCCCCCCTTACCCGGGCATAGCGTGATAGACCATGAGGGTGCAGGTGCCCTGGTGCACCTAGAGCAGGGGTAGCTTACATTCCCACCCTTGCATGAAGTAGCCTAGAATGTATTAAAAGCCATATGCCCCTAATTCTCAGGGCTATGTGCTACATCTACTCCCAACGGAGTGATGTTGATAATTAATTAATTAATTATGTACACGAATTTAAGCCGGCCGGGCACCATTAATTAATTAATTAATTATCAACATCACTCCGTTGGGAGTCAATGTAGCACATATCCCTGAGAAGGGGCATATGGCTTTAAATACATCCTAGGCTACTTCATGCAAGGGTGGGAATGTAAGCAACACTTGCTCTAGGTGCCGCAAGGGCACCGGCACCACCATGCTGTCTCAGGTTCATCCCAGCTAAGGGGATCCTGGCACGGGGGAGGAAGATCATCATGGCTATACAAGGGCTAGGGCATGGCTTCTCGACAGAGAGCATCTCTCTGCATGGCATAGCATGGCTAAATTCTTAATGCAACATCCATGGGGGTCCCATTATAGACAAAGCATGGCTAAATGTTGAAGGCATCATCCATGGGGGCCATTATGGGCGCACATGCGCGTGGGCAGGCTCTATACCAGCTGATTCATGCACAAGTATTATTTAGCCATACATGTGTGCCTATGTCGTCGAGTGACCGATGCAGCTAACCAAAATGGCTGACGGCGGTATGGCTGACGGCGGAGTTCAGATCTTTTGCATCTGAGCCCCAAATTCGGTCAGACCACTCGCATTCGATGCGCCTTTTTGAGACGCACCCGCCAGTATAATCGGTTACGGCTGCAACGCAGTATTGCCAAAGTTACGCACGTGACCAGCTATGACGACTACCAAAGCAAAACGAGGGCTGGAAAAGGAGCTGGCACAGCTTCCCAGCGCCCAGCCCAACCCTCTCGCCCTCGCCATTGTTCAGCCGACAGGCTTACCCGCCAAACCCTCGCCAAGCGCCTCGCCTGAACCCAAGAAACCATGCCACGATCGCCACAAATGGAGCCCATACTTGCCCGGCGACGGAATGTTCTCCCTCGTCGAGTGGCAGAAACTGTCGCCGCAGGAATGCGTCGAGGTTCTCGAGTTCCTCGTACAGGAACGGAAGCTCTTCGTGGCCATGAAGGGGGGGCGGCTATCGACTACCGCGACACGTCCTGGCTCTACCAGATTGACGAACCAAGCCAACGCCTGTTTATCTTGACCAGCCACTACCAACGCAGCGTCGGCGACATCGGCCGAGCGATCAACGCCAGCCTCGCACAGCCGGCTGCCCCATCGGCTCCCTCCCGCTCTGCAAGGATGACCTCCGCGCAGTGCTGGAGGAGCACGTGACCTGGCCGCTGGCCGAGCAGCTGACATCGCTGAACACCACGCTCAACAAGGTCGAGGCCCGGGTCTCCAACGTGGAAACCAAGGTCGTCCACAAGCTCCAACCCCAGTTCACGGCGCTACACACCGCGGAGCAGGCTTCGGAAAAGCATGCTACACTTGTCTCTCGCCTTAACCAGGTGTAGGGAAAGTGTGGCGTGCTCCTGAAGAAGCTTGAGGCCATCACCGCCCACACCGAGGCCCTGGCCACACAAGTCCCCAAGATAGCGGAGCAGACGGCCACCATTGCATCCCAGCCACCCCGGCAGGATGCTGGCGGCCTCCCGCCGCTCTCCTACGCGGACCTGCTGCGGTCAGCGACCGCCTCCACCACCGACGCCATCGCCACAAAGCTCTGCATGGAGGAGCTGGAGAACCACCGCCAGGCCCAGCAACGGGAGGTCACCGACCGCGCTCGCCGCGAGTGCCGAGTGGTGCTACGTCGCTCCCCCCAGAAGCCAGGTGAGACGTCAACCTCTCTTGCTGACGAGCTCAAGAACCAGCTTCTTACCCTCATGGGCCTGGTAGGTGAGGTAGCACTGAGCGGGTGCCACCGCCTTCCCCACTCACGGGACAAGGCGGCTCCCCCACCAGTCCTCCTCACCTTCCCCTCCCCTGAGGATAAGCAGCGGTTCCTCTCTCGTCGCAAGCGGTTGCACGACCTCACCTGGACGCTGGATGACGACCTCACCCCCGCTCAGCAACAGCAGCGACGCGACCTGTGGCCGGAATACCTCCGCCATAAGCAGGACCCCCAGAAGCCCAAGGTGTACTGGAGGGGCGGGGACCTGATGATCAACCACAAGATGTGGACCCCCCCAGCGGGCTAGAAATTAGAATAGCAATAGCCCTAGATTGTAACCATTGGCGTCACTGCACCGCTAAGGCAGCCATGCCTAGACTGTTTGCCTAGCTGTGCCAACACACCTAGTCACGTGCCGCCAACGCACGGTCCACAACCAGCCATAGCCTAGTACAGCCATGCTACGCCCTGGCTATTTTTAGCCAAGCCATGCCTATAATGGGACCCCCCCATGGATGTTGCATTAAGAATTTAGCCATGCTATGCCATGCAGAGAGATGCTCTCTGTCGAGAAGCCATGTCCTAGCTCTTGTATAGCCATGCTGATCTTCCTCCCTCACAGGCATGCTCCCCCCTTACCCGGGCATAGCGTGATAGACCATGAGGGTGCAGGTGCCCTGGTGCACCTAGAGCAAGGGTAGCTTACATTCCCACCCTTGCATGAAGTAGCCTAGGATGTATTAAAAGCCATATGCCCCTTCTCAGGGATATGCGCTACATTGACTCCCAACGGAGCGATGTTGATAATAATAATAATAATAATGCGCGTGGGCCACATGCTAGGCTAAGCCTTACTAATCTACACTACTGGTATATATATTCATAGTCTGAGGTGGCAGGAGGGGGCTGCCAGGGCGGCTTGTGGTCAACGTGGATGACCGCCCCCCTCCAGTATACCGGCTTCCCCCTTGCGCTCTGCCGGAGCTGAAGGTAGGTCGGCCATAGCTCGCGTCGCCGCTGTTGCTGGGCCAGGGTCAAGTCGTCGTCCAGCGTGAAGCGAGTCTCCGAGAGCTTCTTGCGGCATTTAACCCTTCAATTGTGTCAACTGGAACCACCAGAACGGACTGAGTATGGGCATCTTAGTAAGTATGAGAGTATCTAGCCAAATAACATTTTCTGGCCCACCCTTGGAACCAAGGATGCTTTTATATCAAATAACTTTGGGGTCATGTCATTGGTCACATATCTATGCCCCACAGCTGCTATAAATAGCACCCCCCCCAAGGGGGTACGGTGCAGATGGGGTTCAAGAGATATATAATGCAATATGGACCATTTCTGAAAATCTGCTGACCCTGGCCCTTTGAGGGGAGTTTAACATAATCACAGGCATGCCATAGATGCATTCACAACATGACATGCCATAGAACTGCACAGGCTAGCTAGCATACAGCCCAAAATAGCTCAGACCGTTATAACGGGTGCAGTTATTTTGGGGTGTTTTGCTAGCACTACCGTGTAGGCATTCAATTCCAACGTGGCACAAAACATCATAGATGGCCACACATGGATTCCCAAACACATTTCCAGCTTAAAAATCACAACAGCATGCTATACAACAAGTATAAAGCTTGTGCCAAGGCCCAAAACCAAGCGTAAAACGGGTTCACAAGGAGCTACATTATCAATGCATCCAACACACTATAAAGCAATTCCAATGATTGGCAATGATAGAAAACACAAAAGAACTAACCTGGTTATGCTTCCATGCAAGCAGGCCCTGGCCATTCATGTTTCTTGCATGCACTATGAACGCACAAGCAGAAGGATAACTTGGGCCATCAAACCAAGAAGCAATGCCTAGAGCTGGCCAGAAAACCACTTGTCTCGCTATGTCTGTGCAGGGAAAAGCATCCCGTTATCAAGCCCACCATGTTTAGAGACAATACCAAACGCTACTTCACTGGTTTCGTTGAAGCCTTAGCTAATAGCAATCAAATCTGGTCCAAAATCTGCGTGACATAGTGGTATTCCCCAACCATCACAAGCGAACGCGTACAAGCACTGAAGCAACAAAACGACAAGCAAAAACCATCGATTACATGTCTACAACTAGTTTATAAACGATAGGACGACTTGGTACTGTGATGTATAAACGCTAACATGTTAATACGTACCGGGTAGAAACCGCAGATTACCTGCTGTGCGGGAGCCATCACTCCCACCTCACGGACATAGCCTCGAACCTTTCCTGGCCGTCATCGCTAATAAAACATGTCAAGAATAACGTAACAAGTCTATCCACGCGCAAATATATGGACGTTTGCTGCCGAACAACAGGTAGCATACGCACTGTCACCGCCTGGCCGCTGACAGGATCTACTGCACCGATTAGAACCTAGAGACATACTTGCGCACATCCAGACGCTTCACGGCCAGAGATATAATCTTTATAACACTCAAGGATCATTACTACAAGATTTGAGTTCAAAATTCCAAGCCATGCTCTCGTACCAGTCATTTGCCTGCACCGCCATAGCCGCGGACGTCAAATATTTTCATTCACGTCGGTCCCGTTTGACCATGGTACCCCCCCAACTTTGATTGAGTATATCTCCCTGGCCAGCTGTCCAAAGTACGGTCTGAATAGTGCCAGGCATAGCTTACGTCTAGATCTTTCGATCCCCCCAGGTTTGACCGCTGAAATATTTTTGGCGCGGCGCCTGGTTCTGCCACAAACTCAGTCCGTTAGAGTGGCGCGAGTTTAACTGGCGCCACGAAAACGGACTCAGTACAAATTAAGGGTTGAGGAACGCCAGCTTGTCCGCCATGTACTTAAAGGTGAGGAGCACGGGGGCCGGGCCAGCCTTCCCCCGCGCGCGGGGGAGGCGGACAGCCGACATGTCCAGCTCACCAGTGAGTAACATGGGGGCAAGAATGGCGCGCTTAAATGCCTCAAGAAGGCTCGTGGAGGTCTCACCTGCCTGCTGGTCGAAGTGCTTGACGATCATGACATTGTGGCTGCGCCGGGCGATGCCGGCTTCCTCGCGAAGGTCGAGGGCTTGTTGCTTGAGTTGTGCCGAGATGGTGGAGGTGGTGGAGGTGGTGTGCTGCTTAAGCAAGTCCGCCCAGGTCGGGAGGGAGCATCACCGGCCGAGCCAGCAGGCGCCGGCTGGGCGGCGACTGATGTCCTTCACCGCCTGGGCGGTGAGGCCGGCGGTGTCATGCAAGCTCTCAAGGGCGTTGGCGGTGGCTTGAAGGCGTTGGTCGAGGTCGAGGAGCTGGGCTTTGATGTCGGCAGTGGAGGCGGAAATGGCCGTGGAGGTGGAGGCGGCGGCGGTGGAAATGTGAGGAAGTTCAGCAGTCAGCGTGCCGCCGATTGCTGCTATGTCGGCAGCAAGGGGGGTCACGTGCTGCTGAAAGGCTTCCGTGAGGATGGAGCGGAGGGTGGGGACGGAAAGGGGTGGAGCCCAGATCTCGCCGTCAGAGCGCTGGAGAAGGCCGAGTTGAGGATGGCGTGCTGGAGATGGGGGCGGACGCAGCCGGACAGCCCGTAGATGTTGGCCCAGCGGCGGCCGTCTGGGCAGAGGAGGCGATTGATGGAGTGGAAATGGAGGCACAGGTCCGGGTCGTAAAGCGAAGCGTAATCCCCGAAGAAGATGCAGCGCATAGCATCGGTCGGAGAAATGGTGGCCCAGTCGTAATCTGCGACCTTGAAAGGCCGGGGCCGAAAGCTCGGTTCTGGGCGTGAAGACCCTCCTGTGTCCGTCGTCGGCTGGGCGGGTGCGCTTGGGGTCAGGCGATGCAGATGGCGAGGCGTTAAGCCCGGGGGGTTGCTGGACGACCACCAGTGCACGACTAGTGTCATCGCCGCCTGCCGGACCTGAAGGCGAAGCTGCAGCCTGAGCTGCAGACGTATTTTCATTGCCGAGCGCAGCCGCCAGGCTGCGTTGCGTCGAGGCGCGTTTGTTCGCCATATATTGCGTTTTAGATTCGGAAAATTATATCAGCATGTGCGTCTTAGAAAGACGAAGCGATAGTGATACCGGGCACCATGGGCGCTGAAAAATCGAACTCCTGACCCATACTCCAACATCGCCTGTGCCTCACCATATCCCAGCAATTACCTCTTTCTCTATTCCATTTTTTGTTTCTTTTATTATTATTACTCTTTACTTTGTCTTTATTTATTATTGTTGTTCTTCTTATTATTATTGTAAACTTACATTTTCTTTTCTTTTTTCTTTCTTTCTTTTTCCCTTTGTAATGTTTACTTCTTACTTTTTCTTTAGCCCCTTCGTGTATGTGTGTATGCGTTACCTCTTTAATTTCGATCCTTCGTAGTTTTGGTTGTTGTTGTTGTTCACATGCTTCATTAATAAAAAGAAACAGTGCAGTTTAGTTAACTAATTAGAGCTAACTAAGAGCTCAATTAATAAATTAATTATTCAATTAACTAGCTATTCCTGTAATGAAAAGACACAAGCGGGTTTCTGCCAAATCGTCTTGCATACCATAGGGCCACGTACTTTGTGTATACGGGCCCGATAGTATGGGGTCGAACAGCTGAAAGGATTGGTAAGGAATCTCCGGAGGGTATTCCGGGGAACAGTAGCAATGGCGTCTACAGCTTCGCGAGCACTTCCCGTGCTGCCCGCTGCCCCGCCTCCACCGCCCCATCCATATACCCCGGCCAATGCTCCGCTGTCTCCGTGCCGGCAAAGTGCACGCGCCCCTCCGCCTCGGGCCTAGCCAGCTCTGGCCCATGCACCTGCAGGTACCCCATCGCCGATATATCCACGGGGCATCCGCTGCCAAACCGCTGGCCCGCCACGTCCGGGTCGTGCGCCCAGTCCATCATGGTGAACCCTGCCACGTCCGTGGCCTCGGGCCCAAACAGTCGCACCAGGTGGGACACGACGGCCTCCTGTCGCTTTGCTGGGGCCATCCCTGCCAGGGCCATCGCAGGGTCGCCCACGATGAACACCATGAGTGCCGGGCGGCTGCCGTCCTCATCGCAGTAGTCATACACGCCGCTGATGGGGCGGGTAGGTGACGGATGCTCGCAGGTCACATTGCCCGATAGCCCGTTGTTGCGCCAGAAGGGCCGCTGGTACTCGACGACGGCCTTGGTGTAGCACGCGGCGGACGATCGGCGCCACGCGTCGCGCTTGAGGGGGGCCACGTCGGGCGTGAACCTGATGTGGCGTAGCGCCGAGGGCGCGCACGCAAAGATCACGTGGCGTGCAGTCACTTGCTGGCTGTCGTCACGTCCCTGGAGGGTGATCAACCCATCCTTGGCCGAGGAGGTAGTACATTCTACATGCCGGACGCCAAAGTCCATGACCATCTCGACGTGAACCTTCGTGCTGGCGCGCAGCTCCGCAGCGAGCGCCTCCACCATCGCGTGTGAGCCACCCTTGATGCGGGAATCCTGGGCGCCGCCCTTGGCGTCAAGGAGAGGGTTAATCCCGCCCGCCGCAGCCGCGTAGCGAAGGAAGTAGAGCAGGGTCACCTGCTCCGGCTCCACGCCCAGGATCATGCGCACCGCGATAGCCATTAGGGAGCGGGCCTGTGCGGTCATGCAGTGATGCTTGGCGAACTCACCCAGGGACATGCCGTCCCATCGGTTCTCGGTGGCGGCGTCGCGGCCCGGGCCGATGACCCGGGTCGCCAGTTTGTCGAGCCGGCGGAGCAGGAAGTGGACGTCCAGCAGCGTGATGGGGTTCACGCGCGGGATCGTGCCGTTATATTTAGACAGTTTCGCCTCGGGCCCGCTCTCGAGCTCGTTGTAGCCTTGCGTCCATTGCTCGTACGTGGGCACGCCCAGCGATTCCAGGAGGGCGAGCACGAAGCGCTGCTGGGGCCCGACCCACGTGCCCCCCAAATCAATGTGCTTGCCTAGTGAAGTTCTCTCGGTACGTAGTCGGCCACCGAGCCTAGTCCTTCCCTCCAGGACGGCAATGCTGCCAACGCGCCCATCCCTGCACAGGTCGCGCGCGGCAACTAGACCTGACAGGCCGCCGCCAACAATGCAGACGTCGACGTTTATCGGCATCGTGACTGACTAAGAAAAACCAATGCCATTAGAGTATGATATGAAACTGAAAGGCCACTTTGGCTGAAAAGGACGCGGTTGGCATTAACCAAAGTTTAATGGGCAGGCGTGGGCTGGCAGAAAGCCTCGTTGCAGTTTTGCAGTTGCCCCAATTAAACGATAATCTCAATAAACTCTTCCAAATGCGAGCTGCTTCCCGAGGGTACCCTTGACGTAAGGGACTGGTGCCATATGACCAGGAATTGTTTTTAGTGTCTTCAGTATGAACGGGAAGTAATTAAAAGCCACCATGTCAACGCATGGTCAAAGTGCCAATTTCGGGTTCAAGCCTGGCCGCGTCTGATGCGCTGGCGGCTATTGGACTGCCACATGGCATCGAAAAGGTAGGGAGCTGGGGCCTGGCAGACCTGATGATTCGCTTTTACGTTCCTGCCAGCTGCATGTTCCTGAGCTTTCCTGAGGCAACATCAACAATGCCATGTCATCAGAACTGAACGAGCGTCAAGCCGTCAAACTAACCGTATTTTATTATCCGTCAATCAGTTAGCTGCTTGGTGGCCGGAAGAGCCGTTTCTTTCCTCCTCCGACTTGGCAACTAGTTTATATAGTAACCGTTACTATAAAGTGGACAGGAGTTCCAGTTTTACTACGACTAGGTGTACTGGCCATGGCAATGCTTATTTGGCACCGCCCCTGTCCGCTCTTGGTCTGCTTGCCGCCGTGGCTAGCGAAGTGGGACTTGCGAAAAACGCGAATATGTCCTCGATCAGTTCTCGCAGCGCCTGCCATTAGTAAGCCTCGTTGCGCCAAAAGGCAAGCAACTACGCGGGTCGCTGACTCCACAGGGCAGGCTCTGGTCTAGGCGCGATCCCGCGCAACAGTTGCGGTGCAATATGGTTTTGTATCAATGCCGTTTTTAGCTATATCAAAGCGTGGACAGGTAGTAAGTTTCAGCATTTGCTGAAAGAAGCCCAACTTACATATCACAAGGTACGACACAAGGTATACGTAGGAACATGCGCTTGTGAATGCACATGCCTGTCTAGGAGGAAGTGCGAGCGATTAATCTAAACAGAAAGTGAAGGCAAACAAGAATGGTCTTGAGATTAAGTACATGTCGTCTACGGCAAATTGGACACCCATGGACTCGGACGGTATCCAGCTTCGTGGATGGTGGTGGCATGTTTAAGCTGGGGTCCCGATTTTCGGTACAGCGAGCGTTCTCGCCCGCAGATGTAGCCACATTCACTGAGTTGACCGGGGACACGAACCCTATTCACTCGGATGACGCCGTGGCTCGCCAGCACAACTTCCCCGCAGCCATCGTGCAAGGAATGCTCTGCGCCTCCTTGTTCCCTGCTATGATCGGGAGTCGCCTGGTATGCAATCCTCCTTCTTCTTACAACGAATATTGTTGTCTGCCATATTTTGTTGTCTCTTTGATATTTGTATTGTTTCATCTTACTAGAAATTTCATATGGTTCCCCGTGCCAATTGAAGTACTTTTCAAGCCATACATTCACGGCATGCGCTCTTACAATGACTTGCCCCGAAGCACGATTCACAACAAGCTGGAAGGATGGGTCATGCTGGGCCAGCCTCAAACTGGCACCTGTGGTCACATCCTCTTGGTCGACGATCTGGCAATTTTAAAGGCACTAGAGACATCCTATTATAGCTTTTCATGAGGCAGGCTCCAAGGCACACTTACATACGTGTCCTAACACTTCATTCCTCGATCTCTGTCTCTTGCCTCTAGCAACCGCCATGTTGGGCCCCTTGGCACATGCCCTGCTATTCATAGTAGCACAACATTATCGCAAGCCATTGGGGGTTGCTTTGCGAAGCCGTAGCACATGCTTTGCTATCAACGACATCTCATGAGACCCTGCTGCTGGCTTCTGTTTGCGTTACAAGGCAAGCCTCCTTGTACAGCCTCAATCCACCCTGCATGGCTTCTCACCACCGGCATCACACGCGATTCCAGTCGCTACACACTCACACGGACGTGCTGACGCTGTTTCTTTTGCTCGCCCATGCGTCGTCATGATGACCCACACATGAATCGGCCCCGCTGGATCATGCGCTGGCATCCGTTGCGGGGTACAATCAATCGGTTGCCGGGACCATTGGCTGGCTTTGATTGCTGGACCACATGTCGTCATTGGCTGGCTTCAACCTGTTCATTGGCTGTGCCACGTGGTGGGTTCCCTGCCCAGCCCGGCGCCGTCTACATGACCCAGACGCTCAAGTTCCACGCACCCATCTGTGTGGGGGAGCTGGTGCAGGCCGAGATGGAGGTCTCCCAACGCAGCGGGCGAAGGTAGCAGCCCCCAACTTTCTCATGACTAGCTTTCTAGCACCCTTGCGAGTAATAATAAATATCCATCATTGGCTAGTGCCCTCGTTAGTAACCATCGGCCTCGTTACTCCTAGCTCGCGCGCACAAGCTGACCTGTAAGTTTGACCTAGCCTTACTAGTTGCTAGATGCCAGGCTTGATGCCATCTTGGGCATGAGAGGATCCGCACACGCCTGTCACCATGTGTGCCTGCACCTACAACCGTTGACTGACATGCACCCAACGATAGCAGCTGTGAGGACAATTAGGCATGGGCATGCGGCTCCTTACCTCCGCGTGCGGATTGTGGAGGCCATGAGCTGCTTTAAAATAGCTATGTGGATGTTTCATGGCAGTTTACTGTGAGACATTACTGTGAGACATTGTTGCCGTAGCTCTAATTATCTGTCTTGCGAGGTGTGCATGGGTGAGCAATGTTTTCAAGTGGCAAAATGGCAGTGCTTCAAATGCATGCCGCTTCTTACTTCTCACACACCAGCCATGCTCTCACGTTGATCGCTCGCAGGGTCGTGTTCAACACCACGTGCAAGAGGATGTCAGATGGCAAGCTGGCGATTGACGGCACCGCACTGATGCTCTTCCCCAAGGGAGAAAAAGGCTTGCAATGACTCAGCCGGCCCCAGCTCTGTGGTTTGAGGCGACCAAAGTTGCGATCATCTACCCGCTTGGCCACGCATAGCGATGTAGCATGCATGCCAACACAGATTGCAGATTAATTAATTAATTAATTAATTAATTAATTAATTAATTAATTAATAAGCACGTGAATCCGTCACGTGGGTGCCAATACAGAGTAAAGAAACTTCAACCCTATCTATATACACAACGAGAAGGAGGGAGGGCGCCCCAGATTCTCTCACTGCCGCGAGTGGGCAGGCCACAGAGCGCGCTCTCCACAGCATGGTGCCGGAGCGCAACACTGTGGGTGCAATACAACCATAGGTGGGCTGACGCATAGCTTATGCAACAAATTAAGGTGAGGTGGGGTCAAGACGCCGGCTAAGGCGCAAGCTGATGGCCACGTACAAGGCCTGCCAGAGCTAATTGCAGGTACTATAACGCTGTGCGCGTACATCATTTCAAGTGCTGTCTAAGCTATCCCATTGTCGATTGCCCCCATGTAGACATCTAGCTTGAGTGCTCTATCCCGGGGGATCCCAGGGGGGCTTCCATGCACGGTTTCTTGTTGCTCAAAACAAGAGAGTTTGCTGTCTCCCCTGGCCGCTGGCGGAAGCGACGCAGCACCACACTGCATTGGTGGCGAGCGCAGTCGATGTCCCTCGTGTTCTTCTGCTCGGCGATGGGACGTGCGTGCGTGACTCCTGGTTGACCAGGGCTGCACTTTGGAGGTGATGCCACAAGAACCTCCACGTTGGTCAACCTGCTTCAGTGCTACGATGTCTCCGTAGGTGTTTCACACACTTGTTGCGCCTATATTGCGCAAGCATTCTTGGCCACATTACCAATGCACCGAGCGACACACCATTGCTAAAATGTATCCTTGCTGTGTGCCAATCATGATGTAGCTCACGGACGTGCCATGAAGCCTGCAGTGCGTTGCCCCAGCTAGCTTCATAATTAATGCTATTTATTAGTAATCACACGAATTATGCAGAAGGACTGCCAAGTTACTCATAATTCAGGAAAAGTGACACATGCTTCCTCACAACCAGAACGCTCTCCCAAAATGCTCCTAGGTAACATAGTGACATAGCTATGTATATGTGGTCTTTGCGAAATGTAGAACGCGTAAGTCCGCATGGGACTTGGTGATGCAAATGACCACAGCAAAAAAAAACATTGCTTTGATCGTGAGGGCAAACGCTGTTTAAGTCACTGAGCCTTCGCAGAATTCCCACCAGATTTGCACATCCTCTTGGCTTCTTGGGAAACCTCGAGGTACAAGAACGGTCGCAGGTCGGCCATCAATGCGTAAATCCTCAGCAGCTCAGGTGGCGTCTCAGGCGTCAAAGAAGAGACTATGGCATCCTGCAACAGGCACCAACAAAACCGGGAAAGTACAAGCATTTCATTCCCTCCGCATCTGTACCCTCCTTCAATGGCAAACCAAGCGACCGATCCCACATCCCAGGAACCTCCCATGATGTCCATCCCACACAAAAGTCACCAACAATTGCGTTCACATTCTGAGCCTATTACAGCTACTGCGCGCAAAACCTCCATATCTTTATCCATATCTATATCTTCTGGCCTGCGCTAATTGTCCCGTAGATATTACGGAGAGAACCATCGACCACAATGTGGTTAAGCACGCACCACGCTCTCTGCTTCGCGGCGATGCATGGCCACCAGAGAGGCCATGAGGGTCAGCTGGCGCGCCCACGTGAACCCTGGAAGACTCCCTGCCGGCGCCTGGAAAGCCCACAATCGCACAAGCCCCACCAGGCAGGCACCGTCCGTGCATGCGGCCACATCCTTAATTAATTAATTAATTAGACTCGTGCTCCCGTTGGGGAGTCACGGGCCACATCCTTACCTCAGCAGCACTTTGGGACATGCAAGCTCCAACGTGTTGTCCTTGTTCTTCACAAGCCCCCTCTGCGGTCATTCCCTTTCCCGTCTTCACCCTCTCCACGAAAACACCGACGCTTATTCAAGAAAGAGGTTCATTAACACTAAGCTCGATAGCTGCTACCAACAGCTGCACAAAAAGGTGAGGGCCCAAAGAAAGGAAACCCCAGGGTATATGACTGGTTGCGTTTGTCAAACACACACGATGCACGAAGCCTATTGTGCCCATGTCCATAACTCACCCAAGGTCATCACGTCCAATCAACATCTCCCATAGCCATGCCGAGAAAGAGCCCCGGTTACCTGCTCCTGTGCATGGCCCAGTCCGTCTTGTCGAGGCAGGGTGTGCTCCTCATAGCGAGTTCTCGCAGGCAAGCCATCAAAGCTGGCCGCAGCGTTGGCCTCCGCCGCACCAGCCCAGTGCAGCCGCTCGTGGGCAACTGGCGGTGGCTCCCTGCCGGCCATCCAGAGGTCTTCCTCCATGGCGCGCAGCAGCGAGTGGACTGGGGGCCCACCAGGGAGCAAGAGCGGATGGCACGATACGTGGTAGTAGAATCAAGGGAGATTACAGAGGAGGACTTGGTAATAAGCTGATAAGGGAAGACTTGGAAGCTCATGGGGCCATTAGGTTTGTCGCGCAGCTCTCTGAGTGTCACATTAGCGATAAAAGAGATTCTGAGGGAGTGCAGAACGCAGATCCCACGCGGATCCCATGGCCATGGGCAACCCGGTTCCAGCCAAGGCATGAGACATCTGAGATCGCTTGGGGTACAAATAAAAGGGATGCCGGGTGGAAGAAGCAAAGGGGATGGAGTCTAGTGCCACCACGGGTAAAGGAACAAATATTCACCGCGTGCGGGTGAATCATTCCCGAAGCTCACCGTATAGGAACCTGGCAGAAGCTACGATGCCAAGGACCCCACGTGCTGGCGGCCGCCAAAAATGCTGAAAGACAGTGTTGCAAGCTCCCATGGGAACACGCAGGACAGAGCACTCATGACAAGCATGTACTGAAGGGAAACTTCCACTGTTGTTCCAGGCACCATCGCCGCATTGCGATGGGTATGCCGCAAAGGGACGAGGACTCACCGCGTGATTGGAGGCTGCTCAGCTCATGCAGGTAGGTGCTGACTGCGGCCACAAGGGGTAGCCGCAGACACAGGCACACACAGGTATGTTTGAAGATGCACGGTTCCAGAAATTATTTTCCCGAAGAGAGTAGAACCATGGGTTCGTCTTGGGCAGATGGTTGGGAGATGTTCTGGTTGGGCATCCGGATCATGGGTCGAGTGGGAACCTCGGCTGGCTGGGCTGACTTATCACACCTGCATTCATAGGGGTCTGATGGTGGGGACATTGGCGGGCCGGCAGGTGGCTAACCATAGGGGTTGGGCTGGGGTGTGGGGGGGAAAAGAACGGAGAGGGGATCACTTGTCGTTTATGATACATTGTCATACATGATACATTGCCATACATGATACATTGTCATACATGATACATTGTCATACATGATACATTGTCATACATGATACATTGTCATACATGATACATTGTCATACATGATACATTGTCATACATGATACATTGTCATACATGATACATTGTCATACATGATACATTGTCATACATGATACATTGTCATACATGATACATTGTCATACATGATACATACTCATTCATGATGCAGGAACAAGGTGGCGCCGTTCGACCAATCTACAAAGCGCATGCCCAGCCCAGCCCAGCCCAGCCCAACCCAGCCCAGCCCAGCCCAGCCCAGCCCAGCCCAGCCCAGCCCAGCCCAGCCCAGCCCAGCCCAGCCCAGCCCAGCCCAGCCCAGCCCAGCCCAGCCCAGCCCAGCCCAGCCCAGCCCAGCCCAGCCCAGCCCAGCCCAGCCCAGCCCAGCCCAGCCCAGCCCAGCCCAGCCCAGCCCAGCTGAATCTAGAGCCGCCCATGCAACTGCATGGCATGCAGTATCCTGTCGCATGCAAAGCTGCCGTGAATGAAAAACGCTCCACAAAAAATTACACATCCTGCACTGCTGTTGTCACTCACTGGCGGCCACGCTGGTGGACGCATCCTCTTGTCGCCGGCCGCCATTCCTCACATACGCGGCCAGCTGGTGCGAGGGCACCCTGGCCAGGAGGGTGTTCAACACCTCTGCATGGGAGGCTGTAGCGCTTGCAGGGGGGACGCTGTGGCGCAGGAGGAGTTCTGTGTGCTCAAGTGGGGACAGGGGGGCGGGAAGAAACAAGGCGCAAGTAGACAAATGCCACCAACTCAGGCCATTGCACAGGGAACATGCTTAATCTGCTGCTCTGGCATAATCAAGCCAGCATTCGTGTCGTACGGTGGCAGGGCCCTAGCATAGAGAGGCAGGGTCACATGTAACTAAGCACGCAACCCTTCAAATACACACACACAGAGACACACATAGCCACACAGACACTCTATACACACACAAGGGTAAATATAGCAAGAAAACCTCACCTGTTTCCTCTTTTAGCCGAGCCAGGAATCCATGGAAGATGCGGATCTCGCCTTCCCAATTCGCACACCTGGTTTGCGTAAACCGAGAAGACAGTGGTGGCAGACTTCGGCATGAATTGCGGCGCATAGAATGGACACAGCCACACTATCGGTCGTTCTTAAACGGGCCAGCAAAGCAGCTGTTCCACCAGAGCACTCGAGGCGTCGGTCACGTAGCTTCTAGAAATTTGCCGATCATCATATTTCAAAAAATTTAGCGTACCTGGTAACAAAAGTCTCGAAGATGGCCGAAAGATCTTCTCCTTGTCGAATGTTTGGAGGAGGAGACATTAGCCTAACTAAAATGCCGCCATGTTCCCACTGTCCAGATTTTCTTCCTTTCCCGGCTTAATTGTCTGGCAAACATCTTCACGATTGTCAACGCGTTTACGAGTTGCGCGATCACGTAATTTTTTATAAACCGCCACAGGAAAGGCAACTTTTAGACTAGTATGTAGTAATGATCATTGTTGAATTCCTACCGAATTCCGAGGAACGCCAGGGGAACGCCATTATTTTTGTGCTGGGCAAACGTGAGCCAGCATTTGACTACTTTCAGTCTTTTCGATTTTCTTCCCTGAGCAAGTGTCTTCATTTGCTTGGTGTCGCTTACTTCGACGCTACCAGGGTGCTCTCAGGTTCGGCGGACTCGCCCACCGGTCGCCACGTACAGGCGACCCAAGTTCCCGCATGGCACCCGCGTGACTGTCGTTCCCACCACGCATGTGTGGATCCGCTCGGTCTCGGGCACCGTTGTAGTCCGTTTTGTGTGTCGTGCCGCACCTCACGATACAGGAGAAGTGTGGAGACACACAGCCTTTACTGCGCGCCTTGAGGGCTTCGGCACTGAAGCTTCCCGGTAATCCCATATAATATAAGCGTGCTCGGGACACATTGCCGGTCGTGCCTGGCTCAAGGTGTGGAATGCCGATGGCTCCGTCAGGGGATGTTCTAAACGCTTTGCGGAGCCCATCGAAAAACTACCTTGTACAGTAGCTGGGAGACATTACGTTGGTTGTTAAGGACTCGCGCCCGTGTTGGTAATTGCTGAGCAGCAGCGGCTGCCTGACACGGGCCCTCGTGATGACCGTGTCATTGCCTGTTTGGTTTATCGTGCACTGCGGATAATCAAGGGCAGGACAGACAATGGCAGAGCCGGCAAAGCAAGAGGAACAGGAACAGCGCGAGGATGTGGAGGAGCAGCACGCCGAGTGGGACGGCACGGACGAAAAGGAATTGGAGGTCATGCCGCTGCAGAAAAGCAACTCGGTCGGTAGGTCTGACCTCACCAGGGTGCCCTCCAAGCGGGACATCGTCTTGCATGTCGACTCGCCTCGTAGTAAGACACAAACGTGCCACAAGGCGTCGCACACATGGATCGGCGTGGTGGCCGTGACAACACTAATGACACTGTCCGCGCTCGCCGCGTTTTGGTCGTACAGCGCCCACCTGCCCATCCAGACGTGCAGCCACGCATGCCAGGTGTGCGGCTTGAACGGCGTGGTCAGCAGCAGCCACTACCTGGCCAGCGAGGCCGGCCTCCGCATCCTCAAGCGCGGCGGGAACGCCGTGGACGCCGCTGCCGCCGTCCAGTTCGTCCTGAACGTCGTCCAACCGCAGAGTGCGGGCATCGGCGGCGGGTCCATGATCCTCATGTCCCTCCCCCGCAAGCGCAACGGCGCCAGCACATCGGACATGCTCCCGCCCGAGGTGATCGCGATCGATGGCCGCGAAGAGGCGCCCGCGTCGCTCACGCCGACCACCTTCTGCAAGGACCCGCCCGCCTGCACCGCCGCACAGCCATTCAGCCCCGACCGCGTGACCGGCGGGCTGCCTGTGGGCGTCCCAGGGACCCTCTCCGCGACTGTCAAGGCTCTGGCGGAGCACGGGACGATGACGCTCCAGGAGGTGCTCGAACCGGCCATCCGCGCTGCGCGTCTCGGCTTCCCCATGTATGACCACCTGCATGCTAAGATCTCCCAGAACAAGGACCGCCTTGCGCTGTACCCCGCATCCGCCGCGTTGTTTTTGAACAACAACAAGACCGCGCCGCGCGTCGCGGTGGGCGAGACGTTCGTGAACGAGGACCTGGCCCAGACGCTCGAGCTCATCGGGCTGCAGGGAGAGGTCGCGTTTTATCGGGGACCTGTAGGGAAGGACCTTGTGGCTGCCGTCAATGCGGCGTGGAACCCTTGGACGGGGTCGTCCGGGGGGAAAATGACCGAGGCCGACCTCGCGTCCTATGCCGCGGTGACTCGCGTCCCTGTTTGCTCCACATACCGGGCGCCAACCATCAACACGACCTCACCGTCGGCTTCGTCTGGGTCGCCGTCTCTGCCGGCCAATGGAAACGCGTCCTCTTCTCCTTCTTCAGCCGCCCCCCCTCCCACCGGTGGCCACGCGCGGCGGCTACTCACGCACTTGTCCGGCGAGATGGATTATGGCCGCAACGGGTGGGAGGTGTGCGGGTTCCCCCCGCCCTCCAGCGGCGGCCTCTCGTTGCTCCAAATGCTCAACCTGCTCGAAGGGTTTGACGAGTTCCGCAAACCGGAGACGCTCGACCCACTCATGGCAGGCCTGCCCGGTACCCCCGGCGGGCCCAAGCTGCCCTACCAGCCGCTGCCTTACGCGGAGCGCCGGCGGGCGGCCCTATGGCGGATGGTTGACGCTCAGAACGTGGCGTTTGCGGACCGCGCCAAGTACATTGCGGACGCGGACTTCTCCGACGTCCCCCTCGACGGGATTCTCAGCAAGCAGTACGCGGCGGAGCGGCGCGCGGCTCTAATGTCTCCGCCGTACGCAAAGCCCCCCCTGAGTGGCGGGGCGGAACCGATTGGCGCCGAGGGCGTGGGCCGTGCGGTGGTCGTGCCCGTGGCCCCTGGGGTCCCACCCGCGACCACCTCCCGTGCGCGCCAGCTGGTGTCGGCGGCGCCGTCCAAGGTGGAAGGCACGGCCCACTTCAGCGTGATCGATGGCGAGCGCAACGTGGTTGCATGGACGTCGACGATCGAGATGAACATGGGCTCGGCCGTCGTGGTCCCTGGGCGCGGCTTCCTGCTCAACAACGAGCTGACCGATTTCGAGCCGCTGCCGCGCGACCCCGTGTCGGGCGCCGCGTACGCAAATCAGCCCGAGGGGACGGCCAAGTTACGTAAGACGGCAGGCACTCCCGCGGAGCGTGCGACGACGGGCCGCAAGCGCCCTCGCTCCTCGATGTCGCCCACGATCGTGCGCGATCTGGGCGAGAAGGAGCACGCCTTCTTGGCCATTGGCGGCGTGGGCGGGTCCAAGATCATCGGCTCGGTGCTCAACGTGCTGATCAACTTGCTGGATCTGAGGCTGCCGCTGGAAGAGGCGTTGGACGCCCCGCGCGCTATCGCCCGCAACGAGGCGGAGCTGCTGGTGGAGCCGGGGATATTGGAGGACCGGGACACAGTCACGTACTTGCGGTCGCTCGGGCTGGAGCTGAGCAGCACGGACGATGGGTCGGCGATCAGCAACGTGAACGTTGCGGTGATCGGAAGGGGCCCGCTTGGGTTGGGGGAGGATGACAAGGATCACCTGTGCGGCGTGTCGGACTCCGCTCGCATGCCCACCGCGCACACCATGGCGTACTGAGCGCGCACGTGCACACATTCTGGCGTACTGAGGTTCCTCGTGAGCATGCACAATCATGTGCCAGGCGTTCATTCTGGCGTACGGAGTATGCGTGCATGCATGATGGTGTGTTGAGTGTGCGTGCATGCGCGCCGGCGTATGGACCATGCGTGCACATTCTGGCATGTCGAGGGTGTGTGCCTTTATGTGGCGAGGGTGCGTGCTGTATGGAGCCAGGCTTTTGCGAGGGCGACCCCTTGTCAAAGGGGTCCAATGCCAAGCCTCTAGCTGGCACGTGCATGCACACACCTGGTAGGAGGGCATGATGCCATGGAAGATGGTCATTGATCGACAGGTTTATACGGCGACCATCTACCCAGCTCCGCGGCAGTTCCAGGGATGGCGATGGCATGGCATGGTGACATGCGATGGTGGCATGCAATGGTGGCATGGCATGGTGACATGCGATGGTGACTTGCGATGGTGACATGCGATGGTGGCATGCGATTGTGACATGAGGCAGCAGTGTGCCCTGCCCACCTGCGTAGTCATGTAGGTGCGGCTGGCATGTTGTGTTTTATACATGGCGGCAATCTTTGGGAAGAAAATCCCATTGTGACTTGGGCAGCGGAGTGGAATGACTGTCTTCTGGTTGTCGCTGGCTCATTCGGGCGTGCACTGCCTGCACTGCGCTCCCACCCATACGTCACCTTGGTAGGTCCTGTGCGAGATAGTGATGGGGCCAGCGGGCATGGTGGCAAGCACGAGCTGATGGCAGGTTGGGTCGCCGCTCCCTAAGGCCGGTGGGCGTGAGGTGGTTTGCTTTTCTGATGAGGGCAATATGGGGTGCAGAAGCGATATGCTGGATGTGGGAATGGACACCGCTGCAATCCTGGGCCGTTGCTACCATCAGAGCACTCCCTCATGTGCACGTTGCTGGGCTGTGCTACATTTTGGGAGAGAAGTACTGCTACGTGGGCGTCGCTGGGCTGTGCAAACTTTCTGCCCTCGGGACGGGGGATGGTGTTTGCACATCTTCGTGAGTGTGACCCTGCAGGATGCAGTCATCCGTGGCGGCCAGGATTAGTCCAGGAGAAAAATGATTGTGGCTGGGTAGCGTGCAGGGTTGATTTTCCAGGCCATGTTTTTCCATGCACATCCTCCTTTGCCTGGGTTGACAACCTGGATGTCTTTTCTAGAATCATGTGTAATGCATTATGCAGTGCCCAGTATGGCAGAGGATTTTATGCGTCTGGGAAAAGGGCTGCGTTGCATTTTTCACTTCTGTATTTCCAGTAGCAGCCTGGGCTCGCTCGCAAGGAAATCCAGCAAGGAAACTGAATTGGATTACTTGTAGGCTTTTGCAGTCCATGCCCAATCGTATGTTTCGAATAACATTTGTTCGTTTTAATATGCGAAGTGAGACAACTATTACGTCGTTGTATCACGACTGCCCGACCAACCCCGTCACACTGTCCCCCACGCCACCCCGAACGGGGGGGGGGGGGGGGGGGGGGGGGGGGGGGGGCACCTTCCCCCCCCCCCCCCCCCCCTCCTCACAACCCCCCTCCACCACCACAAACGCACAGAAACCCTGCTTTCCACTGTCTGCACCTGGGTCCCGGGCCCTCCGCCCACACCACCGAGGCCCCCCGGCGTTACTACTACTAGTGCACATGCTACCCCACCCAGTCCCTCTCCCTACACGGGAGCACCCCACGTACAGACTCCACACAACACGAACGTTGCATGTGCCACTTCCATGTCCCCCGCCCTCCGGCCTCCCAACTACGCACATGTGACCCCACCACGACAACACGCCCCCCAACCAGACCCCCCCCACACCCCAAACATGCAGGAACCTAGGCATGGCCCTCCAACGCCTAGCTATACAATACTGTAGCCCGATACATCCCGCGTCATCATGCTTGAAGTCATCGCGGAGCCTACTGTCGTCATGCCTCCTCGAGGCTTCAAGGTGGCGTCGGTGGCCAAGTCTTCCTCCCTCACCTCCCTGCACCCCACCGCCTTGCCACTGCCCCCGCCCCCAGGCTGTCCCGTATCCCCGGCCTCTCCCCTCTCACCCCCCGGCCCTCCCCCCTGGCCGCCCCCCCCCCCTTTGCCGACGCCGACAATGCCGACCACCCCCCCAGCCCCCCCCTCACTCCTCACCACCACCAACGTCCCGTCCCTCCGCCCCCCTGCTCCCACACTGTCCCCACCGGCCACCACCGCCACTCCCCGTCACTCCACCACCGGCCACCACCACCATGCCCTTCCCAGTTGGGCCCCGGCCCCGGCGGCCGCTGCCGCCGACGCCGACGGGTCCGCCCCCCCCCCCCCCCCCCTCCCCTCCAGGCCCTCCTTCCTCACCACCACCACCGGTGCCGCCAACCACCTCTGCCCTCCCTTCCTCCCTCACCGTCACCACCCCACCGCCGTACAAGTATTCCCTACCCTCACCACCACCCCTGCCCCTTCTCCCTCTCCATCCCCGGAGGAGCCCCCCCCCCCCCCCCCCTTCCCCCTCCGTCCCCGCCGCCGCCGACCATGCCGCCACCCCAGCTCGGACCCCCTCCTTCCTCCCCACCGCCACCAGTCCACCACCACCTCCGCCATCCTCCCCCAGCCCCCCCTCCATCCTCACCACCCCCGCCGTCACCGCCCACCACATCCGCCCTTCCCTCCTCCCTCACCATCCCCACCCCACCGGGCCGTCCAATCGCCCTTGCCGCAGCCCCACCGCCCTGGCCAGTGGCCCGTATCTCTTCTCCCCCCCCGGTTTCCCGGCACCCCCCGGCTCCCTCGTGTCGCCACCGCCGCCGCCACTATCCCCTTCCAGTACCCCGGCCCCGCTCCTAATTCCTCACCCCCACCCCCACCATGCACTACCGCCACCACGTACCATACCCCAGCCACCGCCCACCAACTCCGCCCCCCGCCCCCCCCTCCCTCTCCGTCCCCGACCCGGGTGCCGCCTTCCTCCCCACCGTGCATGGCCAATCCCATGCGACTCGCCACCACTGCCCACCACCACCCCAACCTTGCCTCCCCGCCCCCCTCCCCTCCACCCCTCCTCCCCTCCACCCCCATTCATTGCCACCTGGAAACCCAACCACCCCCACCCACGGCCGCCTCCCGACCCCACCCCACCTCCCGGCCTCCTAGCAGCGATCGCTTCTACTACGACCGACTGGCGGCTCATTTGGACGACCAGAGTCCTGACAGAGTCAGCTAGCACAATGATAGGTGTTTCTAGTAGATCATGCCGCAATCTGGAGTCACTGCCGCCATGGCAGCCATGCCTAGAATGTTTGCCCAGCGGTGCCACCATACTGATACCTAGTCGCGTGCACCGCTAACTGAACACACGGTACACAACCAGCCATAGCCTCAGCTTAGCCCTTGTACGTACAGCCATGCTACGTCCTGGCTATGATCAGTTTACTTGCCCACGCTACTTGTTACTGGTCTGATGATATGCCCACCTGGGTCTTATTGCACCCACAGCACTTGCCGGATCGTCATAGCGTGTCCGATTGCTGATGTGGCATGCCTCTGGCATGAAGGAGAAAGGGGGTCTCTGCCCTTTCTTCCTGTTAATTTTGCACATGCAGGGATTAATTTAAGCACTTGGTGCTCCGTGACTCCCCAACGGCAGCACGAGTTTAATTAATTAATTAATGGAGTGAGGCCTTGGACGGCCAGTCTGCCCCCCGGGGAACTAATCCGGGCTCCAGACGGGTTCAGTTACCAAGCCTTACCCAAGGCCTGGGCACCCGGCCCATGGTGTAACTGACCCCGCAGCAAGGTTTCAGTTTCCCCTGTTGGGCCCTATTATATCCCGACAGGTTTTGGGCCTTTTGGCGCACAGACCGCATGTAGGTAGTCTGGTGCATTCTATCCTTATTGCCACGGCGAGATCCCGGCGACCAGCACTTGGAGAATCCAGCGCTTCATCAGGGCCCCTTGGAGGCACTCCTGTTACAGTACAGGTTGCGGATGACAGCAATAAGGGGGCGGGGGATCCGGAACAGAGCGAGGATGTCCCATAGTGCAGGCCAGAAAACCGAATCGAAGGCTTTGATGAAGTCCACCAGCACAAGGTGCAGAGGGGACTCACCAGGCTGAAGGCGTTGCAGTTCTTCCACGAGGCGGCGAGTACTGAGCGAAGAGCGCCTGTGCTGTGTTGCGACGTGCATGAACGGAAGCCGTGCTGAGTCTCACAGAGGTGACCGTCCAAGGCCGTGCGCAGGCGGTTCAGGATGAGCCGCATGAGAAGATTCAGTGAGGGGCCGGGGCACTCTGGATGCACACCCCTCTGTAGTTACCGGGGTCGGCTGGCGACCCCTTGTTCTTGTACAGCATCGTGCGAAAACTGTGTTGCATGCCAGCAGGCCGCTGGAGGCGGTTGCGACGACATCAGAAGGCGGTTAACAGATATCCCGGAAGAGCAGCATGACACCAGTGTCCTCGAACTCGGCTGCCAGTTTAACAACCGCGCGCAGCCGGAATCTCGTCGGAGCCGGTGGCCGGGCGGCGTCGTAATTCAGGCGCTACTGTAGACCGCCTCCGTCATCATGACCTCGCGAGAGGTGATGAAGGGAGGCATGTCATCTGACGGCCGGTCGCCCAGCGGGCCGATGAGCGGGGGGACTAGGTAGTCCGCCGCTGACCTAGGCGGGGCCGGGGGCCCGGCGGGGCCGCTGGCCGGGCCAGGGCAGCCGGGCGGGCGGCGGCGGCTGGGAGCAGGGGCGGGGGCGGCGCAGCCGAGCCGTCCCCGCGACCTCGGCCGTCGGTGGCCGGCCGCGGCCCAGGTACGAAGCCGCTTGGCTGGGGCGCCGGGAACGTCGTAGTGGCCGTCCATCATGGCCGCCACTATCACCCGCCAGGACAGGTCTACTAACGGTGAACGGTTTGCACGTGCATGCCAACAACGTTGCTGATCCCGGCGAAATATCATGTCGCCATGTCCGTCTGCGAGCGCAGCCGCAACCCTCATTATCATGACAAGAAGGCCATAGTCGTTCAAAAGGCCGACCACAGCAATATTGCAGTGGCCGGGTCAGTGGCCAAACCGGCCGGCCGCTCGGCCTTTCATAGACAATTGCAGTGACCAAGATCCGCAGTGAATTCTAGGTTTTAACCAGGTTTTAACTCAAGTGTTGGGTGGCGCGGGCTGGCGACCCATTACACTGGGTTGTAGTCGCGGCACCACCAAACAGTGCCACACTGCGCTAGAAGCTCATTCACGCCTTAAGTTGTTTTTTTTCCACTACAGCCATCAGCCTTAAGTTGTTCGCCTTGCATGCAGCCAACTGTGCCCCAACTTAAGGCGTGAACCCAACTGAAGCCAACCCAACTTAAGGCGTGAATGGCTGTATGCTAGAGAGTACCGTAGAGGAATAACCTTACGTGTGCGAGGGGTGTTGCGGTGTTGTCTGAAAACGTGGTATGACACCCCATCCCAGCGGCAGAATCCATGTTTGTAGATATTGCCTTGGTGTGCGGCTGCAATCCGAACTGTTACTGGTAGCCATAAGACAGCATTCACGTGCTTAGTGCTTAGTGCTTACTGCTGCGAGGCTTACTGCCGCGAGGTTTTCCTACCAGCCTGGAGCGGAACCTTGAGTAGTGCTTGGAGGCGAGGGTCGAGCAAAGGAAAAACACGCATTGCGTGATGACTTAATATCCCCGTGCTTACTTTAAATGCCGTAATGGCGCGCTGTAAAGCAACTGCCTGGGTTTTTCTGTGTGTGGTACTCGGTTCCTTGTCCTTTGCATCTCGCGTGCACGGCGAGTCGCATTTAAAACATGGACCATGGTACATCCACCATGACTTGAATTGCCACGAGATTATATCAAGCTCATGGAAACGCACAGTATGTTTCGGCGACTTGGGAACTGCGGAGTCCTCGTTGGATCCTGAATATGATGAGGTTGCAAGGTCGACTACCCCGCGTGTGGGCCTGTTGCGCCTGGCCCTGTCCATACAAAAGTCTGCTAAGGGCAAAAGTGATTTCACAAACGCCTGCGGCGATACCATTCGCGCCCGTTTTATCAATGACGATGGTATAGTGTGGTTTGCCACCGTCAATTCAAATGAGTTGACTTGCGGGCTGTACGAGTTCCTATTTGAACCTCCGCCACACGCCGGAACGTACACCCTGGAATTCAGGTAAGCTTTAGGTGATCATGCTAGTCTCTAAGTATAACCTAGCTGCTGTGAATTGTATTTGTATAGGGACAATGTCGGTGCACAGAACGCGTCACGCTCGAGCAACAACTGGCAGAGCCTGGACGAGCGTTGCTGGTGTATCGTTGGATGTCCCGCGGCCAGCCAAAAGGCGCCAACCAGGCTTCCTGCGGGCCACCTAGTGTACAGCCTTATCGCATGTGCAAGCACGTGGACAGGCATGCAGGTGCGCCATGGGCTATTCCATGAATGTAGCGCATAACCAAAGTGAGCCATGGAGCTTGGTAGTAGGAACCGTCGTCCCTAGGGTGAAGCACATGAATCCAACTTGGGTTCATATAAGCGTACAGTCTAGGATTATCCGGTGGCGTTTGTCTTTGGGTAGGGTCTGGACAGCTGGCTCTTATTCCTCAATTATCTCCCTATACGATGTCATATATGTGTCATCCTCTTTACCTTTGTGCATCATCTTCACCTTTGCCCTCGAACCATCTTATGGTCACCAGTGCCTACGGCAAGTAGACCCTCAACCGGCAAACCCGAAGGTTGCCACCGTTCCCTCTTGGCCCCCATCCCTCCTAATGTATGCGGGCTGCCATTCTGCGAGAATGCTGTAAGCATGATGTGCCTAGCAATGCTCTGTTTGGCCCGACATAAATGCCCATGTCGCCTGCCGTGTTGCTGCTCATGTCCACAACATACCCATTACTCCCCTTTCCCCCCCCCCCCCCCCCCCCTCTGCAACGCCCAGCTGTATCAATCACAGACACATGTGCATGCACGCATGCACTCACACACGCACACAGGCACGCACGCACGCACGAACGCACGCACGCACACACACACACGCACGCACGCACGCACGCACGCACGCACACACGCACGCACGCACGCACGCACGCACGCACGCACGCACGCACGCACGCACGCACGCACGCACGCACGAACGCACGCACGCACGCACGCACGCACGCACGCACGCACGCACGCACGCACGCACGCACGCACGCACGCACGCACGCACGCACGCACGCACGTTGACACACGTTGACACACGTGGACACACCTTGACACACGGTGGCGTCTGACCAACTACCGATCTTTGGTTGTGTTCCTTCACGGACCTTTCCCCTTCACACGCACTGTACTGGATGGGGCGGGGGGGGGCCGGGGGGGGATGGATGGCGTGGTGGCGGCATGGGGGAATGTTGACCCAGGCTCATCCATGTGGACGGGGAGGGTATGCAGGACCCCGTGGAAGAATTAGACTGGGAGGCCAACGTGCTGGGGGCGGCCAGCGACGCGGACATCAAGGGGCCTCCGGTGTACAACATTTTGTTCCTGGCCTCCGGAAAACTGCACGTACGACGACGCCTGCGATGGTGGTAGCAGATTTGTCACGCTTGCGGCTGGGTAGCTGATTTGGCACGCTTGTGGTGTGTTAGTGCCGCGATATCGTGCTGTGCTGCTGTCGTGTCGCGCTTTTGTCGTGCTGTGCTGCCGTGTCACAGAATATCCATGGACACTGTTCCATCACTCAGATGTGTATCATGGATGCTTGCTACCATGGCACGCGCGGTAGATAGCATTTCATGAGCGGTAGATAGACCACATGAGCGGTAGATAGACCACATGAGCGATAGATAGCACCACATGAGCGATAGATAGCACCGCATGAGGGATCAGCGAGGGCACCCTGAGGCTGCATGGCAGACCACCCTGCATAGCTCCTGTTGGCACCCGCCCTTGACGTTCTCCTGGCGAGGTGTTCCCACCCCCCGCTGCTGGCCAATCAGTGGGTAATTTCCAGCTTGGTTGGCCTTTACAGCTGCCCTTCTGTAGCCGGTTGCCCACCACGGCATGCTCTGTTGTGCAGTTGCTCTCTATGCCTGGCCCAGGTGTGCTCAGTTTGCCTGGAGAGGAGGCGGCGCGCCCATCTGTGCTCAGTGGCTTGGCATGGGGGGATTAAGGCTTAGTACTGCTCTCTGCAGGTGTCAGTGCGGACAGGATATGACGCCACACCCGCTGGCCCAGCATGGGACCTCCTTGTCATTCCACTCTTCCCCTCCCCGTCAAGCCACCGAGCCATGGCTGCGTAGGATGGGTGCAGAGCGCAATCAAGGGACGGTTTGCTCTGGATGGGTTGAAAGCGCGTGGCATACCGCCATGTCAGCCGACCCCACTTCAGCGTAGTCTTGAAATCAGGTCTGCTCTGTCCCTGCGGTGGCGGCACGTGCTCCCACCCTTCTTTTACAGTAGCCATCTTGGAGCCGTGCGGATGGCCCCGCAATCCCATCCCAACCGGTCAGCCTTTACGTAAACTAATAAGCAATAATAATAATAATATATTATTAAATGATCATTAATAACAATATTATTATATTATTAATAATATTAGTAGTATTTATTTCGATGGCGGAGGGCTGAGTATCTCAACGCCAAATCGACCCCCCCAAAACAATACAACACAAAGCAAATCTTTACATTACAATACAAAGCGATTTGAGCCAAACCGAACCAACCAAACCAAACCAAACCCATGCCCAAACCAAACCAAACCAAACCAAACCAAACCACTTCATCCCACCCCACACACGCCCCATGTGTCCTTTGCAATCCTCCATCGTGTCATCACACCCACTTGAGCAAGCTGCCCTTGAGCATACTACGACATTTCTGCCTTGGCACCTCCGCCTTCATGCCCGCCCCGTGGCCCGCTCACGTCAAACGTGGAATCATCGCCCTGTATCCCGTGCCGTGTTGTACCACACTGAGACGGCGTTATGCCCTCATCGTACGTACCCACACTGATTCGTGGCGTGCGCCGTCGAGCACCACTCGAAACGTCGTATGCGGTCTACCACGGGCGTGCGTGGCCCTATGCTTATTCTCCCGCTGAATCTGCCGCTTGATCTGCCCCTGGCCCCGGTCGTGCCCTGTGGGCGAGCAGGTGATGCAGACAGGGCAGGACCGCACCCGGCTCAAGGAAGGCGTCTCGTGCAAAGAGATTCAGACGCCCCCCCGGCTGCCTGTGTGCACGCGCGGCGACCACCGCGGCCGCTGGACTCAAGTGGACGACCTCTTCTACCCCCCCTTTGAGGGGGAGCCCATCCACTGGCTCCCGTACGGGTGCCGGTACCCAGTACACACCTCGATGTCGCTGCGGGAGTGCCTGCGGAATCGCGGCCAGCGGATCACGTTCCTTGGGGAGAGCATCATGCAGCATACGTTTCTGCTTTTCATGACGATGCTCGAGGGGAAATATGTGAGTGCTGAGGGGGAGTCAACTAATGAGTGCTGATCGGGAAGGGGATGTGTGTGGGTGCTCCAGGCTGGAACGGGAATTATGTCCAGTCTACAGTAGGCGGGAGGGGAGGTGTGTGGGTGCCTGGCTTGAAGGGAAGTATGTTGGAGTGATGGCTTGGGATGGGACGCATGTGTTTGGGCACTGCCGGGGTATGTGGGGGTTTATTCACATGGACGTGACCGTGTGTGTTAGGGGGCGGTGCTAGGGGCGGAGTGGGTGTGGGCCTAGAGTCTGGTGAGAGGGGGCATATGAGTAGGAGGCTGGTCAGGGTGGAAGCCTTTCTGCGCATGTCATTCCTGCGCCTGGCGGCGGCATCCCATAGATATGCGCGCCCCCAGATACCGCGAGATCGTGTGTTCGCGTGATGGCCGCGTGAAGGCCGCGTGATCCGCATGATGGTCACGTGATGGTCGCATGATGGCTGCAAGTTGGTCACATGATTGTCGCGTGATTTCTGTGTGATGGTCGCATGATGGTCGCATGGTGGCCGTTTGATGGTCGCATGATGTCCGATATCTAGATACAAAGCTCGGCATTGACAGATTTTGTGTGGATGCATGATGTCCGCAAGACGATCGAGAACTTACATGCATGACTTGGGTGATGTATGAGAACGGTGGAGGATGAGAGCCCAGGGGCACGACAGGGCCCTACGCTATATACTTCGTACGTAGCATAAGTAAGACTACAGGGCATAAGACTACAGGGCATGAGACTGCAGGGCATAAGACAACAGGGCATGAGACTACAGGGCATAAGACTACAGGGCATGAGACTACAGGACAAGAGACTACAGGACATGAGACTACAGGGCATGAGACTACAGGGCATGAGACTACAGGACATAAGAGTACAGGGCATAAGACTACAGGGCATGAGACTACAGGACAAGAGACCACAGGACATGAGACTACAGGATATGAGGCTACAGGACATGAGACTACAGGACATAAGACTACAGGACATGAGGCTACAGGGCATGAAACTACAGGACATGAGACTTCAGGGCATAAGACTGCAGGAGGTAACATGACAGGGCATGAGACTACAGGGCATAAGCTACAGGGCATAAGACTACAGGGTATAAGGTAAGACTTCAGGATGGTACAAAATGCTACGGGGACAGCACAGTAGATGACAACGGGAATGCACGACACTGCCATGCAATCGCTTGTGGCCACCTGGACGGGTTCTCCTTCTGATGATCGTGGCACTGTGCCTGCAAATGCGGTGATGGATGGCAGGGCGTGGTCAGGTTGGATGGTGTGGGTGTAGCTATCAAGCAACGCTATGTGCACTTGTCTGGCTGTGGACAGGAGGCGAATGTTGTGTAGCCTGGAGTTTCCCACTGAAGACTGTCAGTTTCCATTGATAGCCTGTTCCGAGACCCACAGGGAAACGTCAGAGGCTTACCCTACGAAGATGGCTGCTAGCGCTTGGCATGTATGGCACCTTCAGCTGCTGCAACTTGCTGGCAGCTTGGGCCCTTTGGGGGTAAACCAAGTTGGCAGTTGCCGGTGCCTGGCTGGCCCCCGCCCTGTGAGTGATGAATTTACCCCGCACTTTTTCTAGAAATGAAACATCCTTTGGTGGATGCTTCATGATGGCTGGTGCCAGGGGGGCGCCTGTGCCAAGTCAAGACCTACAGTCCTTTGTTCCTACTTCCTAGCAGCACTGCTTGTTGCCGCACCTTGCGTCGCCCCGTCTGTGTGTTAAGCCTGCGTTAAGTGAGACACCTTTGTTGCGTTAAGTTATCTTTTTTCCGTGAGATCTGCGTTTTTTGTCTACATCTTGCGTGCAAAAATCATTCGGCAGGCCCCTCACATCCGCCCTCTCAGCCGCCCTCTCAGTTTCTCTTTCCGTCGCTCTCCCTGCCAACCTCTGCGTTCCTGTCTCAGTCGCCTCAAACGGTTTTTTTTCTCGCCGGTTGCCGCTCGGTGCCCCCCACCAATGTGGCCGTCCGCAGATGTCGAACAACGATGCCGGTCGGTACTACTGGCCTCCGTTCCATAAGAAGGAGCATGAGTTTGGCATCACGCTCGATCAGCCCTACCAGCTGGTGCACCGCCATGGGCTGGGCGTGCTCAACCCGGCGTTGCGCGAGGCGGTGGCCTTGTGGAGGAATGAGCCGCAGCTCAGGCCGTCAGTGCTCGTGTTCCTGTGCGCGCACAACGACATGATGCGGCGGTCGATGGCCGAGTGAGTGCTGCCCGTGTGATTGCTTCATATGGTGTATGGTAGGGTCTAGTAGACTGGCCGCGGTTGCTTTGCGCGCACAACCACCCAATGTGGGGGCGGCACATGGTTTCTCTCTATATAGCTTTGAACACGCGGTAAATTCAGTGGTAAGGTTAGACGAGGCATGGGTGAAGGTACGAGTAGGATTCAAGGGTGTTCACAGGGTTTGGTATTCGGTGTGTAAACTGCATCCGGCTGGTGTACGGTGTGGTGTGTGGAACTCTTTTGTTTCGAACTTTTTCACTTGGTGTCGTATCCATAATGTCGATGCCGCTGTTGTAGTTGCTTTGCTCGCATTTTTTATGACCAGGCTGGATTTCTGAGGGCGCCCAAGGAAGGGGATGTGGGTGTTACGCCTCGGGTATCTACCACTACCTCTACCTCTACCTGGCCTGATGCTACCTAAACTAGTCAAGCCACCTCTAGTTAAACCCCTAGCGAAAGACGAACGAGACGATCCAGATCTCAATGCATTAACGTAAGTGTTACTATAATACGCCATAGGCCATTTACACAACCCGTTTACTCCAGGAATAGAGGAAGGAAACACAACTACACTGCCGTGACCCAAGCCTATATGTGTTAATTCATTTAACACACGCCGAGTGCACACACGAGGGGTAGAACGTGCATAAATGGTCACCAACGGTCCAACACGCTCGGGCCGACATGGCCCTCGCCTACAGATGCACGCTGGTCCACTACATTCTACCAAAGGATCAGGACCACTAGTAAAGTACGCGGCGCGGCGCCCAAAGGCACCCAATGTACCACAGTACTGTTACGAGGACAATAGTGTCCCGGTAGGAGCTACACGTAAACCTAGGGACAACCGAGGCAAAAGACCTAATTTACGTCCGTAACTACAACGAATTGTTACGCGACGTAACACCTCCCCCCCACAAAGGTAGGGAGCCCTCTCCCTACGCACAGGGAGGAAACAAGGGGTAGGAAACCTAATGCACCCAGCACACACCAACACAATCGGCAGGCCATCCAAGATACAAGCACCAATAGTTAACACGGTCTCCACCACCACGCCGGGAGGTGTAGGGTTAGCCAGCACCAAGCCTGGTGGTAGGTTCCCCTAACTGCCTGGAACAAAGTCCTTGCCGGGGGGAACGGCACTGGGCAGGACACACAGAGTAAACAAATCAGTACCAAGGACCAAGAACGACCAGTCAACTGGCCAGAACGTGAGGGCGACTCTATATACCGGAGGGACAACACCCTCAGGTCGGGCCTAAGGCCCTCTATCTAATGGCCATCCGTCTGGTAGTACCACGGGAGGCCAGCAGGACATCCAGGTACGCCTGGTAGTGAGACACATCCTCAGCATTGTCGTGCCTATCTACAGTGAGGAAAACATCGGCCCACACGCCGTCAGGAAAAAGACCCAGGAAGGCCCAGTAATACCTATGCTGCGTAAGAACGACCTGGCCCCGGGCCCAGTCCAGGAAACCACAGGCAAAGAGGCGTAGGAAAGGCTCTACCGCGATCAGGCAGAGAGCCCGCAGGAGCAGGCGATGGTACCGGATCCGAGGGCGCATACCCGTCGGGAAAAACAGATCTACCAGGGGCTCCACGTTGGACGGCCACAACCGGATATGCCGAATCTCACGGGAGCGCCACCGACGGGCACACTGTCGCGACCCGAACGTCTCGAGGTAGTCGCTAGCCCGGGGAGGAGGATGACCCCGAGAGTCCAAACCCTGGCCCGGGATGGGCGCTGGACGACGGGCATCCCACTCTAGGATGGGCTGAAGGACCGTGCTGTACGTGGCACCCGGCACCGCAGGAAACTCTACCGTAAGGGCATCTGAGGCCATAATGCCCAGAGGCGGAGGGTAAGCCCACTGGAACCCGCCGTAGGTGTCCAAGTCATTGTGGCGCCTAGCCCAGCGATACAGGACGCGCCGAACCAGGATCTCACCCTGGAACACCGGATCAGCTAAAATAACCATATCGAAAGGAGGCCGATCAGTCTCAACTGGTAGGCCACGGTCCCGCGGCGCCCGACACACCTGGGAGAACCCGTAGGACATGGGCGAAATGGCAAGCTCGGCGGAGGCGCGCGGCAGGTCACACTGGCGGCAGGCGAGCGCAGACATACCGTACCCAAAGACAGGCGTGTCGCGCGACTCCGGAGTCGCATGCACCACAGAAGGGGCCCGATCCCGATCGCCCTCTGACAACTCCCGAAGGGAATCGGCAGCGCGGGTGGCGCGAGGGTCAGAGCCACTGGACCGAACAACCGCAGCCAAAGACCGCGGGGCCGAAGGGACAGGGGCCGACGAAGGGGTAGGAACCGGCACAGACGCAGACGGCGCCGGTACAACAGGGGGCCGCGTCGGACCCGATGCCGCAGGGGGTCGCGACGGACCCGCCTCCGCAGCTGGCGCGCCGGTCTCTGGGGGCGGAGCACCACCAGGCCACATGTTGAAAATAGGGCCCGTGGGGACAGGCAATCCGGCATACGACTGGTTACCGTCTAAGCTCCAGTCAGGCACCGGGATCCTCTGCGGAGGACCGCCCTCCCAAAGCCTGGGAAGACCGCCCGGGTCGCTGAAGAAACCCCGCGAGGGCGGCGCTGACGTGGTGGGCGGCTCGGACGCGGCGGCGACGGGCGCGGCCGCTGGGACGGCGGACTCGCGCCGAGGCGCAGGTACGTCAGTAGCAGGCGCAGAGGTAGCCGAAGGCGTAGGAGCCGCAGCAACAGAGGGAACCGCAGCCGCCGAGGGCTCGCGCGGCACAGACGGACCCGTAGACGTCGAGGCGACCGAAGGGGAAGGGGGCACAGCTGCGGCAGACACCCCACCTGGCGTGGCTGGAGCGTGCGCCTGGGCCGCCATGAAGGCCCCGAAGGCCGCCGTCAGGGACTGGATCTGCGCCTGCATCGCAGAAACTGTCGCCGAAAGAGGATCAGGCTCACGACCAGAGCCCAAAGGGGTAGGCTCCACCGATGCGCACAGGACCGACCTCGGTGAAGACGGGACAGGGGAAGGCGCCGACACTGAAGAGGAGGACGCCGCAGGGGAGGCCGAATACTCAGGAGAATACTGTGCCTCTACCGGCGCGTCCGTAGGAGTAGGGTCGCCCAATCCTACGCCCGCTGTCTGGTCTGCTATCTCCATGAACTCTACTGCCCGTAGAAGGTCGCAGGGGTTCTCATCTATTTCCGCATCACCCTCGGCCGGAAGCCAGGGGAACACATCCCGTAGGCAGGAGCGGCCCACAGGGGTAGAAAGGTAGGAAAACACCCTGGGGCACTGGAGAACCGCAGCTATCTGTCCCAAGGCTGGACAGCTGGAGCCACATCTAGCAAACAGTGCCCGGCATCGTCGAACCCGTGCAAAACAAGCTGGTGCGGTTCAGCAGGGGAGGGACCGTACCACGTGACCCCGAAGAGAGCAGCCCTGACTAAACCCGCATGTTGGGCCTGGAGGGCCGGCTGCACGATGCCACCCGGAAACTGGACCGTGACACCCAGCGGCCCGGAAGGGCCTCGAAGTACAGCTCAGGGTCCGGTAGGGGCGGGGACGGCAGCGGGCTCTCAGCCGGAGGGGTAGGCTCTGACATGACGGCTGCGGAGGGGAGGGGACAACCAACCACCCGTCGACAGCAGACATAACATAAGAGAGGAGAAGGTCTACAACTAGAGCTTGTGCAGGGTTTTATATTCCTGCAGCAGGCGACTACACCCATCTAGCTCACTCTCCGTATACCAGACCTTATCTACTTCACTACGAGCATACATCCACTTCACTTTATACTGACGCTGGGTACCGCGGCCCTTTTTGATATCTCTATGGGCCACGATGCTTTCTACTTCGTCTTCTACTTCCCCAGTGTCAGGGTTATGCTCTAAAGGGGCAGGCGCTAGCTCTCTACCAGCGAACGTACTAGGGTGGTACAGTTTCAGCTGGCTTCTATGGAAGGTGTTTGAATGTGTCTGCCAAGAGGTAGGGATATCGACTTTATATAAGAAATTTCCTACTCTAGACAACACATGGAAGGGTCCTAAGAAGGCGGGCCTAAGTTTGACCTTAAGTTCTGCTTCAAACTTATGAGCAAAACGGCCAACACGGGGGCCTTCTACTAATACTAGATCTCCTATTTCTATCTCAGGTGCTCTTCTATCTAAGGAGGCACGCAACCTAGCAAGGTACTTAGACTGAGCTTTTTGGTACCCTGAGATCGCGTGGTCATGAGCAGTTTTCATTCTATCTAGTAAGGACTGTACACCTTCTACAGTATCTCGGGACACATCATCCTTGTCCCGTAGAGGACTAGCTAAGAGAGAGGTAGGGTAAGAGGCTGTCTACCAGTATCTAGGAAGAAGGGCGTATATCCATGCGCAGCTGGGGACAATTGTTGAGGGAGAACTCTACCAAACATAAATAATCCTCCCAATCACTTCCCGAGCCATTAACATAGTGCCTAAGCGCTTCTTCCACTACCCTATTAAGACGCTCTACTAAATGAGAGGAGGAGGAGTGGTAGGCAGTACCGTAGGTAACCTTGGTACCGATGGCAGCGAAAAACTGCTGCCAAAAATCTGAGGTAAATAACTTATCCTTATCACTAATAAACTGCCTACTCAAACCATGATATCTGTATACATTATTGAGGTATAGGCGTGCGCAATCACGTGCTGTGAGTTCTAAAGGACACGGCACGAGATGGCACATACGAGTAAAACGATCTATGAACACAAGGATCTGGGCATTGCCCCTATCATTCTTTCTAAAAGGTCCTACAAAATCCATCATGATAGAATCCCACGGCATGATGGGGTCAGGCAAGGTCCTAGGTTCTGCTATCTGTCCTACGTTATTGGGTTTCATCTCCTGGCAAGATTGACAAGTTCTAACATACTCATCTACATCCTTATAAAGGGAAGGCCAGTAATAAGAGCGGGCTACTAGGTCCCGTACCCGTTTACCACCCTGATGAGCAGCTAAGTCATGCAACTCAAAGAGCAAGGAGGAGCGACAGATAGGAGGGACATACAGGCGCCATTGAGGGGGAGAATCTGCTATCTGCACATATAAAAACCCACCTACAAATTTACAAGGGTGCTTGCCTAATTGTTGGGGATGTGCAGCAATGGCAGCTAATGCTTCCGGCTCAGTGGCCGTAAATCTACTAATAAGACGTTCAAGATCAGAGGTAGGCATCGCTACAGAGGTATCCAGAACAGGTTTAAAGAGATCTCCTACCGCCTTGCCAAAGAGAAGGGGAGGTCCTAGAGGGACTATGTTTTCATAAGACTTTCCTGACCTAGTCGCTATATGGCTAAGCGGTATAGAAATTTTATTTTTCCCCTCCCCCCCACCGAGGCCACGGGAAGGGCCTCACACGGGAGAGAGAGTCCTACGTGAGAAAGGAGATCAGGCATGCGAACAGCTGTATGAAAGAGGTAGGCATAGGATTCATCATCAGGTAGTTCACCATAAGGGGTTACACCCATAGTAGTAGGAACTAGAGTAGTATTGAGAACATCAAGGTCCTCGAAAAAGGAGTAATCTGCACGACGAGAGAGTGCATCTGGTACTATGTTATCTACACCCTTAACATACTGAAGTTTAAAAGGGGAAAACTGTGCTAAAAATTCCATCCAGCGCGCTTGCCGAGGGGTAAGGTTGGGTTGGGAGAGAAGATGGGTAAGGGGACGGTGATCCGTTTGGATAACTAACCTATAAGGATCTAGCTCACAGGGTTCATTCAGGCAGACATCAAATTGAGCACCTTTAAGAAAGTGCTGCCACGCGTGGCAACAATACACCACCGCTAAGAGTTCCTGCTGGTGTACGGGATAGTTACGCTCCGCAGGGAGCATTGTCCTAGAGATATACTCAATTGGCTGTAAGCCCTGACCCTGATCCTGGAGAAGGACGCCCCTATAGCTACCTTACTAGCATCTGTAGCTACACAAAGGGTTTAGTAGTATCCGGTAGGATGAGTACAGGAGGGGAAAGGAGTAGGGATTTTAGACACTGAAAAGCCGACTGACATTCACTACTCCAAACAAAGGGGATATCCTTCTTTAATAAATGATTAATAGGGGCTGCTATAGTTGCGAAACGCGGGATAAAACGCCTATAGTAAGAAGCAATTCCTAGAAAACTACGTACACCTTTAACGTCGGTAGGAGTAGGCCATTCCTGAATTGACTTAGTTTTATCCGGGTCGGTAGCGACCCCGGCATCTGACAGAACGTGCCCTAAAAATGGGACACTCCTACCCGAACGAACTTTAGCACGGCGCGCCCACAAAGAATTTTCAGCCATTATTTCTAATACTTTCTTTAAATCACGTAGGTGCGTTTCAAAATCAGGAGAGTAAATAAGAATATCATCTAAGTAAGCTTGAGCACAAGAACGGTCATGCTCAGATAAAGAAACAGAGGAGAAGGAAGGATCCTTTAAATCAGAGGACACCTGAGGAAGGTGAGAATTTCCCATAACAGGTCTAAGCACTTCATTCATTAACATTTGAAAAGAGGCAGGCGAGTTACAGAGTCCCATAGCCGCTACTCTAAACTGGTAATGACCAAAAGGGGTAGCAAAGGCGGTTTTATGGCAATCCTCAGGAGCTATCCGCAACTGCCAAAAACCATCCGCACAATCCAGTACTGTGAAACAAGTGGAACCTTTAACCTTATTAAATATATCATCAATACGAGGTAGAGGGTATTTAGACTTCACAGTAATATCATTCAACTTCCTATAATCAGTAACTAGGCGAAACTTGCCATTTGGCTTAGGAACTAACAGGACACCAGCTGAGTAGGGAGAGTTACTAGGCTCTATCAATCCTGCTTCTAATAGTGACACTAAAATCTGTTTTAGTTCCTTTAACTCGGTAGGGCCCATTCTATACATCGGAGAGTGCGTAGGAACTGCACCGTCCTTGATAACTACACGGTGTAAAACAGAACGAGGAGGAGGATAAGAAGGAGTCTTTTCTTCAAAAACTTTTGAGGAATCTATCACAGCCATGTATCTTACTATTTCATTTTCAGTAAATCCCACTCCTATTGTATCCACTGTGTTTATATCTATATCCACACTATTATTAGTGATAGGTATCTCCTGTACTTCTAACTGAAGGAACATACATAATAAATATCCATATTCCTTTAATTCAGAACGCAACTCATCATTGGACATTAATACTTCAGGTATAGGTCTTACAGGAGGATCAACAGGTGTAGGAGGAGTAATATCTACCAAGGATAAATTTTCCAATCTATAATGACGTTCCGGTACCCAGTAAGAGCTATCTGGAAACCAAATGACCATGGTATCATAATTAATAGTAATCTTATTATCCTGGTGCCAATCTAATCCTAGTAATACATCAGCGGTAGTGATAGGGCCTATAGTGGCCGTCAGGTTGACAGTACGTCCTTGTATGACCAGGGGAAGGGACACCGTACCCGGGGAATGACTGGTGCGACCATCAGCATAATGAACAGTGACAGGTTTGGTGTGAGGGGTAGGGACTAGTCCTAAACGCCTAACTAGGGCCTCGCTCACAAAGGAGCTAGCCGCACCGCTATCTACCAACACAGAGACATTCAAAGTTCATCAGCATGCAAGAAAGGGTCTACAACAGTGTGGGGAACGGTTAAACCACCATTCAAGAACATAAGAGGACGCACACGTAGTGGTAGGGAAGATTCAGCTCCTACAGAGGTTATAAAAACAGGCAGGCAAAAATTTTTATCTGGGGTACTATCTAAGGACCTGTCCAGGTTACCCCCGGCTGACAGGCCTACTGTTCCCCCTCCCCCCCCAAATCCATAGGAACTAACCCCGAAGAAGACCCTGGCGAAAAAGCCACTGCTGGAGGGTCACGAGGGAGCGAAGAGGGTGCGGGAGCCTGATTATCATAGGGGAACCCTGGGGGTCCTGCCTGCACAGCATTCAGCCTACTAGGGGTAGCTGAGGGAATGCGTCCTGAAGTAGGACGAATAGGAGCACGCTGAGGGGTACGAGGAGGGCGAGCGTCGGGATGAGGGGGAGCACCCGAAAGGAACTTGGGGCACTCACGTTTAAGATGACCTACTTCCTTACAATGATAGCATGTGATATGAGAGACATCAAGAGCTGAAGATCAGCAACGCAGATATCTAATTCTTCTACATAGGAGTTCTCCTCCTCAGGGGTAAGGATAATATTATTAATACGGGAACGGGTAGGAGAGAAGGAGTGGTGAAGAAATCTGCTACTCGCAAGAGATGCTGGCGCACATGCTTGAGGGGCAGATCAGTAAAACGGTAGGCAGAGAACTGGCGCTTGACTTCACGTAATAAAGGTCTACTGAGGCCTTGGAGGAAGCGAGCACGTACTTCTGCACCCGACAAATCCCTAATTCGTACCATCTGAGCATCAAACTCTTTCATATACTCCTTAAATGATTTAGTACCCTGCTGCAAGGTACCAAAGGCTAATCTATCCTGCCAATCTGAATCAGGAGGGACTAAATGGTTCTCTAAACGCTTAAACAATTCTGCTACAGAGTTAGGGTAGGCATGAGAGGCCAAAGACTCACACTGAATGAGGTTAGCAAGCTCAGGAGTAATGCAGGTTGTAAGATAGTGAGGAACTAATACAGCATCAGAGAGACGCCATCTATTATGATTCTGCCACGACTCTGTGTTCTGGGTAAGCAACATAATAAAGGTGAAAAACTGTTGAGGGGTAGACTTGACATCCAGCTTGGGAAGGTTAGCAAAGAGGGGAAGAGCAGGGGGCTTAGGGGGATTAGAAGAGTCAGTTTTTCCCATAGGGCCACTATCTTCCACTGCTACATAAGCGGGATAGAAGGAAGGAAGAGGAAAGTCTTGGGTAGGGGTCTAGAAGGGGCCACCGTTTCAGGCTGGTGCCCATAAGAGAAGGGGACAGTATATTGCTCACGAAGAGAGGAGTAGGCAAAATGATCATAATTTCTATCATCTAGGGGCATGGTGCTGAAATCACTATTAACTTCTAAATCAGCCACACGGGTAGGGACCTGGGCTGCCTCATAGGCCGTCTCAGGGTAGGACCAGGAAGCAGGTGGGTAAAAGGGAACTGCACTAGGGCGCCCAGAAGGGCCGACAGGGGCAGAGGCACGACCCGTGTTAAAAGCAGGCATGGAAGGCACAGGGTGGGAAGGAGGCCTAGAACATTGTTAGTTAGTGAGGACCTGCTGGGGGTTGAGCCAAGGTTGCAGGAGGGGCAGGGGCCTGGTTCAGGGTAAGGGAAGGGTCATCACTAAATCTGACTGCATACGTTGTTCATAGGTAGGAGGGGTAAGTGAGGGACGACGGCGACCACCAGTAACAGGAGAAGGAGGTGAGGTACGAAGATTACCTTGAGGAGTGAGATGGTGCACCGTTTCAAGTGAGTCCCGTCGGTTACCACGATTGTTGTTATGGTTGTTAGTATTATTATTATTATTATTACTCATAGTAGGAGTGTTGGTAGGTATAGGCGACATGTTACCACCCACTGGATCCATTTTTAATTAAGTAAATGATTAGGAATCTAACTGAAAGCAACAAGGAAAAGGACAAGGCCTAATTTAAGGCAAGGAAAGAAAAGAAAAAGCTTTTAATGTCCTAAAAGAAGGAAACAATTTAAATCAATCCTTTTTAGCAACAGTAATGGATAGGGAACCGAACTCTAAGGTGAGAGGCGTATCTAAGCTAGATGAGGATGCAGCCCGTTTAGGGGGAGACGAAGGAGGAGATGGAGGTGGTGTAACAAAAACAAGACTATCTACTGCAGGACGAGCATGAGGAGAAGGACGAGAATGGAGACCCAAATCTGATTCACTATGCTTTAAGAGGTAGGTCTGAGCTTCTTCAAAGGACATAAACTTCTTATATTTGGAGACGTTATAAGCACGTGACTGAACGAACTTCCTAGCATCGGCCCACGATAAGAAAATAGATGCCCATTGAGGGGTAATAACAACGTAATACTTTCGCTAAACTATTATTACTAGTCGAATGAGAAGGAGCAGGAAAAGGACGTCGCTGGCTCATGTTAACGCACCTGGTAGGTCTTGAGTAGTCAAATAAGGAGAACGAGGAGAAGGCGACTTATCTCGGGTGTCTGAAACCGAACCAGATTGACGACGCACGCAGGGACGAGGTTTCCAGCGCCAGGTGGTCGTAAGTATCCGGTTTCAAGAATTCTGCGTCTGGCGATGGGTCGTCTAAATACAACGCAGGCAAGAATGCAGAAAAGTGTAATCTACGAGACGCTAGTCGTCTCTCTAACGTAGAACCAAAACCATCACCTATCTACGACAGTAGGCCACATGTCTCAAGAAAACAAAACGAGGAAAAGGAGCTATCTATAAAAGGATTTTCCGCTTCGAGCAGGTCTATCTTCTAGGCAGGGCGTGTCCCGAATCGGGCAGCACTACCCCCCCAGCTTGCAGGCGACCCGCCCATTACCTGTCAAGTAGGTGTCGTCTTCATTTTCCCGGACGCGGAAGGGTTGATTCAATGACGTATGTTGCAGGGGATCGTCGTCTGGTTCTCTACCTAAAATTCCTCCGAGTCCATTGTTACGCCTATCTACCACTACCTCTACCTCTACCTGGCCTGATGCTACCTAAACTAGTCAAGCCACCCTAGTTAAACCCCTAGCGAAAGACGAACGAGACGATCCAGAA
>RPFO01002203.1:0-38115 GCA_009746045.1 Mesostigma viride | reverse complement strand
AATTTCAAAATAAGATCGCGTCGAATTGTCCGAAAGTTCAGACGGGTCAGTACTTAGTAGAGATACGAATCTGTTTGCCTTCAAATCGTTGCCCGGCTGTTCTGGCATCCTAGGCCCGCGCAAAAGAACGTAAAAAAAACGCGGAAAACACGGCATTATACGGTATATACGGTATAATACGTCATTATGCGCTAAAACGTATTACGTATGAAAATCATACGCTCAAAGCCAGCGTATTACGTATTATACCGTATTATACCCGTATTATACGGCGTATGATTGCACTCTGCTTGCAGCAGGGTACTAAATCATTTAAGGAGTATATGAAAGAGTTTGATGCTCAGATGGTACGAATTAGGGATTTGTCGGGTGCAGAAGTACGTGCTCGCTTCCTTCAGGGCCTCAGTAGACCCTTATTGCGTGAAGTCAAGCGCCAGTTCTCTGCCTACCGTTTTACTGACCTGCCCCTCAAGCATGTGCGCCAGCATCTTTTACGTGTAGCAGATTTCTTCTCCACCTTCTCTTCCTACCCGTTCCCGTATTAATAATATTATCCTTACCCCTGAGGAGGAGAACTCCTATGTAGAAGAATTAGATATCTGTGTGACTGACCTTTCAGCTCTGGATGTCTCTCATATTACCTGCTATCATTGTAAGGAAGTAGGTCATCTTAAACGTGAGTGCCCCAAGTTCCTTTCGGGTGCTCCCCCTCATCCCGACGCTCGCCCTCCTCGTACCCCTCAGCGTGCTCCTATTCGTCCCACTTCAGGACGCATTCCTTCAGCTACCCCTAGTAGGCTGAATGCTGTGCAGACAGGATCCCCAGGGTTCCCCTATGATAATCAGGCTCCCGCACCCTCTTCCCTCGTGACCCTCCAGCAGTGGCTTTTCCGCCAGGGTCTTCTTCGGGGTTCGTTCCTATGGATTTGGGGGGGGAGGGGGAACAGTAGGCCTGTCAGCCGGGGGTAACCTGGACAGGTCCTTAGATAGTACCCCAGATAAAATTTTTGCTTGCCTGTTTTTATAACCTCTGTAGGAGCTGAATCATCCCTACCACTACGTGTGCGTCCTCTTATGTTCTTGAATGGTGGTTTAACCGTCCCTCACACTGTTGTAGACCCCTTCTTGCATGCTGATGAACTCTTGAATGTCTCTGTGTTGGTAGATAGCGGTGCGGCTAGCTCCTTTGTGAGCGAGGCCCTAGTTAGACGTTTAGGACTAGTCCCTACCCCTCACACCAAACCCGTTACTGTTCATTATGCTGATGGTCGCACCAGTCATTCCCCGGGTACGGTGTCCCTTCCCATGGTTATACAAGGACGTACTGTCAACCTGACGGCCACTATAGGCCCTATCACTACCGCTGATGTATTACTAGGATTAGATTGGCACCAGGATAATAAGATTACTATTAATTATGATACCATGGTCATTTGGTTTCCAGATAGCTCTTACTGGGTACCTGAACGTCATTATAGATTGGAAAATTTATCCTTGGTAGATATTACTCCTCCTACACCTGTTGATCCTCCTGTAAGACCTATACCTGAAGTAATAATGTCAAATGACGAATTACGTTCTGAATTAAAGCAAAATGGATACCTATTATGTATGTTCCTTCAGTTAGAAGTACAAGATACCTATCACTAACAATAGTGTGGATATAGATGTAAATACAGTGGATACAATAGGAGTAGGATTTACTGAAAATGAAATAGTAAGATACATGGCTGTGATAGATTCCTCAAAAGTATTTGAAGAAAAGACTCCTTCTTATCCTCCTCCTCGTTCTGTTTTACACCGTGTAGTTATCAAGGACGGTGCAGTTCCTACGCACTCTCCGATGTATAGAATGGGCCCTACCGAGTTAAAGGAACTAAAACAGATTTTAGTGTCATTATTAGAAGCAGGATTGATAGAGCCTAGTAACTCCCCCTACTCAGCTGGTGTCCTGTTAGTTCCTAAGCCAAATGGCAAGTTTCGCCTAGTTACTGATTATAGGAAGTTGAATGATATTACTGTGAAATCTAAATACCCTCTACCTCGTATTGACGATATATTTAATAAGGTTAAAGGTTCCACTTGTTTCACAGTACTGGATTGTGCGGATGGTTTTTGGCAGTTGCGGATAGCTCCTGAGGATTGCCATAAAACCGCCTTTGCTACCCCTTTTGGTCATTACCAGTTTAGAGTAGCGGCTATGGGACTCTGTAACTCGCCTGCCTCTTTTCAAATGTTAATGAATGAAGTGCTTAGACCTGTTATGGGAAATTCTCATCTTCCTCAGGTGTCCTCTGATCTAAAGGATCCTCCTTCTCCTCTGTTTCTTTATCTGAGCATGACCGTTCTTGTGCTCAAGCTTACTTAGATGATATTCTTATTTACTCTCCTGATTTTGAAACGCACCTACGTGATTTAAAGAAAGTATTAGAAATAATGGCTGAAAATTCTTTGTGGGCGCGCCGTGCTAAAGTGCGTTCGGGTAGGAGTGTCCCATTTTTAGGGCACGTTCTGTCAGATGCCGGGGTCGCTACCGACCCGGATAAAACTAAGTCAATTCAGGAATGGCCTACTCCTACCGACGTTAAAGGTGTACGTAGTTTCCTAGGAATTGCTTCTTACTATAGGCGTTTTATCCCGCGTTTCGCCACTATAGCAGCCCCTATTAATCATTTATTAAAGAAGGATATCCCCTTTGTTTGGAGTAGTGAGTGTCAGTCTGCTTTTCAGTGCCTAAAATCCCTACTCCTTTCCCCTCCTGTACTCATCCTACCGGATACTACTAAACCCTTTGTTGTGGCTACAGATGCTAGTAAAGTAGCTATAGGTGGTGTCCTTCTCCAGGATCAGGGTCAGGGCTTACAGCCAATTGAATATATCTCTAGGACAATGCTCCCTGCGGAGCGTAACTATCCCGTCCACCAGCAGGAACTCTTAGCTGTGGTGTATTGTTGCCACGCGTGGCAGCACTTCCTTAAAGGTGCTCAATTTGATGTCTGCCTGAATGAACCCTGTGAGCTAGATCCTTATAGGTTAGTTATCCAAACGGATCATCGTCCCCTTACCCATCTTCTCTCCCAACCCAACCTTACCCCTCGGCAAGCGCGCTGGATGGAATTTTTAGCACAGTTTTCCCCTTTTAAACTTCAGTATGTCAAGGGTGTAGATAACATAGTACCAGATGCACTCTCTCGTCGTGCAGACTATTCCTTCTTCGAGGACCTTGATGTTCTCAATATTACTCTAGTTCCTACTACTATGGGTGTAACCCCTTATGGTGAACTACCTGATGATGATTCCTATGCCTACCTCTTTCATACAGCTGTTCGCATGCCTGATCTCCTTTCTCACGTAGGACTCTCTCTCCCGTGTGAGGCCCTTCCTGTGGCCTCGGTGGGGGGGAGGGGAAAAATAAAATTTCTATACCGCTTAGCCATATAGCGACTAGGTCAGGAAAGTCTTATGAAAACGTAGTCCCCTAGGACCTCCCCTTCTCTTCGGCAAGGCGGTAGGAGATCTCTTTAAACCTGTTCTGGATACTTCTGTAGCGATGCCTACCTCTGATCTTGAACGCCTTATTAGTAGATTTACGGCCACTGAGCCGGAAGCATTAGCTGCCATTGCTGCACATCCCCAACAATTAGGCAAGCACCCTTGTAAATTTGTAGGTGGGTTTTTATATGTGCAGATAGCAGATTCTCCCCCTCAATGGCGCCTGTATGTCCCTCCTATCTGTCGCTCCTCCTTGCTCTTTGAGTTGCATGACTTAGCTGCTCACCAGGGTGGTAAACGGGTACGGGACCTAGTAGCCCGCTCTTATTACTGGCCTTCCCTTTATAAGGATGTGGATGAGTATGTTAGAACTTGTCAATCTTGCCAGGAAATGAAACCCAATAATGTAGGACAGATAGCAGAACCTAGGACCTTGCCTGACCCTATCATGCCTTGGGATTCTATCATGATGGATTTTGTAGGACCTTTTAGAAAGAATGATAGGGGCAATGCCCAAATCCTTGTGTTCATAGATCGTTTTACTCGTATGTGCCATCTTGTGCCGTGTCCTTTAGAACTCACCGCACGTGATTGCGCACGCCTATACCTCAATAATGTATATAGATATCATGGATTGAGTAGGCAGTTTATTAGTGATAAGGATAAATTATTTACCTCAGATTTTTGGCAGCAGTTTTTCGCTGCCATCGGTACCAAGGTTACCTACGGTACTGCCTACCACTCCTCCTCCTCTCATTTAGTAGAGCGTCTTAATAGAGTAGTAGAAGAAGCGCTTAGGCACTATGTTAATGGCTCGGGTAGTGATTGGGAGGATTATTTATGTTTGGTAGAGTTCTCCCTCAACAATTGTCCCCAAGCTGCGCATGGATATACGCCCTTCTTCTTAGATACTGGGAGACAGCCCCTTACCCCTACCTCTCTCTTAGCTAGTCCTCTACGGGACAAGGATGATGTGTCCCGAGATACTGTAGAAGGTGTACAGTCCTTACTAGATAGAATGAAAACTGCTCATGACCACGCGATCTCAGGGTATCAAAAAGCTCAGGCTAAGTACCTTGCTAGGTTGCGTGCCTCCTTAGATAGACGAGCACCTGAGATAGAAGTAGGAGATCTAGTATTAGTAGAAGGCCCCCGTGTTGGCCGTTTTGCTCATAAGTTTGAAGCAGAACTGAAGGTCAAACTTAGGCCTGCCTTCTTAGGACCCTTCCATGTGTTGTCTAGGGTAGGAAATTTCTTGTATAAGTCGATATCCCTACCTCTTGGCAAACGCATTCAAACACCTTCCATAGGAGCCAGCTTAAACTGTACCACCCTAGTACGTTCGCTGGCAGGGAGTTAGCGCCTGCCCCTTTAGAGCATAATCCTGACACTGGGGAAGTAGAAGACGAAGTAGAAAGCATCGTGGCCCATCGAGATATCAAAAAGGGCCGCGGTACCCAGCGTCAGTATAAAGTGAAGTGGATGTATGCTCGTAGTGAAGTAGATAAGGTTTGGTATACGGAGAGTGAGCTAGATGGGTGTAGTCGCCTGCTGCAGGAATATAAAACCCTGCACAAGCTCTAGTCGTAGGCCTTCTCCTCTCTTATGTTATGTCTGCTGTCGACGGGTGGTTGGTTGTCCCCTCCCCTCCGCAGCCGTCATGACAGAGCCTACCCCTCCGGCTGAGAGCCCGCTGCCGTCCCTGCCCCTACCGGACCCTGAGCTGTATTTCGAGGCCCTTCCGGGCCGCTGGGTGTCGCGATCATGTTACCGGGGTGGCGTTGTGCAGCCGGCCCTTCAGGCCCAACATGCGAGCTTAGTCAGGGCGGCCCTCTTCGGGGTCACGTGGTATGGTCCTTCCCCTGATGAGCCGCACCAGCTTGTCCTGCACGGGTTCGACGATGCCGGACACTGTTTGTTGGGGTGTGGTTCCGCTGTCCCGCCTTGGGGCAGATAGATGCGGTTCTCCGGTGTTGCCGTGTGTTCTCCTACCTCTCTACCCTGTGGGCCGTACCTGCCTACGGGAGGTGTTCCCTTGGCTTCCGGCTGAGGGTGATGCTGAGGTAGATGAGAACCCCTGCGACCTTTTACGGGCCGTAGAATTCATGGAGATAGCTGATCAGGCGGCGGGACTAGCGGTTGTGGTCCTGCCCCTTCGGGCGCCCCAGCCGAGGTACATTATACTCCAGATTATTCTGCCTCGAGCGCTGCGTCCGCCTCCTCGGCGTCTGTTCCTCCCTCTCCGGTCCCGTCGTCCCCTCGGTCGACCCGGGTGTTGCAGTGGAGCCTACCCCTTCGGGTTTGCCTGATCCTCTTTCGGCGACGGTCTCGGCTATGCAGGCTCAGATCCAGTCCCTGACCACGGCGTTTGGGGCCTTCCTGGCGGCCCAGGCGCAGGTCCCGGCCACGCCAGCTGGATCCGCGCCTCCTACCCCTTCTGTTGCCCCGGCGACTACGGCTTCGCCCGCGCCCCCGCTGCGCCCGCGGTCGCTGTGGTTCCGGCGGCTGCTGCGACTCCTGCTGCCTCTGCGCCTGTGACCGCTGTACCTGCGCCTACGCGCGAGTCCCTGCCCCTGTGACCGCGCCCGCTGTCGCTGCTTCCGAGCCTCCACCAGCTCAGTCGCAGCCGTCGCGGGGCTTCTTTGGCGACACTAGCGGACTGCCCAGGCTTTGGGAGGGTGGTCCCCGCAGAGGATTCCGGTTCCTGACTGGAGCCTGGATGGTAGTCAATCTTATGCAGGACTGCCTGTCCCTACGGGCCCCATTTTTAACATGTGGCCTGAGGGTGCACCGGCAACCGAGACCGGCGCGCCAGCTTCGGTGGCGGGTCCGTCACGGCCCCCTCTGGCTTCGGGTCCGGCGCGACCGTCTGCTGTACCAGTGTCACCTGCGTCGGTGTCGGCTCCTGCCCCTGGTCCCTGCTTCGGCCCCTGCCCCTTCGGCCTCTCTGTCTTGGCTGCGGTTGTTCGGTCCACCGGCAGGATCCTCGCGCTACCCGCGCTTCCGACTCCCTCCGGGAGTTGTCCCAGGGTGATCGGGACAGGGCTCCTTCTGTGGTGCATGCGACGCCGGAGTCGCGCGACACGCCCGTGCCTGGATGTGGTATGTCCGCACTCGCCTGCCGCCAGTGTGACCTGCCGCGCGCCTCCGCCGAGCTTGCCATCTCGCCCATGTCCTATGGGTTTTCCCAGGTGTGTCGGGCGCCTCGGGATCGTGGCCTACCCATTGAGACTGATCGGCCTCCTTTCGACATGGTTATTTTAGCTGATCCTGTGTTCCAGGGTGAGATCCTGGTTCGGCGCGTTCTGTATCGCTGGGCTAGGCGCCACAACGACTTGGACACCTACGGTGGGTTCCAGTGGGCTTACCCTCCGCCTCTGGGCATTATGGCTTCGGATGCCCTTACGGTAGAGTTTCCTGCGGTGCCGGGTGTTACGTACACCACGGTCCTCCAGCCCATCCTCGAGTGGGATGCCCGGCGTCCGGCGCCCCTCCCGGGCCAGGGTCTAGACTCCCGCGGCCACCCTCCTCCTCGGGCCAGCGACTACCTAGAGACATTCGGGTCGCGCCAGTGTACGCGTCGGTGGCGTTCCCGCGAGATTCGGCACATCCGGTTGTGGCCGTCCAACGTGGAGCCCCTGGTAGATCTGTTTTTCCCGACGGGTATGCGCCCTCGGATCCGGTATCATCGCCTGCTCCTTCGGGCTCTCTGCCTGATCGCGGTAGAGCCTTTCCTAGCTACGCCTCTTTGCCTGCGGTTTCCTGGACTGGGCCCGGGGTCAGGTCGTTCTTACACAGCATAGGTACTATACTATAAACTTACGGCCCGTACACGTATACGGGCCCCGTATACGGCCCGTAAACGTATACGGGCTCCGTATACGTTACGTAAACTTTACTTCAATATACGACAAAAAGTATACGGGCCGTAAAGTTTACGGCCCGTATACTTTTTGTCGTATACTTTAGTAAACTTTACGGCCCGTATACTTTTTGTCGTATACTTTAGTAAAGTTTACTTTAGTATACGAAAAAAAGTATACGGGCCGTAAAAATTACTACCGTATACTTTTTGTCGTATACTTTAGTAAATTTTACTTTAGTATACGACAAAAAGTATACGGGCCGTAAACTTTACGGCCCGTATACTTTGTGTCGTATGCTGCAGTAAATTTACTACCGTAAACGACACAAAGTATACGGGCCGTAACATTTACGGCAAGTATACTTTGTGTCGTATGCCTTACGGGCCATTTTTTACGTCCACTTGGCGTCCACTAGAATTAATGTCACGCTACGTACACGCCGCGTACACCGAACCGAGCCTAGTACGGGGCCGTAACCGAAACAGTCCCCGGTTAGGGTCTTGTTGTTGTTGTTGTTGTTGTTGTGTCCCACGCCGCACATGGGCAGCAGAGAATCTATACTGGCCGATACGGTCTTGTACTCGTCCCGTTCTAGGTACGGCACAGAGCGGTTGCGTGTTGTTCTTGTTCTTGTTCTTGTTCTTGTTCTTGTTGTTGGTTCCCACGCCGCGGAAGTTAGTTAGTTAGTTAGTTGAATCCCACGCCGCGGAAGTTGTTGTTGTTGTTGTTGTGTCCCACGCCGCGGAAGTGCAGCAGAGATTCTATATTTGCCGAGGGCCGGATAGAACGGTTGCGTGTACGGGACTGGTTTCAGGAACGCCCCCGTACCTGTGCTAGTCGAGTTTGCAGGTGGGGAGTTGTGAACCGCCGCGCCGGGCGAGAACGATTTTTCGAATTTATCAACGATCACAAGCGTCTGCCCTTGCAACGCTTGCCTCATAATTAGCCGGCCATGCCGATTTGCAGTCGCCAGCCGGTCAGTAGTGGTGAAAGAATATTTGGACTAAAAAAGAATCGCGGGCTTATTGCGCCTGAAGAAGAAGAAAGCCAAAGGCGCACTAGGACAAGCCTTTGGAGCCGCAGTTTAGCATGATTGAGTTATCATTTTTCCAGCCATCTACAGCGCTCTCTCCGATACAGCTAGCCTACCATGGCGTAGTCCTTAGCCAGCTACATCAATTTGTTCGTCTTTGTTCCTAAAGGAAATTTAAATTTCGTGACATCGTGCGCATGCGGCATTTCACGAAGCTACTGCAATCGCATTACGCTAAACAAAGTAAGCCAATGTTCCTAATCAGCGCCCGCATATGCATGCCACGTTTAGTCGCAAGGAGTCGCATCGGCTATCTGTCTCACACTTTGTTAATCATCGCTCATTTGCTTACTGCTCCATGAGGGGAGCTGTGTACTACTGATTCTCTATCTTTTATGTATGGCAGTCGACTTAATGTCTTTTGCCATTCTTCAGGTTTCCACTCGTTCCCGTCGCTTGACAGGCTACTAAAGATGCCTTTGAGTTACACGACATTTTCGGCCTCGTTTACTCTACACCCGGCACATCTGGGCTACTCATTATGTGCCGATGTCCACCGTAAGTTATTCAAGTTTTTTGCCTTGCATGGTTGTCAGTTTTGCTGGGCAATTTCTCCCCACCGAGATCTCTTTTTTCGCTTTGGCAACGCCATGCTATTGTATGGTATGCCTTCGTGCCATGCTAGTGGGTAGGTAGGTTCACGTGCTTGTTCGTTGTCAAGAGAGGAATGCGTGTGGGTGGGTGGGTGAACGCACTTTTTCCCTGTCAAGGGAGGGATGCATGTGGGGTGGGTGAGTGCAAGTGCTTTTTCCTGTCAAAGGAGGGATGCATGTGGGGTGGGTGAGTGCACGTGCTTGTTCCTTGTCAAGGGAGGGATGCACGTGGGGTGGGTGGTTGCACGTGCTTTTTCCTTGTCAAAGGAGGGATGCATGTGGGGTGGGTGAGTGCACGCGCTTGTTCCTTGTCGAGGGATGCATGTGGGGTGGGTGGGTGCACGCGCTTGTTCCTTGTCAAGGGAGGGGTGCATGTGCAGTAGGTGGGTGCACGTGCTTGTTTCTTGTAAAGGGAGGACTGCATGTGGGGTGGGTGGCTGCATGCGCTTGTTCCTTGTCAAGGGAGGGATGCATGTGGGGTGGGTGGGTGCATGCGCTTGTTCCTTGTCGAGGGAGGGATGCATGTGGGGTGGGTGGGTGCACGTGCTTGTTCCTTATCAAGGGAGGGATGCTTGTGCATTAGGTGGGTTCACGTGCTTGTTTCTTGTAAAGGGATGGATGCATGTGGGGTGGGTGGGTACACATGCTTGTTCCTTGTCAAGGGAGGGATGCATGCGCGGTGGGTAGGTGCATGCTCTTGTTCCTTGTCAAGGTAGAGATGCATGTGGGTGGGTGGGTGCATGAAATTGTTCCTTGTCAAGGGAGGGACGCAGGTGGGGTGGGTGGGTGCACATGCTTCTTCCTTGTCAAGGGAGGGATGCATGCACGGTGGGTGGGTGCATGTGTGTGTTCTTTATCAAGGGAGGGATGCATTGCAGTAGGTGGGCCCACATGCTTGTTTCTTGTAAAGGGAGGGGTGCATGTGGGGTGGGTGGGTGCACGTGCTTGTTCCTTATCAAGGGAGGGATGCTTGTGCATGAGGTGGGTTCACGTGCTTGTTTCTTGTAAAGGGAGGGATGCATGTGGGGTGGGTGGGTACACATGCTTGTTCCTTGTCAAGGGAGGGATGCATGCCCGGTGGGTAGGTGCATGCTCTTGTTCCTTGTCAAGGTAGAGATGCATGTGGGTGGGTGGGTGCATGAAATTGTTCCTTGTCAAGGGAGGGACGCAGGTGGGGTGGGTGGGTGCACATGCTTCTTCCTTGTCAAGGGAGGGATGCATGCGCGGTGGGTGGGTGCATGTGTGTGTTCTTTATCAAGGGAGGGATGCATTGCAGTAGGTGGGCCCACATGCTTGTTTCTTGTAAAGGGAGGGGTGCATGTGGGGTGGGTGGGTGCATGCGCTTGTTCCTTGTCGAGGGAGAGATGCATGTGGGCCGCTAGCTTCCCTCCCCTCCCCTCCCTTCTTAGCTTCCCTCCTTCCTTGCATTACTTAAGTTCCTATGGCTTCCTTCCCCTCCCCTCCCATATCCCATAGCTTAATGCCCTTCCCTTTCCTCCCTCTCCCTTTGTAGCTTTCCTCCCCTCCCTTGCTTAGCTTCCCTCCCTCGTTGCATTACCTAAGTTCCTTTAGCTTCCTTCCTCTCCCCTCCCATCCCTGAGCTTCCCTCCCCTTTCGTCCCTCTCCCTTCTAAGTAGCTTTCCTCCCCTTCCCTTTGTTAGCTTACCTCCTTCCTTGCATTACCTAAGTTCCTTTAGCTTCCTTCCCCTCCCCTCCCATGTCCCATAGCTTAATGCCCTCCCCTTTCGTCCCTCTCCCTTAGTAGCTTTCCTCCCCTTCCCTTTCTTAGCTTCCCTCCTTCCTTGCAGCACCTACTAAGATCCTTTAGCTTCCTTCCCCTCCCCTCCCATCCCTGAGCTTCCCTCCCCTTTCGTCCCTCTCCCTTAGTAGCTTTCCTCCCCTTCCCTTTCTTAGTTTCCCTCCTTCCTTGCATTACCTAAGTTCCTTTAGCTTCCTTCCTCTCCCCTCCCATCCCTTAGCTTCCCTCCCCTTTCCTCCCTCTCCCTTCTAAGTAGCTTTCCTCCCCTTCCCTTTCTTAGCTTGGGGGCTTCCTTGCATTACCGAAGTTCCTTTAGCTTCCTTCCCCTCCCCTCCCATCTTAGCTTCCCTCCCCTTTCCTCCCTCTCCCTTAGTAACTTTCCTCCCCTTCCCTTTCTTAGCTTCCCTCCTTCCTTGCATTACCTAAGTTCCTTTAGCTTCCTTCCCCTCCCCTCCCATATCCCATAGCTTAATGCCCTTCCCTTTCGTCCCTCTCCCTTAGTAGCTTTCCTCCCCTTCCCTTTCTTAGTTTCCCTCCTTCCTTGCATTACCTAAGTTCCTTTAGCTTCCTTCCTCTCCCCTCCCATCCCTTAGCTTCCCTCCCCTTTCCTCCCTCTCCCTTCTAAGTAGCTTTCCTCCCCTTCCCTTTCTTAGCTTGGGGGCTTCCTTGCATTACCGAAGTTCCTTTAGCTTCCTTCCCCTCCCCTCCCATCTTAGCTTCCCTCCCCTTTCCTCCCTCTCCCTTAGTAACTTTCCTCCCCTTCCCTTTCTTAGCTTCCCTCCTTCCTTGCATTACCGAAGTTCCTTTAGCTTCCTTCCCCTTCCCTCCCATATCCCATAGCTTAATGCCCTTCCCTTTCCTCCCTCTCCCTTAGTAGCTTTCCTCCCCTTCCCTTTCTTAGTTTCCCTCCTTCCTTGCATTACCTAAGTTCCTTTAGCTTCCTTCCTCTCCCCTCCCATCCCTGAGCTTCCCTCCCCTTTCGTCCCTCTCCCTTAGTAGCTTTCCTCCCCTTCCCTTTCTTAGTTTCCCTCCTTCCTTGCATTACCTAAGTTCCTTTAGCTTCCTTCCTCTCCCCTCCCATCCCTTAGCTTCCCTCCCCTTTCCTCCCTCTCCCTTCTAAGTAGCTTTCCTCCCCTTCCCTTTCTTAGCTTGGGGGCTTCCTTGCATTACCGAAGTTCCTTTAGCTTCCTTCCCCTCCCCTCCCATCTTAGCTTCCCTCCCCTTTCCTCCCTCTCCCTTAGTAACTTTCCTCCCCTTCCCTTTCTTAGCTTCCCTCCTTCCTTGCATTACCTAAGTTCCTTTAGCTTCCTTCCCCTCCCCTCCCATATCCCATAGCTTAATGCCCTTCCCTTTCGTCCCTCTCCCTTAGTAGCTTTCCTCCCCTTCCCTTTCTTAGTTTCCCTCCTTCCTTGCATTACCTAAGTTCCTTTAGCTTCCTTCCTCTCCCCTCCCATCCCTTAGCTTCCCTCCCCTTTCCTCCCTCTCCCTTCTAAGTAGCTTTCCTCCCCTTCCCTTTCTTAGCTTGGGGGCTTCCTTGCATTACCGAAGTTCCTTTAGCTTCCTTCCCCTCCCCTCCCATCTTAGCTTCCCTCCCCTTTCCTCCCTCTCCCTTAGTAACTTTCCTCCCCTTCCCTTTCTTAGCTTCCCTCCTTCCTTGCATTACCTAAGTTCCTTTAGCTTCCTTCCCCTTCCCTCCCATATCCCATAGCTTAATGCCCTTCCCTTTCCTCCCTCTCCCTTAGTAGCTTTCCTCCCCTTCCCTTTCTTAGTTTCCCTCCTTCCTTGCATTACCTAAGTTCCTTTAGCTTCCTTCCTCTCCCCTCCCATCCCTTAGCTTCCCTCCCCTTTCCTCCCTCTCCCTTCTAAGTAGCTTTCCTCCCCTTCCCTTTCTTAGCTTGGGGGCTTCCTTGCATTACCGAAGTTCCTTTAGCTTCCTTCCCCTCCCCTCCCATCTTAGCTTCCCTCCCCTTTCCTCCCTCTCCCTTAGTAACTTTCCTCCCCTTCCCTTTCTTAGCTTCCCTCCTTCCTTGCATTACCTAAGTTCCTTTAGCTTCCTTCCCCTCCCCTCCCATATCCCATAGCTTAATGCCCTTCCCTTTCCTCCCTCTCCCTTAGTAGCTTTCCTCCCCTCACTTTCTTAGCTTCCCTCCTTCCTTGCATTACCTAAGTTCCTTTAGCTTCCTTCCCCTCCCCTTTCATATCCCATAGCTTAATGCCCGTAGCTTTCCTCCCTCTCCCTTAGTAGCTTTCCTCCCCTCCCTTGCTTAGCTTCCCTCCCTCGTTGCATTACCTAAGTTCCTTTGGCTACTTGGGAGCGGCGGGAGCGATGCCGACGAAAGGGCTGGCTGCGGCAAGAACGTCGTCCAGCGACCGGGTTTCTGGGGCGGCAGGTGTTGTTGGGGCCTCCATAGCTACGGGGAAGATGTCGAATGCTGGGGCGGGGGGCGCAGGCGTGCTATTCACGAAGGGAATGCCGCCATATCGAGTCGAAAATAGCGATATCTGCTGGGCAGGCCGAGGTCGAGAACGTACGAAATCGGGGACGATAGCTGCCGGAAATTATACCAGCGTGTTTGTCATCAGAAGACGAGTCGAATGCAACAAACCCGACTAAATTTCATGGCCTGAGTCGAAAGTTATGAGCATTCTCGGCAGCCATAGCTCGGCATATTTTCGCGTACGTCGTGGAGCTGATGCTCTGGGAAATTTGAATGATTGATAAGGGTTAATTCAACTAGTGTGTTTCTTAGTAGTATAATGTGTTTCTTCATTAATTTGAATGATTGATAATTGATTAATTAATTTGAATTATCAGGCGGAGCCAATTTTCGGAAGAACCGTCAGGTTCGCCAGAATTGGCGAAGCTTATAAGGCCGTACACGTGAGAAAACATAGGAATAGGGGATGAAAATCCGTCAATCCATCCATACATACATACATGATACATCCATACATACATCCACCGAATTTGTCCCGAATTTGCAAGCATAAGGGTGAGGTTCTTCCGAAAATTGGCTCCGCCGTAGAGTTTCAACGGGCAAGTTGCAAACACGCACGTTACTTGATTGCCACATGATGTTTCCATGAAGTCAAATGACAACGCAAATCACAATACACTAGGTTGGACAAATCACAAGGTTACGGCCCGTATACTTGTCCAGTATACTGGCCGTAAACTTTTACTGCCGTATACTTTTTCTAGTATACTTGCTGTAAAATTTACTACCGTATACTTTTTCTAGTATACTGGCCGTAAAATTTACTACCGTAAATTTTTTCTCGTATACTGGCCGTAAAATTTACTACCGTAAATTTTTTCTCGTATACTGGCCGTAAAATTTACTACCGTAAACTTTACTGCCGTATACGAGAAAAAGTATACGGTAGTAAATTTTACGGCCAGTATACGAGTGGTAAGTATATGCGTACGAACGCAAAATTTACGGCCCGTAAAAATTTCCGTATACGTGTACGGGCCGTAAATTTATAGTATAGTATACTGGGCCTTCCTGGGACTTTTCCCTGACGGCGTGTGGGCCGATGTTTTCCTCACTGTAGATAGGCACGACAATGCTGAGGATGTGTCTCACTACCAGGCTTACCTGGATGTCCTGCTGGCCTCCCGTGGTACCTACCAGACGGATGGCCATTAGATAGAGGGCCTTAGGCCCGACCTGAGGGTGTTGTCCCTCCGGTATGTAGAGTCGCCCTCATGTTCTGGCCAGTTGACTGGTCGTTCTTGGTCCTTGGTGCTGATTGGTTTACTCTGTGTGTCCTGCCCAGTGCCGTTCCCCCCCGGCAAGGACTTTGTTCCAGGCAGTTAGGGAAACCTACCACCAGGCTTGGTGCTGGCTAACCCTACACCTCCAGGCGTGGTGGTGGAGACCGTGTGAACTATTGGTGCCTTGTATCTTGGATGGCCTGCTGACTGTGTTAGTGTGTGCTGGGTGCATTAGGTTTCCTACCCCTTGTTTTCCTCCCTGTGCGTAGGGAGAGGGCTCCCTACCTTTGTGGGGGGGGGAGGTGTTACGTCGCGTAGCAATTTGTTGTAGTTACGGACGTAAATTAGGTCTTTTGCCTCGGTTGTCCCTAGGTTTACGTTTAGGCTCCTACCGGGACATTATTGTCCTCGTAACAGTACCGTGGTACATTGGGTGCCGTTGGGCGCCGCGCCGCGTACTTTACTAGTGGTCCTGATCCGGTGGTGGAATGTAGTGGACCAGCGTGCATCAGTAGATGTAGTGGACCAGCGTGCATCTGTAGGCGAGGGCCATGTCGGCCCGAGCGTGTTGGACCGTTGGTGACCATTTATGCGCGTTCTACCCCTTGTGTGTGCACTCGGCGTGTGTTAAATGAATTGACACATTTAGGCTTGGGTCACGGCAGTGTAGTTGTGTTTCCTTCCTCTATTCCTGGAGTAAACGGGTTTTGATAAATGGTTGTATGGCGTATTATAGTAACACTTACGTTAATGCATTGAGATCAGCTCCGTCACGTTCGTCTTTCGCCAGAGGGTTGAGTAGAGGAGGCCTGACTAGTTTAGGTAGTATCAGGCCCATTAGAGGTAGAGGCGGAGGTAGATATCCGCGGCGTAACACATGGGAGGGGCATCGCCGGCTGGGCCAGTCGGGGCTGGCCTGGCGCCGGCAATATGTCCTTCACCGCAGCTGGGCGGTGAGCCGGGTGAGGTCCACGGTGTTTTGCAGGCACTAGCGATGGCGATGGCGTTTTCCTTGAGGCCTGCGCTGGTCGATATGTCGAGGAGAGATCTGGGCAGTGATGGCGTCGGTACGGGGGCGGTGGTGGCGCTTTGGAGGTGGAGGGTGGAGGTGGCGGTTGCGGTGGTGGAGAGAAGGGGGAGCTCGGCAGCCAGAGTGCTGCCCAGGTTTGCCTTATATGCAGCGAGGGGAGTCGCGTGCTGTTCGAGGGAGTGGATGGAGGCCTTGGTCAAGGTGGTGGTGATGGGGGTGGGGCCGGGCCAGAGCTCCTCGATGAAGCGTCGATCCAAGGAGGGATGAGAGGACGTATTGCTGAATTATAAGGTGGCCGGGCGGGCAGCGCTGGTGATATGTATTCGTACGGGCGCCTCCTAACTCGTCGTCTGTCCCAACTCAGTCCTCAAAAGAGGACTGAGTTGACCTTTTTCAACCGGGTGTAGCGACTAGGTGGGGGGTCCATCCCAAATGTTTTGATGTGGATCGAGGGTGTATTTGATGTCAATTTGCTGGAAAAAATGCTGCGTTAGTGAAAACTTGACCCAAACACCTGGAAATTACTCGGACATATGACACCCTCGGCGAATTCGCATTTTTCGGGATAAGAGCGCGTGGGGAAAATTTAATCAAATCATGGTGCACGTTAGAAAAATATAGGCATGTAAACAATATAGTTCTTGAAACGTGGCAAAAAACTGGGCTAAATTTGGCCACTGCCACTGCCTGAAACAATTAAAAAACTCTCAGTCCTCAGGAGAGGAATGGGGCTTTTGCTAACTTTGCTAGCATGTAAGTGCGGTCATACTACACACCACCGTGGCCACCAACCATCCCAATCACCTCATTTCCCTTCAAGCGTAACAGGACAACACACTTGCATCATCATGCTGCAGTTGTATCATACCTTACCATGTAGTGAGAGCCTATGCATGCACGTAGGGAATGGGCTTGGATACCTACCAACAAAGGGTTATGTTATAAGTGTCAACCACCAATATAATGGGTAGGTTAAGCATCTTTCCATTGTTTCTAACAACAATAGATATGGCTATAACTGTTTTGCCTTGCCATGATGTGGCCAACATAGTTGCTGGCACATGATGGCAGTGGTTTGTCACCAAGACTTTTCACTCACCCGTATAAGCTTGAAAGCACCCTTGACGCAGGCTGTGGCCACACAATCATGCAGTATGAACGTAGCAAAAGAATAACTGACATCTATGAAGGTGTTTAAACCTGCACAGCTCCTAAAACCCTGCACAACTACACTGGGTTAAGGCAAATGCCTGCTAACATCATCTGAAAAGGGGGTTTTAGAGAGGGGCAGGCAACGGTCAAGAAAGAGCATCAAGACTTGAACCTGACAACGCCTGGCAAGCTTAAACTCATGTAAGAACATCAAGAAACGAAGAGGCAACGATAATCCGACCTTACCTGGCACGGCTGGCGTTACCTTGGCCCAGGCGGTGCCCGCAAAAGTGGCACTTTGCGGCACATAGACCATGACGTGACAGAGTGGTCGAAATCATCAAATCTATACTGCCACTCAATTTATTCTAATACAATACATGTTAAAATGTAGAAAGAAACCTATCAGCCATTGAAATCGCGCCGGAAAGCAAGCGCAGTCATCAATTCCGTCGACCTGCCTTATCGCAGTTTTTTCCAGCAAGAACAGTGCCGACACCGGGTAAATCGCTTCCCTGCGAGCTAAAAATTAGGATTTATCATCTATAGGACATATAAAATCTATTTCCTGAGTTTGGACAGCTAACTCCTCCGCAAACGTAAACTGCATGCATGGGCGCGAGCCGCCATGGCTAGGTCGTGCATTTCCGGAACTCGCGTTTCACGTGGAAAAGTACCCTTACCACCTGTACTTTGACCGTACATTTAGCCGCTCATACCAAATCCAAAAAAATCCCAAAAATATGTCCAAGAAAGATCTTTTCACGTAGTATTTGAATAAATTTTGAGAGAATTTTTTTGTCAAACATTCTGACCGGGGCGAATTTTGTACAGAACCTCAAAACTCGGTCCTCAGGAGAGGACTGAGAAAAACTCAGTCCTCTCCAGAGGTAGTGGGACAGACGACGAGCTAAGGAAGGCATTGCGGAGTCGGCCCTGGTCGGTGGTAGAGCTGCCTGCACATTTCAATAATGCAGACGATCATATTTGTAACTTTCGTGTAATTTTTTTTCTAATGAAATTAGCATAGTAGTAGGATTCTCGCGATTTCTGGCCTGCACGCTGGTTGTCTCCTTTATCGATAGCCATTACTCGATCCGTGGCATGCCCATGCGCATGACACGCAAGTACTTACTTACTTCCATGATAAGCGAGGCTTGCGATCCTCAAAACACATAGTTCAGGATTCCATCATGGTTGAGCTTGTCAAAAAAGCCGGGCTGGCTGGCGTCAAAGGTGAGCTCTTCGATCCCAGCTCCGAGTCGGCTCAGCAGGGCCGACTGCGCTTGGGCTCTAGCTGGCGACGCTGCTGCCGGCAAGGCAAGCCAGGGCCGGGAGCCTCCGGCGAGCCTCCGGCGGGAGCCTCCGGCGAGGCGACCACTAGTGCTTGGCTAGCTAGTAGTGGCCGGCGCCGCTGCCTTCAGGGTCGGAGCCCGCAAAGCTGCAGCCGGCCGGATCGAGCTGCAGACGTATTTTCAGGGCTCGAAACACGCACACCCTGATGAAACAAGCTGTTTCCTGCATGCCCCGCCATCTAGAGTCGATCGTCTAGTCGCTCTACTACACGTAGTAAGCCAGGGCTCTATAATTTCAATGCGCACAAGGCTGCACACTTCCATCTCCATTCATATATTCATCATCCTGAACGACCCTCGAAACATGCGCGGAAAAGATAGCGGCAGGCTCGAGCTACCATGGTCCGCATTCTCCCTATTTCTGGCCGGTATTTTCAGGGCTAGCTCAGCGCAGCCGCCACTGAGGCTGCGTTGCGTAGAGGAGCCTTTGCTCGTCATAATGTTGCGTGATATATGGCGTCGGGATCGAAAATATATCAGCGTGTGCATTTCAGAAAGACAAAGCGATTGTGATAGTCGCAGCAAAAGTTTGAGCCCTTGGAAACGTGAAAATTATGGGGGTTGCCGTCAGCCATGCATGGCTATCTCGTGGATCGTGACATCATGGAATGCTGGCAGCCGCACAATGTTTCAAAGCGCCATGCATGTGCACACTGCCCATGAGCCGGGAAAAATCAATTGATTGACCCTTTAGCTGTGATTGTAAGGAGTCTTGCCGATTGAAATGACCTATGTGCGTCGGGTTGTGGGTTAACCCTTGGTATTATGCCCTGCCCTAAGTAAGTAAGTAACGTACGGTATTGCCATGATAATCTTCCACCCCACGTCCACAACTTTGCACAGCTCATGCTGGAATACATGTATGGTGGTGCAGCTGGTGTGCACACCTCAATTGTGCACCCCGAGTAGGTGGCGCAGTTTACACCAACCACCTGCAGGTTGTCGCCTAGAATGTATTGAAAACCATATCAAAGAGACAACCAGCGCAGGCCAGAAATCGGGAGAATCCGGACCATGGTAGCTCGAGCCTGCCGTTATCAGGGATATGCCATATGCCCCTTATCAGGGATATGTGTTACATATATTCATTGAGAATGATAAATTATTACGGAGGTGACTATTGGCATGCAAGATAAGGAAAAACCCCGAAAAGAAGAAGAACCCTGAAGAAATTAATAGTAATCGGACACGGACATCCAAGGATCACGCCAGCTGCACAAGGTACAACTAACTACATCACAAAGCTACAACACGCAGCGACATCGCTGCCGGCCCACCATGCAGGCCTGGGAGGGATCTAGACCGCATGGGTCGCGACAAAGTCGGCCCGGGCCGGTGCGGCGGAATAACTCATCAGCCACGTTGCGAGTGAGCGCGAGTGACAGGCGCTGCTGGCGCCAATGCGAGGACGTACGTACGTGCGGGCAGACCATGGATGCATGCGGGGCGGTCTGACCCTAGCTCGAGGTCGAGGCGGTCTTCACGGCGCTGGCAGCACTCGTGGAAAAACTTTGCTGTCTTGGGGCCCATGGCCCCGAACTCCTGATCAAGGACAAAGGGGATTAATTAATTAATTAATTAAACTCGTGCTCCCGTTGGGGAGTCACGGAGCACCGAAGTGCATTTAATCCCTGTGTGTGCGCAACAGGAGAATTAAGGGCAGAGAGAGAGGCCCCCATTCTGCCCATTCTCCTTCATGCCAAAGGCATGCCACAGCTGCAATCGGACACACGTGTACGCTAAACGGTCCGGCAATCTGTGGGTGCAATAAGACCCATGTGAGCATGCAGCATAACAAGGAGCGTGGGCCGAAGTGATCTGAGCATAGCCAGGACGTAGCATGGCTGTACAAGGACTAAGCTAAGGCTATATATGGCTGGTTGTGTAGGTCGTGCGTTAGCGGTGCACGTGACTAGGTATGTTGGCACAGGCTAGGCAAACATTCTAAGCATGGCTGCCATAGCGGCAGTGACTACCAATTATACAAGCTAGGGCTATTATGCAAGCTATTCTAGCCCGCAGGGGGCGTCCACATCTTGTTGTTGATCATCAGGTCTCTGCCCCGGCCGGCTCCAGTAAACCTTGGGCTTCTGGGGGTCCTGCTTAAAATTAAATTAAATTAAATTATAACATGACTCCGTTGGGAGATCATGTAGCACATATTCCGTGATGGATGGTGGAGTGTCCAGAGAGAGCCGCGTAATCCTGCTGGTGGGGGGTCCTGCTTGTGGCGGAGGTATTCCGGCCACAGGTCGCGTCACTGCTGCCATGCTGAGCAGGGGTCAGGTCGTCGCGTCCATGCAGCGTCCAGGTGAGGTCGTGGAACCGCTTGCGACGAGAGAGGAACCGCTGCTAGCTTGTCCTCACGGGAGGGGAAGGTGAGCAGGACTGGTGGGGGGGCCGCCTTGTCCCGTGAGCTAGTGGGGAAGGCGGTGGCACCCACGCAGTTCTACCAGTCACCTACCAGGCCCATGACGGTAAGGAGCTGGTACGTCCTTGAGCTCGTCGGCAAGGGAGGTTGACGTCTCACCTGGCTTCTGGGGGAAACGACGCAGCACCAGTCGGCACTCGCGTCGAGCGCGGTCGGTGGCCTCGATCCCGTTGGTTGGCCTGGCGGTGGTCCTCCAGCTCCTGGAGCTTCGTGGCGATGGCCGGCGTCGGTGGTACGTTGAGGCGGTCGCTGACCGCCGCAGCACAAAGGGGATGACCCGGTGGGACCCCACATTGCCGTAGGAGGCAAACTTGTCGCGCTCAGCCACAGCGGCTGCAGCGCCGGTATTCACAGCCGCCCAGAGGATGTGGCGACCGGAGAGCGGCCGAGCCACGGAGACATCGATGAGCAGGTGGCAACCCTGCCCGTCGCGTGTTACATACATCCTACCCACGGAGGTACATATGTTCTTAATTAATGAACTAATTAATCCCTGAGACGGGGCATCTGATTTTAATAATACATTCAGTTCGATTCCGGTCGGATTCATTTGCAGATCGCGTTTTCCGCGGACCGGCACTGAACGCAAATGGTTTTCACCTTTGCGGCGTGCCAAATCAGAAAATACATTCTAGGCGACAACCTGCAGGTGATGTCATTGTCATGCTGTAATTATACATAAACACTTTTCTGATTGAATTTGAGAAACAAGAAATCGAGATGATAACACGTCAAGCCAACAGTAGAAAATAGCCAACAGTAGACAAGCCAATTAACAGCGGCCACTCAAATTCACACGAAAACTGGCGAGACCCACCTGCCGCCATGGCCGTTCTCTTCACCTTCGTCCCGCAAAATGGTCTGATTTTAGTGGTATATCAAGGAGACAACTAGCGCAGGCCAAAAATCGCGGGAGAATCCGGACCATGGTAGCTCAAGCCTGCCGTTATCTTGTCCGCTACTACCGTGCCATCCTCACTCTTGAAGAAAACAAAAATGGCTGACGGCGGTATGGCTGACGGCGGAGTTCAGATCTTTTGCGTCTGAGCCCCAAATTCGGTCAGACCACTTGCATTCGATGCGCCTTTCTAAGACGCACTTGCCAGTATAAACGGTTACGGCTGCCACGCAGTATAGACAAAGTTACGCACGTGACCAGCTATGACGACTACCAAAGCAATTTAACGAGGGCTGGAAAAGGCGCTGGCACAGCTTCCCAGCGCCCAGCCCAACCCTCTCGCCCTCGCCATTGTTCCGCCGCCAGGCTTACCCGCCAACCAGCCGTCTGGGCCGGCCAACCCACCGCCAGCAAACCCATCGCCCAGCGCCTCGCCCGAGCCCAAGAAACCCTGCCACGAACCCAAATGGCGAATGTACCTACCAGATTACGAAAGCTTTTCTTTCACCCACTGGCTGGAACTGACCAAAGACGAATGCGCCGAAATAGTGCGTTTCTTATCACAGGAACGCAAGCTCCATGGGGCCGTAGGGCCCATCCCCGCCGACGACCTGGAGAGGTTCCTTGCCATGCCAGAGCTCAACCACCGCATCGCCATCATGTGCAGCTACTTCCAGCTACCTACGCGCAGAATTGTCGCCAGGATCCGCACCCCAGCCCAGCCTGCGCGGCCGACAGCCACATCGGCTTCCTCCCTCTGCAAGGATGACATCCGAGCAGTGCTGGAGGAGCACGTGACCTGGCCGTTGGCCGAGAAGCTGACCTCGCTGAACACGACGCTCAACACGGTGGAAGCCCGGGTCTCCAACGTGGAAACCAAGGTCGTCCACAAGCTACAACCCCAGTTCACGGCGCTACACACCGCGGCGCAGGCTTCGGAAACGCATGCTGCACTTGTCTCTCGCCTTAACCAGGTGGAGGGCAAGTGTGGCGTGCTCCTGAAGAAGCTTGAGGCCATCACCGCCCACACCGAGGCCCTGGCCACACAGATCCCCAAGATAGCGGAGCAGACGGCCACCATTGCATCCCAGCCACCCCGGCAGGATGCTGGCGACCTCCCGCCGCTCTCCTACGCGGACCTGCTGCGGTCAGCGACCGCCTCCACCACCGACGCCATCGCCACAAAGCTCCAGGAGCTGGAGGACCACCGCCAGGCCCAGCAACGGGAGGTCACCGACCGCGCTCGCCGCGAGTGCCGAGTGGTGCTACGTCGCTTTCCCCAGAAGCCAGGTGAGACGTCAACCTCTCTTGCTGACGAGCTCAAGAACCAGCTTCTTACCCTCATGGGCCTGGTAGGTGAGGTAGAACTGCGTGGGTGCCACCGCCTTCCCCACTCACGGGACAAGGCGGCTCCCCCACCAGTCCTACTCACCTTCCCCTCCCCTGAGGATAAGCAGCGGTTCCTCTCTCGTCGCAAGCGGTTGCACGACCTCACCTGGACGCTGGACGACGACCTCACCCCCGCTCAGCAACAGCAGCGACGCGACCTGTGGCCGGAATACCTCCGCCATAAGCAGGACCCCCAGAAGCCCAAGGTGTACTGGAGGGGCGGGGACCTGATGATCAACCACAAGATGTGGACGCCCCCAGCGGGCTAGAGTAGCAATAGCCCTAGCTTGTAACCATTGGCGTCACTGCCGCTAAGGCAGCCATGCCTAGAATGTTGCCTAGCTGTGCCAACACACCTAGTCACGTGCCGCCAACGCACGGTACACAACCAGCCATAGCCTTAGCCTAGTCCTAGTACAGCCATGCTACGCCCTGGCTATGTTCAGATTACTTGCCCACGCTCCTTGCTATGATATGCTCACATGGGTCTTATTGCACCCACAGTTTGCCGGATCGTTAGCCTGTCCTTTTAGCTAGCCGCGCCCGATTGCAGCTGTGGCATGCCTTTGGCATGAAGGAGACTGGGGGTCTCTGCCCTTTCTCCTGTAGTGCACACACAGGGATTAAAAGCACTTCGGTGCTCCGTGACTCCCCAACGGGAGCACGAGTTTAATTAATTAATTAATTATCTTGTCCGCGTGTTCCAGTCGTTCAGGATGATGAATATGAACGGTGATGGAATTGTGCAGCCTTGTGCATTGAAATTACGGCTGGCTTACGTGTAGAGCGACTAGGTGACCTAGACGGTGGGGCCGGAAACAGCTTGCTTGATCAGGGCGTGTGTTTCGAGCCTAACTGGCCGGGAGTGTCTAGTGGTGAGCACCATTGCTGCGATCGCTCTCCCACCATGTACGAGGAAATACCCGCAAATGGAAAACCACTGAAAAGGTCTAGCTAGTCAGCCATTACGTTAGCCATGCTGGCCATGATTCCAAACGTGGTATACAGTCGTTTTCAGCTGTCACACACAAAAAATAAAAAATACCAGGATTTTTTTAAAAATTCTACGGGGTGTAAAGAGTCCATTCACCGCGTTTCGGGCAGAAAATCTCGTATCGACTGTGTCTGCCACGTGTGAACTGCAATGCGATACATCGCATTGTAAAAAAACATGGGCCATGAATAAGAAATTAGGGGTCCTGCAATTTCTTCATAGGCTTGCTTTACAAATGGCCACCACTACCTTTTTTATCTGTACTATCTATACTATTTATCCCTACTATCGCAGCCTGCAAAGGAGGCGGAAGGTGGAGCCTGAATGAAGAAGCCACCCGATTCAAACTCCTGTCCCCACGCTTCCTGCAAGCCATGGGTAGAGAAATGTGGCCAGGCGCTGGACGCAGCTGGACCGGATGAGACAACTTGCACCCAGTTCTTGGTGCACCCACGCAGGGGCCACGTAGCAAGGAGCACAACCCCTGGACACCACACTGACAAGAGGTGGGTCACGCGACCGGCATGGGCAGAACCTTCTTATCGAGCCGGACAACACCAAACCATCCTTCCAACGAGCCGACCAATGTCCTGGAATACCAGCATTCCAGGACATTGCATGTCCAGGCAGCATGTCCGGTTCCGCCCCACGCTGCCATCTCTTTTCCTCCAAGAGTACTTCACCCTGTCTCTTCTTAAAAACACACACCATGCTCACCAATCGCCCAGTTCTCAACTCCCCTTGATTTACACACACAGGGTTGTCCCGCGGCGCAGAAGACTGCCAACTTCCCTACCCTCCAAAATGTCTGTGTCACGCCTTGCCTCCATCCTGAGCAATGGGGAGCGTCTCATGCCCCACCCGTGATAAACACTCCCCTCGTCCCCATGATAAGGCCATGACTCGGCTTTCCTACCCCAGGAATACCCGCTGGCCGTACCCGGCAGGCCGTTACCCATTGACAAAGCGTAAGCTTGCCGGTCGGGGCATGAAGCAAGAATGATAACTATCTTCCTTCCCCCCACCCCCGTAACACCTCATGCATTGCCTCCCCTCCCCCCGAGTCCAAACAGAACCGCGTCCCGAGCCAAAGAGGGAAGGTACTAGGTCCTTAGGAGCTGGAGTCTACAAGGGAAGGCCCAGGCCCAAACTCGCTCGCCCCTCCACAGGCTAGGCACCCGCTCATCCCATTCTCGCAACAAGGACACATCTTCTCCATCCTTTCATGCCAATTATTTCCTTGATCCCCGGCCCCCTGCCTCGCATGAGCGTCTAGACTCGGGTTGCGTTTTGGCAAGGGTGACCCCAAATTCTCTGGGGACTGGACGAAGCGGGGACTAGCCCGTATCAATGCAGGCTGCACACCCTCATGACTCTGGCTGCTGTCACAAACTGGTCAAGGCCAGGATATGCCATCACCGGGACTGGCCGACTTGTCGCACGATTGCGCTGCACCACCTCGCAACTGGCTGTCGCCACGATTTGGCTGCCGTCATGACTTGGTCACATCACGAGTACCTACCTGACGCCATGAGACGCAAAGGTCAGGATCAGTCCTAGGCACTAGGCACTAGGCAGCCTTGCCTCCCCCCCGCACGACCTTGGCACGCCCTCCACTCCTCTTCGCCCCCCTCTCCGCCATCCTTCAGGCACGCCTTGCTGCCCGTCATGATTCCTCCCCCTTCTGTATCACGGCTCGGCCTCCCCCACCCCTGTCACATCTCCTCCAGCCTCCCTCCCTGCACAACTCATCCAGCGTGGCCCCTTTCACAACGGCTTCCATCTCTCTGCCCCTTCACCCACCCCCTCCACAGCTCCTGCCACCTGCCCCTCATCATGACTCCCCGTACATCTCCGCCTCCTCCTTGGCCGAGGGCGCGCGCATGCGCCCGTTCGGGAGCGAAATCTGGCCCATCGTCATCGCGCTCATCGCCAAGTCCAGCAGGTTGCACTGCGCGTGGTGCTGCATCAGGTGGTCCACCAGCACCAGCGCCACCATGGCCTCCACCATGGGGACCGCGCGGGGGACCACGCAAGGGTCGTGCCGGCCGCGAGCCCGCAGCTCCGTCTCCTGGCCGTCCCGGGTCACTGTACGCTGAGGCGTGGTGATAGTGCTCGTTGGCTTGAACGCGATGCGGATCACGATGTCCTCCCCGTTCGAGATACCCCCCTGAATACCCCCTGAGCGGTTGGTGCGCGTGCGTATGGTGCCCGACTCGTCGCGGAAAAACTCGTCGTTGTGCTGGCTGCCCGTCATGCGCGCCCCCGCAAACCCGCTCCCGATCTCAAACCCCTTGGTCGCGGGGAGCGACATGATGGCTTTGGCCAGGTCGGCCTCGAGCTTGTCGAACACGGGGGCACCGAGGCCCCTGGGGACCCCCCTGGCGACGCACGTGACCACGCCGCCGCACGAGTCGCCCCGCACGCGGACCTCGTCGATGGCCGCGATCATGCGCTCGGCGGCGGCCGCGTCGGGGCACCGTACGATGTTTGACTCCACGTCGTCCATCGTGAAGGTCGCAAGGTTTACGTTCTCCGCGTCCACGTCGCGCACCGACGAGACAAATGCCAGCACCTCGCAGCCAGCCACCTGGCGCAGGATCTTCTTGGCGACCGCGCCGGCCGCGACACGGCCGATAGTCTCTCGCGCCGAGGAACGGCCGCCGCCCTGGACGGACCGGACGCCGTACTTGAAGTCGTACGTGGCGTCCGCGTGGGAGGGGCGGTACTTGATCGCCATGTCGCTGTAGTCCTGCCCGCGCGTGTTCTTGTTCATGACGAGGACCGCGATGGGCGTGCCCGTGGTGACGCCGTCCGCGATGCCGGAAAGGATGGTGCAAGTGTCGGTCTCGTCTCGCGGCGTCGTGATGCGGCTCTGGCCCGGCCGCCGCCGGTCGAGCTCCACCTGCATGTCGGCCTCGGAGATCTCCAGACGGGGCGGGCAGCCGTCGATCACGCAGCCCACGCCCCCACCATGAGACTCGCCAAACGTGGTCACGCGGAAAACATTGCCGAACGTGTTGCCATTACCGCACACCGTGACCCGGCGCGTGTTTTCCGAGAAGAAAGGGCGCGCAACGGGGGCACGCTGGGAGGTTTTCGACAAGGGGGAGTGCCCCAAAGCTAGGGGCCCGAGCCCAATTGGCCGTCCTCTACAGCCCATAAACCCGTTCCGTGCTCGGAGCGCCGAATGATCAGGCATTGCGGATCTAGCAACGACCGGGGAGGACATGGCCGGGATGGAAATGAGCAGAGCGTGTTGAGCGGAGGGCGCTGCCATCTAGCTGACTAAATAACAAAAAATGTGATCACCTATCAAGAGAGGTAAGTGCACTGTCTTGCAGGCTCCTTGTCTCACTCATATACGAGAGTTTATTTCATCACGTGCCCACAAAGCGGCCATGTCTCTGCGGCAAATAAATGGCGGTGCCCAGTACCCACTTCCCGTCCTTATCAAAGATCGGGACTTGAGGACGAGAGGCGAAAATATTTTTTCTGCGCACGCAGCCAGCCTCCTGCAGCTGCAGGGTCAAAGGCAAGGTTATCTCCACCGTTTCCAAGTACGTTCAGGGCTTTGCATGATCTTGTTGTTGTTGTTGTTGTTGCCCACGCCCGGAGTGGAGGGTTTGTGGCGACGGGGAACTGCCTGCGTTGGAGCTCTGCGGAGAGGATTCAAGATTAGTAGAGGGTGCGGCGTGGGCAACAACAACAACAACAACCCAGAAGAATGACGGTTGACGACGGCAGAAAATCCGCTAGGTACGGGTAAATCCGCTGTACGGGTCCAGTGACGCCCACCCTCTGTGCTGCAGCTGCCAGCATCATTTTCCAGGTGTCAGCAAATATCCACAACGTACGACGACGTCTTGCATTTGCGAGGCGACATGTCAAGGTGCTGGCGTAGCACAGTGCGACTACAGGCCGAGACCAGTGCATGGCAGTGGGCGATTGCCTTTTGTGGACTCGCATTTTTGCAGCCGGGACTGCGCATTTCGTTCAAGCCTGCCAGCGACATACCGGTCAGATAAAGGTGTAGTTTTTAGGCACCCCATCTTTTGAGCAGTTTATGGCGGCTACGCTGCTCGGGAAAGCGAGGTAATTCGGCAAGGCAGTCATCATTCTTGCCAGTCAACATGCCTTCCCATCATGGCAAGCATGATAAGCATGACAAGCATGATAAGCATGATAAGCATGATAAGCACGTGGTGCACACGAAGAAGTTCGCCACGCTAGGAAATGATGACCATGCAGGCGAATTCGACGTGGACGATGACGTGGGCAGATACTGCGAGGACTGCGAAGATGAAGAGGCGACTATTTGGTGCCCAATGTGCATGGTGGCTCTCTGCCAGCGCTGCGACGGCTGTGTGCATCATCCTGCGAGCAAGAGACGCGCTGGTCATGCAAGGCAGACATTGCGACCATATTCCCGGAAAACCGGTCACCGTTCGGCTGGGCATATGGTGCCCCAAGACTTCCCATTGTTTTCCAAGACACCTTTCCGGTCAGACAGGATCGCGACCGCACACGTATGTCTGATCAGCCCGTGGAAATGTCGCCATTACTATGGTTCCATACTTGGACACGCCGGTCTTAGGCTTTGCAATTTCATGTGTGAAGCTGTTTGTCAGGTTTACCTTGTTACATACGCGGTACATATGCGGTCCCTGCTACGGGCTGTTCGCTGCGTCGTATGCTGCCTCTGCTTACAACGTGTCATGTCCTACCGTCACTTGCTTTCCGCTGCTTGGTGTCTCGTGTGCGCTGTAGCAACGAACCACGTGTTTGCCAGCACCACGCATTCCACCCTGTCTTGTAGGTCCTGAATGCGCACGCTCCGGAAATGCAGGGTGTCCATGGCAGGTATAGGCGCCCGTCCTATCTCCATGGCAAGCGCTCAGTTGTGGAAGGCATGCAAGTGTCGGCTTGTTGTGGGTATGCTTGTCTAGGGTAAGTAGCAACTGGGTTGTGATACTCACTTACCTTACTTGTTCGAACATCGTCCTGCGTTGCGTCGGTCAGCAGGATAAAGCAGGCGCGCCTGCACCTTCAAACCCCGACGCCACCGCAGCATTGCCCGACCAATCCCATGTCGACGCCTCCCCGCCTACCAAGCCAGCCGATGATCATCCTCACCCCTCATTGAAATCTGCGCTCAAGCCCCCATCCGCCATCAAAGATGAGTCAAGCCCCAGAGACAAAGAAACCGCCGGTGGCAAGAAAGGGCCGCAGGCCAAAGGCAAGGGTGCCGCGCAGCAGCATAAGGTGACTGTGACCCAGCCCGAGGAGAGGGAGGCGCCCGCGGGGCCCCACGTGGTGTGGGCGGACCAGGCAGGGTCCCACCTGGTGGACGTGCTACACAAGGCCAAGAAGAAGAAGGAGGGTAAGAAGGACCGGCGGGCCGCCGCGCGCAAGGCGCCGGGGGGCCAGGGGGGCGCTGCGGGTGGTGGTGGCACGGCGGGGGTTACTGGAGTCGGGGCCGGCGGCGGGGGTGATGGACATGCCGGCAGTGACCACGAGCACGAGGCGCATGAGGAGCACGATGAGCACAATGAGCATAGCGAGCACGAGGGTCATGATGAGGATGGGGAGCAGGATGAGCATGACCACGATGACGACAATGAGGAGGACCATTTCCACGATTGCGAGGACCCCGAGGAGGGGCACGACAATGAGGGGCACGATGACGACGCGGAGGGGGAGAAAGGCGGGCAGCAGGGGCAGCAGGGAAAAGGGGAGCAAAAGGGCCACGATTCCGTCAATGCTTCCAACGGAGGCGCGCAACCGCCGGGTGTTCCCAGGGGGGCCGGAGGACAGCAAGCCACGGGTGAGTGTTGGCGGGGGAGGGCAATGGGTGCGTGATGCAGGGGAGGGTGGTTGTGGGGGAAGGCATGTGCATGATGCAGGTGAGTGGGGTTGTTTGGGGAGAGACGTTAAGGTTGGGGGGTAGGGCAATGTGTGCTCACTGCAGGTGCGTGTTGGGGGTGGGTAGGGATGTGCGCATGCGGGAGACCCTGGAAAGGGGGGCCCTCGCACTAGGGGAAGGCATCGCACGTTGCGGGACCATTGGACCTAACGGTCATGCAGCCATCTGTAGAAAAAGTATCATCTGTATATAGTATCAATCATGTCATGGAAAAGCAATTGTTTTGGTTGTTGTCTCGTGGGGTTCCAAAGGTTTGCGTTTGAGGGTCTGCTTTTACAAAGGTCTCTCGCTGCTGACGGGGAAAGGTATAGCTAACCCACTCACGTGCGTGGCAGGGAATGGCAACACACATGTGGTTATTATTTAAGGTTTGTCGTGGGTGTATATTGCATGTAGTTGTATAGCAACTTGTTAGCGGTTGGTACACTGTTGCAGGGACTTCCGTCATGTTGTCATATTCATGTTTGGTTATTTGTAACGAGTGTTCTAAACTTTACTCGTTGAACGATCTAATCATCGACAGATGTCATCCATGCGAGATCTTCTTTCTATCTGCCAGGTGATGCGGGTGCCAGGCCAACGAGTGATGGCAGTGGCAAATCCCCTGCAGGCGCCGACGCGGCCAGTGTGGTCTCGGAAGCAGTGGCAGCCAGCAGCAAAGCATCGGAGCCTGCGGCAGCCAGCAGCAAAGCTGCGGAGCCTGCGGAAGTCAGCAGCAAAGCACCCACCTCAGATGCAGCCAGCGACATAACAACGTCACTGGACGGATCCGGTGGCAAGGCGGCGTCATCAACTGCATTGCCGCACGAGGGTGGCAAGGCGGCAAGCGGAGGAGCTACGGGGGCCAGCAGCCACCCGTACGTAGGGGGAGGGAGTTTTTTTGTGTGACAGCTCTCGATGGGGGGGGGGGGAACAGGCACATCATGTATGTGTTGTAGAGGCGTCAGCTGCCACAAATGCGTACACGGGGTTGAAGGAAAAGCTCTCTGTAAAAGGTGGCTGTTGTGCTGCTTCTGCATGTCGTTCCCTTCCCTGTTGTTTCTTCAAGACTGTGCTTTTCTTTACTGGCAAGACATCCCAGCTCACCTTACTGACCTTCCCCCCCCCTTCCACTCCCCTTCCACTCCCCTTCCCCCCCCCTTCCCCCCCCCTTCCCCCCCCTTCCCCCCCTTCCCCCCCTTCCCCCCCTTCCCCCCCCTTCCCCCCTTCCCCCCCTTCCCCCCTTCCCCCCCCTTCCCCCCCCTTCCCCCCTTCCCCCCCTTCCCCCCCCCCCTTCCCCCCCTTCCCCTTCCCCCTTCCCCCCCCTTCCCCCTTCCCCCCCCCTTCCCCCCCCTTCCCCCCCTTCCCCCTTCCCCCCCCTTCCCCCCCTTCCCCCTTCCCCCCCCTTCCCCCCCCTTCCCCCCCTTCCTCCCCCCTTCCCCCCCTCCTTCCCCCCCCTTCCCCCCCTTCCCCCCCTCCCCCCCCCCCCCCCCCCCTTCCCCCCCCTTCCCCCCCCCTTCCCCCCCCTTCCCCCCCCTTCCCCCCCTTCCCCCCCCTTCCCCCCCTTCCCCCCCCCTTCCCCCCCTTCCCCCCCCCTTCCCCCCCCCTTCCCCCCCCTTCCCCCCCCTTCCCCCCCCTTCCCCCCCCCTTTCCCCCCCCCTTCCCCCCCTTCCCCCCCTTCCCCCCCCCTTCCCCCCCCCCCTTCCCCCCCTTCCCCCACCTTCTCCCCCTTCCCCCACCCTTCCCACCCTTCCCCACCTCTTTGCCCCCTCTCCGCTCCCTCTTTTTTGCCCATCTTGTACCGTCCAAGGTAGATGTGGTTATCTATCTAATGATGACCTATTATGTACTTATCTATCTAATGATTACCATGTGTGCGTGAAACTGGCGTATCTCTGGGTGCCATGTGTGGACACCTGGCAGGCACAGCAGCACGCCAGGTGGCAAGGGCCAGCAGAAGGGCCGTGGGGAGCCGCACAAGCGGCCCGAGAGTGCAAAGGCGGAGAAGCGCCAGCAGCAGAAAGCGCGGCGGAAGAGAGAGAGCGAGATGATCAAGAGGTGCGCTTCCATGTGCTAGTGTATTTGCTAGTGTATTTGCTAGTGTATTTGCTAGTGTATTTGCTAGCCCATATGCTAGTGTATTTGCTAGTGTATTTGCTAGTGTATTTGCTAGTGTTTTTGCTAGTGTTTTTGCTAGTGTATTTGCTAGTGTATTTGCTAGTGTATTTGCTAGTGTATTTGCTAGTGTATTTGCCAGTGTATTTGCTAGTGTAGTGCGGCGATGAAGACGTGGGTGTCAACATATTAATTACTCAACGACACGTGCTCCGATTGTGAGCTAGCCAAAACATGAAGTTGACAGATGAAAAAGGCTTGGAGCGCAATGATACAGAGTTCAAGTGCTTTTGATCCCTGTGTGTTGCATGCTGGGAAGGGGGCAGAGACACCCATCTTCCCTCATGCCTGGTGGCAAGCCACAGCTGCGAAAAAAACTTTCAACACATATTTACTAGTAAATATATGTATATTGCCGTGGAGAGAGCGCTCTGTGGCCTGCCCACTTGCGGCAGGTAGAGACGCTAGGGCGCCCTCCCTCCTTCTCGCTGTGTATATAGGGTTGAAGGTTCCTTTACTCTGTATTGGCACCCACGTGACGCAGTCACGTGCTTATTAATTAATTAATTAATCAATATGTATATTGTCTAGTATACCATGTATAATATATACATATACTGTCTAATATACTACGTATAGTATACATGTATATTGTCTAATCAAACGACTCGAACACGCGGACAAGATAACGGCAGGCTCGAGCTACCATGGTCCGGATTCTCCCGATTTCTGGCCTGCGCTGGTTGTCTCCTTGATACATATATTGTCTGGTATACTATGAATAGTATATACATATATTGTCTAGTATACTATGTATAGTGTAGCGAGATGATCAAGAGGTGGGTTATGTGTGTTATAAGCCATTGCTCTATGAAGTTATAAAACTATAAATGTGCAAGAAAAGTTCTCATCTCGTTCATGCAATTCAGCCACGTGCGGGCGTTAGACGGTGGAGCGTTGCGGGTGTGGGTGTGGGTGGTGGAGCGTTGTGGGTGTGGGTGTGGGTGGTGGAGCGTTGCGGGTGTGGGTGTGGTAGTGGAGCGTTGCGTGGGGTGGGTGGTGTGGGTGGGGTTGTGGTGTGGGTGTGGTGGAGCGTTGGGTTGTGGTGTGGTTGGAGCGTTTGGGTGTGGGTGTGGGTGGTGGAGCGTTGTGGGGTGGGTGTGGTGGTGAGCGTTGTGGGTGTGGGTGTGGGTGGTGGAGCGTGTGTGGTGTGGGTGGTGGAGCGTTGCGGTGTGGTGTGGTGGTGGAGCGTTGTGGGTGTGGTGTGGGTGGTGGAGCGTTGTGGGTGTGGTGTGGTGGAGCGTTGTGGGTGTGGGCGGTGGAGTGTTGTGGGTGTGGGTGTGGTGGTGAGCGTTGTGGGTGGGTGTGGTGGTGGAGCGTTGCGGTGTGGGTGTGGGTAGTGGAGCGTTGCGGGTGTGGGTGTGGTGGTGGAGCGTTGTGGGTGTGGGGGTGTGGAGGTGGGGTGTGGGTGGGTGTGGTGAGCGTTTGGGTGTGGGTGTGTGGTGGAGCGTTGTGGGTGTGGGTGTGGTGGTGGAGCGTTGTGGGTGTGGTGTGGGTGGTGGAGCGTTGTGGGTTGGGTGTGGGTGGTGGAGCGTGCGGGTGTGGGTGTGGGTGGTGAGCGTTGTGGGTGTGGGTGTGGTGGTGGAGCGTTGTGGGTGTGGTGTGGGTGGTGGAGCGTTGTGGGTGTGGGCGGTGGAGTGTTGTGGTGTGGGTGTGGGTGGTGGAGCGTTGTGGGTGGGTGTGTGTGGAGCGTTGTGGGTGTGGGTGTGGGTGGTGGAGCGTTGTGGGTGTGGGTGGTGGAGCGTTGCGGGTGTGGTGTGGGTGTGGAGCGTTGTGGGTGTGGGTGTGGGTGGTGGAGCGTTGTGGGTGTGGTGGTGGAGCGTTGTGGTGTGGTGGGTGGAGCGTTGCGGTGTGGGTGGTGGAGCGTTGTGGTGTGGGTGGTGGAGCGTTGCGGGTGGGTGTGGGTGTGGAGCGTCGGGGTGTGGGTGTGGGTGGTGGAGCTTGTGGTGTGGGTGGTGGAGCGTTGTGGGTGTGGTGGTGGAGCGTTGTGGGTGTGTGGTGGAGCGTTGTGGGTGTGGGTGTGGAGCGTTGCGGTGTGGTGGTGGAGCGTTGTGGTTGGGGTGGTGGAGCGTTGCGGGTGTGGGTGTGGTGGTGGAGCGTTGCGGGTGTGGGTGGTGGAGCGGTGGGTGTGGGTGTGGTGGTGGAGCGTTGTGTGTGGGTGGTGGAGCGTTGTGGGTGTGGGTGTGGGTGGTGGAGCGTTGCGGGTGTGGGTGGTGGAGCGTTGTGGGTGTGGGTGGGTGGTGGAGCGTTGTGGGTGTGGGTGGTGGAGCGTTGCGGGTGTGGGTGGGGGTGGAGCTGTGGGTGTGGGTGTGGGTGGTGGAGCGTTGTGGGTGTGGTGGTGGAGCGTTGTGGGTGTGGGTGGTGGAGCGTTGGGTGTGGTGGTGGAGCGTTGTGGGTGTGGGTGGTGGAGCGTTGCGGGTGTGGTGTGGGTGGTGGAGCGTCGGGTGTGGTGTGGGTGGTGGAGCGTTGTGGGTGTGGGTGGTGGAGCGTTGTGGGTGTGGGTGGTAGCGTTGTGGGTGTGGGTGGTGGAGCGTTGTGGTGTGGGTGGTGGAGCGTTGCGGGTGTGGGTGGTGGAGCGTTGTGGGTGTGGTGGTGGAGCGTTGCGGTGTGGGTGTGGGTGGAGCGTTGTGGGTGTGGTGGTGGAGCGTTGTGGGTGTGGTGGTGGAGCGTTGTGGTTGGTGGGGAGCTTGCGGGTGTGGTGTGGAGCGTTGTGGTGTGGGTGTGGAGCGTTGCGGGTGTGGGTGTGGGTGGTGGAGCGTTGCGGGTGTGGGTGGTGGAGCGTTGGTGTGGTGTGGTGGTGGAGCTTGTGTGGGTGTGGAGCGTTGTGGTGTGGGTGTGGGTGGTGGAGCGTTGCGGGTGTGGTGGTGGAGCGTTGTGGGTGTGGTGGTGGAGCGTTGGTGGTGTGGGTGTGGGTGGTGGAGCGTTGCGGTGGGTGTGGGTGGTGGAGCGTTGCGGGTGTGGGTGTAGGTGGTGGAGCGTTGTGGTGTGGGTGTGGGCGGTGGAGCGTTGTGGGTGTGGGTGGTGGAGCGTTGTGGTGTGGGCGGTGGAGCGTTGTGGGTGCGGGTGTGGTGGTGGAGCGTTGCGGGTGTGGGTGGTGGAGCGTTGCGGGTGTGGTGGTGGAGCGTTGTGGGTGCGGGTGTGGGTGGTGAGCGTTGTGGGTGTGGGTGTGGGTGGTGGAGCGTTGTGGGTGTGGTGGTGGAGCGTTGTGGGTGTGGGTGGTGGAGCGTTGTGGGTGTGGTGGTGGAGCGTTGCGGGTGTGGGTGTGGTGGTGGAGCGTTGCGGGTGTGGGTGGTGGAGCGTTGTGGGGTGGGTGTGGGTGGTGGAGCGTTGTGGGTGTGGTGTGGGTGGTGGAGCGTTGCGGGTGTGGGTGTGGGTGGTGGGCGTTGTGGGTGTGTGTGGTGGTGGAGCGTTGCGGGTGTGGGTGTTGGTGGTGGAGCGTTGTGGGTGTGGGTGGTGGAGCGTTGCGGGTGTGTGTGGGTGGTGGAGCGTTGTGGGTGTGGGTGGTGGAGCGTTGCGGGTGTGGGTGTGGTGGTGGAGCGTTGCGGGTGGGTGTGGTGGAGCGTTGTGGTGTGGGTGTGTGGTGGAGCGTTGTGGGTGTGGTGTGGTGGTGGAGCGTTGCGGGTGTGGGTGTGGGTGTGAGCGTTGTGGGTGTGGTGTGGGTGGTGGAACGTTGCGGGTGGGTGGTGGAGCGTTGCGGGTGTGGGTGGTGGAGCTTGTGGGTGTGGGTGGTGGAGCGTTGTGGTGTGGGTGGGTGGTGGAGCGTTGTGGGTGTGGGTGTGGTGGTGGAGCGTTGCGGGTGTGGTGTGGGTGTGAGCGTTGTGGGTGTGGTGTGGTGGTGGAGCGTTGCGGGTGGGGTGTGGGTGGTGGAGCGTTGTGGGTGGGTGTGGGTGGTGGAGCGTTGTGGGTGTGGGTGGTGGAGCGTTGTGGGTGTGGGTGTGGGCGGTGGAGCGTTGTGGGTGTGGTGTGGGTGGTGGAGCGTTGTGGGTGTGGGTGTGGTGGTGGAGCGTTGTGGGTGTGTGGTGGGAGCGTTGTGGGTGTGGGTGTGGGCGTGGAGCGTTGTGGGTGTGGGTGTGGGTGTGGAGCGTTGTGGGTGTGTGTGGGTGGTGGAGCGTTGCGGGTGTGGGTGTGGGTGGTGGAGCGTTGCGGGTGTGGTGTGGGTGGTGGAGCGTTGTGGGTGTGGGTGGTGGAGCGTTGTGGGTGGGTGTGGTGTGGAGCTTGTGGGTGTGGGTGTGGGTGGTTGAGCGTTGTGGGTGTGTGTGGTGGTGGAGCGTTGCGGGTGTGGGTGGTGGAGCGTTGTGGGTGTGGGTGTGGGCGTGGAGCGTTGTGGTGTGGGTGTGGGGTGGAGCGTGTGTGGTGTGGTTGTGGTGGTGGAGCGTTGTGGGTGGGTGTGGGTGGTGGAGCGTTGTGGGTGGGTGGTGGAGCGTTGCGGGTGTGGGTGTGGGTGGTGGAGCGTTGTGGGTGTGGGTGGTGGAGCGTTGTGGGTGTGGTGTGGGGTGGAGCGTTGCGGGTGTGGGTGTGGGTGGTGGAGCGTTGTGGGTGTGGGTGGTGGAGCGTTGCGGGTGTGGGTGTGGGTGGTGGAGCGTTGTGGGTGTGGGTGTGGGTGGTTGAGCGTTGCGGGTGTGGGTGTGGGTGGTGGAGCGTTGCGGTGTGGTGTGGGTGGTGGAGCGTTGTGGGTGTGGGTGGTGGAGCGTTGTGGGTGTGGGTGTGGGTGTGGAGCGTTGTGGGTGTGGGTGTGGGTGGTGGAGCGTTGCGGGTGTGGGTGGTGGAGCGTTGTGGTGTGGGTGTGGGCGGTGGAGCGTGTGGGTGTGGGTGTGGTGGTGGAGCTTGTGGGTGTGGGTGTGGGTGGTGGAGCGTGTGTGTGGTTGTGGGTGTGGAGCGTTGCGGGTGTGGGTGTGGGTGGTGGAGCGTTGCGGTGTGGTGTGGGTGGTGGAGCGTTGTGGGTGTGGGTGGTGGAGCGTTGTGGGTGTGGGTGTGGGTGGTGGAGCGTTGTGGGTGTGGTGTGGGTGGTTGAGCGTTGTGGGTGTGGGTGTGGGTGGTGGAGCGTTGCGGGTGTGGGTGTGGAGCGTTGTGGGTGGGTGTGGGCGGTGGAGCGTTGTGGGGGGGTGTGGGTGTGGAGCTTGTGGGTGTGGGTGTGGGTTGGTGGAGCGTTGTGGGTGTGGTGTGGGTGGTGGAGCGTTGGGGTGTGGGTGTGGGTGGTGGAGCGTTGCGGGTGTGGGTGTGGGTGGTGGAGCGTTGTGGGTGGGGTGGTGAGCGTGGGTGTGGTGTGGGTGGTGGAGCGTTGTGGGTGTGGTGTGGTTTGAGCGTTGCGGGTGTGGGTGTGGGTGGTGGAGCGTTGTGGGTGTGGGCGGTGAGCGTTGCGGGTGTGGGTGTGGGTGGTGGAGCGTTGTGGGTGTGGTGTGGGTGGTGGAGCGTTTGGGTGTGGGTGGTGGAGCGTTGTGGGTGTGGTGGTGGTGGAGCGTGTGGGTGTGGGTGGTGGGCGTTGTGGTGTGGTGTGGGTGGTGGAGCGTTGCGGGTGTGGGTGGGTGGTGGAGCGTTGCGGGTGTGGGTGTGTGTGGAGCGTTGCGGTGTGGGTGTGGGTGTGGAGCGTTGTGGGTGTGGCGGTGGAGCGTTGTGGGTGTGGTGGTGAGCGTTGTGGGTGTGGGTGTGGGTGGTGGAGCGTTGCGGTGTGGTGTGGGTGGTGTGGAGGGTTGCGGGTGTGGTGTGGGTGGTGGAGCGTTGTGGTGTGGTGTGGGTGGTGGAGCGTTTGTGGGTGGTGGAGCGTTTGGGTGTGGGTGTGGGTGGTGGAGCGTTGCGGTGTGGGTGGGTGGTGGAGCGTTGTGGTGTGGGTGTGGGGTGGTGGAGCGTTGTGGGTGTGGGTGTGGAGCGTGCGGGTGTGGTGTGTGGTGGAGCGTTGTGGGTGGGTGTGGGTGGTGGAGCGTTGTGGGTGTAGGTGGTGGAGCGTTGTGGGTGTGGGTGTGGGTGTGGAGCGTTGTGGTGTGGTGTGGGTGGTGGAGCGTTGTGGGTGTGGGTGTGGTGGTGGAGCGTTTGCGGGTGTGGGTGTGGGTGGAGCGTTGTGGGTGTGGGTGTGGAGCGTTGTGGGTGTGGGTGTGGAGCGGTGTGGGTTGGGTGTGGAGCGTTTGGGTGGGTGGTGGAGCGTGTGTGTGGTGTGGTGTGGAGCGTTGTGGGTGTGGGTGTGGTAGCTGTGGTGTGGGTGTGGTGGTGGAGGGTTGTGGTGTGGTGGTGGAGCGTGGGTGGGGTGGTGGAGCGTTGTGGGTTGTGGGTG
>RPFO01001709.1:0-38138 GCA_009746045.1 Mesostigma viride | reverse complement strand
GCGGGGGGGCAGATTCTTCACATGGTCTGCCCCGACGTGCTCGAGGTTTGGAAGGACCACGGGGCGTGGGCGTGTCGTCGCATTAAGGCATGACGCATTTATTTCTTATAATAAACTGAGAATCGCAGGCATGAGTTCGCAGGCCTTTTTGCAAAGTTGGACAATTGGCTAAATCAGTTTCCAATATCACTACTAGAAAGGTAGCAATTTCGCTAAAGCAGGAGGCAGCAATGTCGTAAAGTCAGGTGATGATGTCGCTATAATAGGTAAAAACACCGTTCCAGGTACGGTGATGGTTTTCCATCCCAATATGTGGATGACCTAGCGAGGACTGGCAGGCTTGCGGACGCCGCAGGGGCTGCGGCAAAGAAGAGCTCGTTGGCGGGGTCCCTCGCGAAGAACGTGGGGATGTCCGCCGTCAGCTTCGGCGTGTTCGCGGCGCTTGGAAATCTGTTCGGATCCGCAGCAAGGTCGGCGCGGCCCAGGACACGTGGACGGACGATTGGACGGGGACGCCGGAGGACGCGACCGCCGCGGGGCTCCCGGGGTTCGGGACCGCGAAAAAGCCGAAGGATGAGGACGGGTATTCGCCCCTTGTATCCGTAATCGTGTTCGTCGCGATCCTGGCCCTGATCCTGGCCGTCGCGTACTACCTGATGCGCCGGGCCGGCGTTGGCAGTCCCGCCCCCGCGCCCCGCCCCCCCCCCCACTGATGGCGTATTCGTATGCCCCCGTGTCGTGATCACGCACGGGACAGGCGCCCGGGGCAGTCCCCGGCTAGTTTCGCCTCGTCCACGTCGACGTGCACGATGCCCGCGTAGTCCACCGGGGTCAGCTTGTTGCGGTACCTCCTCATGACATCCTCGGTGACCACCTCCTGGGGGAGGTAGCTGTACCCCAGGTCCGCTGCGTTCTTGGTGGGGTCGCACCTCAGCAGGAAGGACACGCCCACGTAGAGGTCCCAGTTCTTCTGGAACCAGTCCAGGATGGCGGGGATCTCGGTGGATCGTACGACACCGTGCACGAGACGTTCTGGTCGCACCAGTTGGACATGAGGTTCTTGTAGCGCTCGAGTTGCGCCACGGCGGATTCGGTGTTGACCTCCACCTCCTCGGTGGTGCCGTCCTTCCTCGTGACGGTCTTTTTGGTGAAGGGGACGCTGGCGTAGGTGACGGGGAAGGTCACCAGGACGGAATCCTGCTCGTAGGGCTTGTCCGCCACCTTGTAGCCGGCGTCCCTGAACCTCTGCACGAGGGGGTCGTGCTTGGAGTAGGTGATGTTGTTGAGGATGTACCTGCCCATGGGCTTGTGGACGCCTCCGGGACCTCCCCCACTCCCTGGTGCTCATGATCTTGGACAGCGTGCCGCTGGGCTTGATGCAGGTGACGTTCTTGGGCAGGGGCTTCCCGAGACTCTTGGCCATCTCGTAGGCCGCGGAGACGGCCACGTTCTTCATGCGGCGGTAGTCGTAGTCCTGCAGGTCGGACCTGGCCACGATGCCGGTGAGGCCGACGCCGCACAGGTGCAGGAACTCGTTGTTGAGATGCCACGCCTCTTGTAGGATCTCGTCCCTGAGGTCGACGAGCGTCTGGCGGTAGTTCATGCGCGCGGCCAAGACGAGCGCCCTCTCGAGGCCGGACTTGTTGCCCTCGTGGAAGGCGGCCAGGTTGACCTCGGTCAAATTACAAAACGACTTGTTGGCGAGCAGGATCTCACTGCGCGGAAAAAAAAAAGTGCGCAAGTGGTATACAATGCCCCGACCGCGGAGGAGATCCGGTGCGGGATTGGTCAGGTGCGCCCCATTCCGTACGCGCGAATGAATTTGACACTCTTCAACTGCCTCTAGAGATCGCGAAGGTGATCGCGGAGAGAGGAGAGGCGCCGTTCTTCGACAGGGAAAGAACCGTGGGGGATGGGTTGGCGGGCATTAAACGCAAAAAAATCGATGAAAAGGTGGCAGATAAACAACGCGTGTCCCGTGAGATCTTCGAAAATGGCCAGGAATTGACACGAGTGGACGGTCAACTCCAATTGATCCACAGACCACAACCCCCCCCCCGCCGCCTGGCACCGCGGAGAGAGAGAGATGGGACGGTCTGGTTCGCGAGGCCGCAGCCAGATCAAGGCCACTGATCCGTCGACAAGATGACCTGTTCGATCAGAACAAATGAAGGAACAAGAATTGCGCAATATCATCGCACAACAGGGGCGACTAGAGCGCATCGACAACGACACTCTGTTGGCCGACCACGCGGCCAGGCTCGACAGATGGGACACGGCCAGACGGCAACACGAGGCGAGGCAGGCAGCGGTTTCAAAGCGGTGCGGCGTTCGGACGCGGAGTGGGACGACGTGCCGCAACCGGTGCGCGTACGGGAGAGGACGTTGCGGGGTGCACTCGAGGAGGAGACCTTAAGCAGCCTGTGCGGCGTATCCCATGTTAAAAGTGGGTGGGACCATCGCGTTCCAGGCAAGCTTTCTTCGTCCAGGCCAAAGGATACTGTCCACTATAAATAAAACGAAGAAAAGGGTCGAGAGGCCCTGCACGAGCCCCGCGGTCATTAGCAAGGAACGTGTCACGTCTTGCTTCACCAATCCGCGGTTTACCCCGAACTTCTTCAACAGGCCCCATAGCAACCACAACAAGGCGGCAGCGCCTTGGAAACCTAGTATTACCTTAAGCCAGGAATATCCGAACAAAGGGTTCATATTAGGCTTGAGCCACATACTCGTTAAAAAGGCCACAAAAGCCAGTACCAACAAGCCTTGCGCAGAGCCCGCAGAAGCCAACATGGCTTTTACGGTGCTCGGTTTCCCGACGTCCTTTAACAAGACTCCTCCCCACCACACGCCATAGACGAGTATTTGCAACAGAGAAAAAATCAGTAAAATCTCCACGTTACTCGGCATTGCACGTATTATATGTAGGAAAGAATAAAAAAGAGCGAGCGTTTTTTTCCAGATACCAGCAAGGATTGCAGCCTTTGCACCAGGGGGCGCGGCGGCGGGCTGCCTCGAGGTTGAACATGCCGGGCTCGGAGCCGCCGGAGTCGAGCATGATGGCGAAGATCTCCTCCAGCTGCTGGCGGGTGGGCTCCTTGGTGAAGACCAGCGAGTTGTTGGACTGCTGGCGGTGGGCGTGGGCGATCCACCAAGTTTTTTTAGCGGAGGCGAACTCGCGCCACTCGACGTCGCCGTACTCGAAGAGTGCGATCTCCGCGGACCGGCGACTGCTCAACATGGTCCGAGGTGGTTCACGATGTCGAGGATGTCCATCTTGGTGAGGAGCTGGTCCGCGCGCCGGGACAAAATGTCGGAGATAGCCACCATAGCCTTGGATACGTTTACATCGCCAGAGCTCTGCGGGGTCGAGAAAAATATCGGGGCCAACAGTACATCATGAGGTGCACGGCTAAGACTCGCGGGAACCGTCGCTGCCTGAAACGAGCGTCAAAGGGGGGCAGAGGTGTTATGTGCACGGGCGGAGGAGGCATTCGATGCGGGCCAGACCGACCCGCAAGGATTTCGACGAAAATTACGCAGAAATGGCGAGCAATTTCTCTCCATTCCGCAAGAGCCCTTACGACTTGTTCGAGAAGTCCATACTTGCCCACAACAAAGCCATAGGTAGAGGGGGGGCGGAACGTTTTGTAAAGGTGCCTCTGGGGAGAAGCGAAAAAGATCCCAAGGTCGTCTCAACATTTACCGACGCGTTAGATGGCAAAACCGACGCGATGTCGCACCTGCACGCGGGCAGCTTAACGTGGCGAAGACCGGAGCGGTCCGCCGAGGATGAAAGGTTCCTGACCGACCCTCCACACACCGCCGGAGCAGATACATCCCTCGCTCCGGAGCTAGCCATCAACGCCATCCCCGAGGGTCCCGAACAGGACGCGGCCTGGCACTTAGCGAGCCACGGCGATTTTCCCGCGGACGAGATGTAGATGGTTGCCACTACTTCCAAGCATCTTCAAATCCTGTCACATCCTTCCGCCACTTTGCAAACGTAGACATGTCACGGACGCGAGCTATGTCATCCGGGCGGCGCCCACTATGCACAAGACCGGTGACGTGCGCAAGGAATTTGTTTTCTACGCATTTTCGACAAAGGCTAGTGACCGGGGGGGACACTAGCACTTGCAGCATAAGAGCGGACGAAAGTGTACGTGCATGCGCGCCGGGCCAGGCACAGCTGGGCGCGCAGCACTGACTTGAGCGGACGGCAGCACAAGTGCGCAGCGTCGAGAGGATCATACGCGTGTTAGTGGACAGCTGGAGCTGAAGCTGGACTGCTGGACTTCAACAGCGCCGAGGCTATTGACAGGCCAGGTGTCTTTGTGGTGTAGAATAGCGGGTCAACGTTATGAGGACTGGACAGAAAATGGAAAAGGACAATTTGCGGTGCGGAGCCAGATCGCTGGAATGAATGCGAAATCGCTGGCAGCCCTACAAAGGGATTTCTTCTAGAAAGGAACGATTAGACGCAATGTTTGCTGGGCCACTCACACGCAAGGTGTGAGCGTGCAGATTGTCTGAAGGATATTATGCTTCGACCTTGCTGGACGTGACTCAATGTCGGACATTCCCAGGGACAGAAATGCCGGAGCCTCTAGGAGATGAGATCGGCAACAGGGTAGCAATTTAGATTTGTCGGGATGCCTTCCTGCTTTTGTTGGCATGTGTGGTAGAAAGCCAGGACGGCAACTGGAATGCGGTTTCTATTTGCATGGTTCAGGCAGCAAGATAGTTTTGGCATTCCTGGCTGGACTGACAAGTGTGGCGTGTGTCATGCGTGTGGCATGCATGACGAATGGTTTGGTTCATAGTCGAAGAGGACTCTCACGCAGCGTGTAGTCTCTTCGAGTCTCTCGTTAGTGGCCTTCGTGTTTCTCCCTTTCCTTGGGAGCAAGGCCGGTAGCATGTCATGGAGCGCTGCCTAACTGCGGGCTCGTGAGCATGGAGTGCATCGATATTGAGACTATCAACGTGTTGTAATTGTATTAACTTTCTCAATAAATTCCGCATGTGCGGCTTCATCATCAGACTGTGCAAAGTGTGTGTTGTGAAAGCATTGTTCTATAGCAGGGGAGGCAAAAGCACCCTCTTGCACCATCATATTGTCGCAATTAGAGTAGTTGGAGCGTCTAGCTAACGCCCCAGCAAGGATATTCAAACGCGGCACGCGACGGTACACAAGGGGATCAAGAAGGTGGTCATCAGGCACGAGGGACAGTTCCTTGTCCTCGGCTGAGAGCCCTCTTTTCATTACTCGAAGAGACTAGCTCCATCTGCAAAGGAACATTTTCATTTCAGCAAAGAGAGACGGTGTGCAGTTTTCTGGGGAAGACTAGCACACATAGTGGCCTGATCAACCATTAAGTCTTTCAGATTAGACCGTTGCTACTTGGTAGTGGTTGTGGCAGTTTATGTCATATCACACTAGGTCGGTCACAGCGTTTTTGGCAAGCCACGCAGGCTGTGCCAACACGGGCGTCGACACCGACGGGCAGGAGCTCTCCAGGGTCGATACCACCATCAACATGTCAGGAACTGACCCCACAGCATCAGGCAGTGGTGGGTCAGCGCCGGCAGCTACGGGCGGTCAAGCAACTGACCCGCCCAGCGGTCGTCTCGGCACTAGTGCGGACACCGCTTTGTTAGGTAATGGAGCGCCTTCCCTTTCTTCGGCAGGGGACGGTGGTGCTCTTACCCAAGTGCTGCGCCTGCTGCAAGAGCAAGCGGCAGAGCTGGCGGCACTCCGAGCTCAGCAAGCGACGCAGTTATCGCAACAGGCGACGCTTGTTGAAGAAACTGTGCGACTTGCTTTGGAGCGCGCGGAATCTACGGCTGAAGCGAGGCGTGCTACGGAGCGCGCTGAGCAACGGCGGCAGGCGGAGGCAACCACGGAAGCTGCACGCGCCTGCCAAGCTGCGGCCCAACGCGACGCCGAGGCCAGGCAGGCTGCCGACGAGGAGGCCGCTGCCGAGGAAGCGCGGCGACATGAGGCGCTGCGTGACCAACGCGGACACTTCGACGAAGAGCGCAGTGGGACAGGTCCACTACGCAACGTTGAGCCCAGTCAGCCACGCGTCGGACCAAGCGGTCAACGGCGGGGCGACGGGGAAATGGCGCAGGATGACGAGCTGCAGCCGAACGTCGGTCGGGTAGGCACCCGGTCGACTGCCGACGCATCTTATACGCTGGGGGGGAACCTACGGGCACCCAACCAAGGCACGTTATCGTGGCGCGGCGGGTATGGTGCAGCCCCCAGGGGGGGAGCATCAGGTGGCTTGTTTAGCACAGGTCGGCCACCCATGACGGCGGCAGCAACGCCGTTGGGTGGCACCGCAGGGCGGCCCAGGCTTGGCGGCACTCGGTCAGACTTCGGCTGGGGCCAAGTCGATCGGGAGGTAGCCAGCATACCATGGGGTGAGGGCGACGACGTCCAGCGACCCCACCGCATGCCGTACGGCGTGCATGGCGAATCCACTCGTGTGCCATCGCTGCCCAAGGTGGAGCTTCGCGAGAAGTTCACCTCAGCAGGCACGGGTGCGACTTTAGAGGAAGCCTATGAGCTCTTCCGAGCTCATTGTAACACTTATCGTTATGCCTCGGGGTATCCTCTTCGCCATGAGATGGTGATGGATTTTATTCACCTTTTTTTCCATGACCTGACCAAGAAGAAGGTCCAGGTTTTGGTCCAGCATTACCGAGCGCTCGTGGACCGATGTCATCGCACGGACATATGGTTTGCGCTCACGGACATGGGCACACCGGATCTCGACTCGATCATCTTCGATGTCGACCCGGCAGAGCAGCTGTGGCAGCAACTGCGGCTGGAGTACCCAGTTGAGCACGTCAAGGCCATCGCGGAATGGAATGGAGCGTTCACCGTCGCCGAGGGTGAGGATCCGGCTTTCTCCCTTGACCGGCTTCTCGCGTTTGCGGGCAAAGTGCCTGATTATACGCAGACCAAGGCTTGCCGGTTATGGCGGAGTGCAGTGCCCCTGCTGGCCATCGATCTTCCGGAGCCGCCCGGTGGGGAGTGGACTTTGGTGACTCTCTGTGCAGCATTCAAGCGGCTGCTCAGGAAGCGTGCGGAAGGCGAGAAGGGTATCTCGTCTGAGCTGGCTGAGATGCGCAAGAAGATGGCTGAGATGGAGAAGGCCATCGCGGTCAAGGGTGGCCAGCGGCTGCCTGGTGCGGGGCGCGGTGAATATGTCGGCACTCAGGGTGGTGGCAACGCCGGTCACGGGGGCAGCGGCGGTGGCGGTCAGGGTGGCAGCGGCGGTGGCGGTCAGGGTGGCAGTGGCGGTGTCAGTCGTGGTGGCGGCGGCAGTGGCTACGGTGGTCGGGGTCGCGGTGGTGGTCGAGGCGGAGGCGGTCGTCCGCCGTCATCGGATGGGACTCAGGAGGCGCAGGGCGTGCAAGGCGCGCTGGGCGCACCCACCCCGTCACGCGGTAAATGTTACCTTTGCGACAAGGATGGGCACCTTAGTCGCGAGTGTCCAAGCCGCTGCACGAAGCCGCATGGGGCAGACACGAAGTGGCACCTGATGAACAAGTGTCCAGCCGCGGGCATCAAGACGGTCCACTTCGCCGAGATGGCGGGCAAGACCGACTCGATGGAAGCCCAGGTGGCTGCCATCAAGCATGGTGAGGAGGCGACGGCGCCCCCCAACCAATTCGCGACGGTGTACCGGGAGGACCCATTCTGGGCGCCCATGCCGGGTGACGTCGAGATCAACGCTGCGGAGGCTACCAAAGGCAAGCAGGCACGCAGCCCGCTTTCTTTTCAGCAGGCACCCATGTTGCCTGCCGGGCAGTTGCCCGCGTCCTTTTCCATGCCGCTGGCTGGGGTGCAATCTGCTTTTGAGCATGCGAACCCTGCTGGGCTGGAGCAGCGTAGGCGATTGGCGCCTGTGTACCCAATGCCGTTCATTGTGGACGTACCCATGTTTTCAGCACGGCAGGTGGTCGACACCTTCGGGCAGAAGGGGGTTGAGTGGCTGGGGTCGGTTGTGTCCGAGATCCAGTTGTTCGCAGATGGGCATGATGTGCGCACCTTGCGCAATTCTGAGTCCGTCACCTACGGGCGTCAGCCGGTAGAAGCCGCAGTGCCCGTGGTGCAAGCGGGAGTGGTCAGCACAAGTAGCCAGCAGCGCACTAGTGCAGTTCCCCAGGTTCCCACGGTGTTCCATACCCCAATGGTGAGCCGTCCATAGCGTTCCAAGCAGTTGGAGCCTGTGGAGATGTATGGAGCGACATGGTGACATGTCCGTTGGTTGGCGCAGTCAAGCTTGATAGCGGTGCTCAGCCGCTAGTCATCAGCACAGACTTGGCCACCATGCTGAACCTGACCTACGAGAACGGTGGCTTAGTAGAAAGCCCCGTGTCTGTGTCAGGTTGGCAGGGTCCGGCTAGTAAGCCGTACGCTATGACGGCGGTTAAAGTCAACGTGATTTTCAATCCGTTGCGCGCCTCTAGCATGACCACCGTGTCCGCGTATGCGCTGGTGGTCAACAAGTGTGGATATTCCGCACTACTCGGGGTGGATGTCCTTGCTCGCGCCATGGTTCAGGTGGACTATAGGGCGGAGGAGGCATCTTACATCCCTGATTGGGATGGGGCTGGCCTGAAGCGGGCCAGTGTGCCGGTCTCATGCTTCAGTTCTTCAGCCGGGGCTGCACGCCTCAACCCTTCAGCGGCTGCGGGCGTGGTGGAGGTCAGCATGGTGGAGGTACGGGCGGCGGGCTCATCGGCGTGGGACAAGCATCGGACGGTGCTGCCTCAGCCAACGGCGAGCATTGCCAAGATGCGCACGCAGTGGTCGCTGGATGCTGTGACGTCCACGCGGCAGCTGGCTATGCGCAAGCGGGTGACTGAAGCCGTCATCACCATTCCTCAGATGGCCAGCCATGGCCTCACTTTGGTGCAACCGGGTGTCTTGGAGGCCCAAGGTAATTTTTCTGCTGCAATCTTACCGCAGGCCCCTGATTTTGCCAAGGGTGCGGTAGTGTTGGAACTGTTTGCGGGGATCGGAGGGGGCATTGCAGGCTTTTTGGCCGCAGGCGGCGTGTGCCGTAAACTCATCGCGGTAGAGCCATCGCACAAGGCGCGTCAGGTGTACTTCAGTCACTGTGGCGTGTTGTCGCGAGAGTATCCCGCGCAGTTTCCGCCATCAGCATGGCGTGACCCGTTTGGGGAATGTCCTCAAGATATCCGAGCCATCGGTGAGGTGCAGGTGCAGCAGTTGTTGCGCAGGCATCATGCCATCGACTTGGTAATTGCGGGTTGGGAGTGCCAGGGCCTGAGCCAGGCAGGGCAAGGGCGGGGGCTAGCCGATCCGCGTAGCGCGCTGTTCTGGGAACTGTTGCGTGTGGTGGGACTGTTGCAGTCGCGTCAGCCCCATCCGCCTGCGTATCTGTTTGAGAACGTTGTGGCGGGTGACAGCCCACATCAGGCGGTGCGGGAGGACTGGGCTACAATCGTGGCACTCCTGGGGGAGCCCATCGTGTGTGACAACGCAGGGCTGGGTGGGCTCACGCATCGTTTGCGTGCCTATTGGACCAACGTGGCGTGTGCGACCGGTGTGCAGGCGGTCTTAGGGGCCGTCGCAAGGCAGCATCCGAGTGTGTCTGCGGAGGTAGCATTGCCTTCCCACCTAGTCACGCAGAAGGTGGATAGCGAGGATCGCCCACCGTATGCACGCGTCAACCGGGTCGGGAGCCCCATGTGTGCACTGCCGACCCTGGTCAGTTACCAAGGGTCGACAGCATACCGTGATCGGGGTAAGGGTCTCGTTTGGGACACTACCACCGGTCTGTTGGTGCAGCCACCCGCAGAATTTCGTGAGGCCAGCATGGGTTTTCATGTCGGGGCCTCGGCGCTGCCGGGCGTGCTCGAGAGTGAGCGCTGGTCTTTGATAGGCCAGGCTATGTCGGTGTTGCAGGTCGGGTATGTGCTGCTTGCATCGGTTGCCGTGCGCCAGTCTGGGGGGGCGTCCCCAGCCAATCCGCCTCAGCAGGTTGAGGCGGCGCAGCCAAACTGAAGCGCCCTGCAGCGACGGGGACTTCATCAGCATGGGGGTGGCGTCTGCGACAGGTGTGGACTATCATTCTCATGACCGCCCTGCTGACCAGCACCGTGCTGGCCGGCGAGCCCACGCTGCATCGGGTAATACACCGGCGGCACGCGAGGCTCCGGCGGTGGGTGTCACACCAGGTGTGGCAGCCTTTTCCTTGTTCCACGACGATGCGGCTAGGGCGCCGCATCTTGAGGCACATGCGGTAGCTGTGGGTGATCCCGCGGATACGCACCCCTGGGCTATTGGCGAACACCTTTCTGATGCGCAGCGCTCAGCCATGCTAAAGTGGCTAGGCACTGCAAGGGGGGCCTTCGCTTTCACAAGTGATGAACTGGGGTGTTTCAATGGTGGGACCATGCGTGTTCCATTGGACACTGACACTCCTTTGTTCCGACGCCAGCATCGCCTGAGTCAGGCCGAGTTGGATTTTGTAGCCGAGCAATGCAAGGAGTTAGAGGATGCCGGTATCATCAGGCAATCTTCCTCCAGCTATGCTGCTGCCGTTGTCGTTGCGCCCAAGAAGGACGCTATCACCGGGGCATGGACGGGTATGCGCATGGCCACCGATCTGCGGTTGCTGAATGCACACACACCCGTGGACCGTTACCCCATGCCACGTGTGGATGATGTCCTGGATAAGATATCTCCTCATGTGAAGTTTGTGTCCTCGCTGGACCTGCGTAGCGGCTTTCATCAGATCGCAGTTGCGCCGGAGGATCAGCGGAAGCTTGCATTCTGGGGGGGCGGCAATTTGTATGAGTGGGTGCGCATGCCCTTTGGGCACCGCAACGCTAGTGCTGTTTTCCAACGAGCTATGGACAAAGTGCTTGCAGGTCTTCCTTTCGCCGCTTGTTACATTGATGATGTAATCGTCTTTAGCGCGACATTTGAGGAGCACCTGGCGCACTTGGAGCAGGTTCGCTTGGCTCTCGAGGAGCATAATATGCGGCTGCACCCTGAGAAGTGCAAGTTCGCCCAGCGGACCCTCTCATTCCTTGGTCATCAGATTGTGCCGGGTGGCCGGACGCCTGATGCCGCCAAGGTCGAATCCATTGCGCAGGCCGCCGTACCCACGGATGTCTCAGGGGTGCGGGCGTATTTGGGTTTGGCTGGCTATTACCGAGGTTACATTGAGAACTTCAGCAGCAAGGTGAAGCCCTTGACCGAGTTACTCAAGAAGGGGTGCGTGTGGGCGTGGGGTCCCGCACAGCAACGCGCCATCGAGACAATCAAGCAGGAGCTCACGTCGGCACCGATTCTGCGCGCCCCTGACTATGCTTTGCCATTTGTGTTATATACCGACTGGTCCAAGGTAGGACTGGGTGCGGTCTTGGCGCAAAAGGATGGTGATGGGCGCGAGCACGTTATTGCTTATGCTAGTCGCAGCAACAACCCAGCGGAGAGCCGGTATTCTTCCTATGAGGGGGAGGCACTGGCTGTGGTGTGGGCCATCAAGCACTTTCGCCCGTATTTATTTGGGCGCGTGTTTACTCTGGTGACAGACCACCAGCCGCTTCAGTGGCTAATGACCAACACCAACCTGACGGGTAAGCTCGCCCGATGGGCCATGATTATCCAGGAGTACCACATGACCATTGTGCATCGGGCCGGCAAGGACCATGTCAACGCCGATGTGCTATCCCGATACGCCATGCCTACCACTGTTGACCACACTGGAGCCCGGGCCATGGGTGCCGAGGGCTCGTCTGGTTCTGTGGTCTTTGTGAACGCTGCTGGGTATGCGGCCGACGATGAGGAGGAGGCGTGGTGGCGCAGTGTCGAGTACTCTGTGGCGGACTTCGGCATCAGCGACGACCCGGTGCGGCCGTCGCCATTCACGCCATCCAAAGCTGTGTGCGCTATGGAAGAGGGTAGGTCTCTGTCCTTTGACATTGATCCTTCTCTGCAGCAGCTGATCGCTGTGCAGGCTCTCTTAGCGCGTAGCTCTCTTGCTGATTGCTACACCGCTGATATCTGGCTAGATGGTCGAGTGTTGGAGCAAGTGCAGGGTGCTGTCTTGACTCCTACTCCAGTCGATTGGACTCCTGCTCAGAAGGCAACGGAGTTGAACAGGGTGCAGCACAGGGCTGCAACCTATGGTTGGGAAGATGGGGTTTTGTACAAGCTGTTGGGCAAGCGTAGGGTGGTCGTCCCACCGCCTGACAAGCGCGTTGCTATAGTGCAGGCGTACCACGAGCGGTATGGTCACTTGGGTGGCAATCGCACGCTCAGCCTCGTACGGACCAGTTATTGGTGGAATAACATGCGACACACGGTGGCCCAGGTAGTGGCCAGCTGTGTCCCGTGTGCTCGAACCAAGGCTAACTTTAGCGCAGATCATGGTGCCAAGGAGCTGATGTCGCTTCCCATCAAGGGCTTGTTTTATCGCTGGCACGTCGATCTGTGCGGGCCGTTTCAGGAGAGCCCTGACGGCAACCTCTATGTCATGGTATGCGTGGAGAGCTTTAGCAAATGGGTTGAGTTGATCCCCATTGCTGACAAGCATGCCGCTACCACAGCGAAGCATTTTGCGGACATCATAACCAGGTTTGGGGCTCCCGCGGAGGTAGTCACGGACCAGGGTGGTGAGTTCAGGGGTGAGTTCCAGGAGTTGCTGGATGGATGTCTTATTGATCACCGTCGCACTTCTCGGGAGCATCCTCAGGCCAATGGTTTGGCTGAGAGATTGGTGCAGACCGTCAAGCAGGCGCTGCGCAAGTGGAGCCTGCAGGTGCCGGAGTCGGCCAGGTGGGATCGCGAGTTGGCATGGATTGCCATGGGTTATCGCATGTCTCCCCAGAGTCTCTCGCTACCTTCTCCCCGTATTTCCTTCTGTTCGGGCGTAATCCTCTTTTGCCTACGGAGGCACAGGTTGCGCACCCCGAACCCATGGCCTTCGACAACGCTCAGCAATTTTTGGTTGAGGTGCTGGCCAGGGCAGAGACTTTTAAGAAGGTCATGCCCATCGCGATGAACAACTTGTTCATTGCTCAGCACAGGGACTCCCTGCGTTACGCTCAGCGCCGGGGGGCGCATACATGGCTCGCCAGCTGCGGTTTAGGCCAGGGCAGTATGTTTTCCTGCGCACTCAGCTGAAGCACACTTTGGATGTGGAGGCGGGGCCCACCATTTTGCGCATTGTGGCTATCAAACCATCGGGAGTGGCAATTTTGGAGGGCGCCGACGGGAGCCGTACGACTGACAACCTCAGCAATCTCAGTCCCTGCTCGCTGCCCAATTTGGTCCACGACCTCCAACCGCACACGTCTCGCCGAGTCAAGGACGCCCAGTGTCAGGTTTGTCACCGGGTCGATCAGGCGGAGTCCATGTTATTGTGTGATCAGTGTAACTGTGGTTGGCACATGCAGTGCTTGCAGCCAGTGGTCACCAGCATTCCGGAGGGGGATTGGTTTTGTCCAGTGTGCACCGCTGCGCAGTTTACCTCCCGCAGCTTGACTGCGGTCACCGCTGCCCTTGTCTTGGTACGATCGCTGTCTTCGTGATGGGGCCGGTCGCCAGCGAGGGGGGAATCATGGGACAGGTCCTCGCCCACCCCACAGGGCATGCAGTTAAGGCAGGCACGTCAGCTCAGCTCATTTGGGTTTTACCAAATTAAGCTGAGTGGCCAGCCGCCATGGTGGCGCCGGAGATTGTGGCACGCAGACGCGACAGCTGTCACGGACGCGAGCTATGTCATCCGGGCGGCGCCCACTATGCACAAGACCGGTGACGTGCGCAAGGAATTTGTTTTCTACGCATTTTCGACAAAGGCTAGTGACCGGGGGGGACACTAGCACTTGCAGCATAAGAGCGGACGAAAGTGTACGTGCATGCGCGCCGGGCCAGGCACAGCTGGGCGCGCAGCACTGACTTGAGCGGACGGCAGCACAAGTGCGCAGCGTCGAGAGGATCATACGCGTGTTAGTGGACAGCTGGAGCTGAAGCTGGACTGCTGGACTTCAACAGCGCCGAGGCTATTGACAGGCCAGGTGTCTTTGTGGTGTAGAATAGCGGGTCAACGTTATGAGGACTGGACAGAAAATGGAAAAGGACAATTTGCGGTGCGGAGCCAGATCGCTGGAATGAATGCGAAATCGCTGGCAGCCCTACAAAGGGATTTCTTCTAGAAAGGAACGATTAGACGCAATGTTTGCTGGGCCACTCACACGCAAGGTGTGAGCGTGCAGATTGTCTGAAGGATATTATGCTTCGACCTTGCTGGACGTGACTCAATGTCGGACATTCCCAGGGACAGAAATGCCGGAGCCTCTAGGAGATGAGATCGGCAACAGGGTAGCAATTTAGATTTGTCGGGATGCCTTCCTGCTTTTGTTGGCATGTGTGGTAGAAAGCCAGGACGGCAACTGGAATGCGGTTTCTATTTGCATGGTTCAGGCAGCAAGATAGTTTTGGCATTCCTGGCTGGACTGACAAGTGTGGCGTGTGTCATGCGTGTGGCATGCATGACGAATGGTTTGGTTCATAGTCGAAGAGGACTCTCACGCAGCGTGTAGTCTCTTCGAGTCTCTCGTTAGTGGCCTTCGTGTTTCTCCCTTTCCTTGGGAGCAAGGCCGGTAGCATGTCATGGAGCGCTGCCTAACTGCGGGCTCGTGAGCATGGAGTGCATCGATATTGAGACTATCAACGTGTTGTAATTGTATTAACTTTCTCAATAAATTCCGCATGTGCGGCTTCATCATCAGACTGTGCAAAGTGTGTGTTGTGAAAGCATTGTTCTATAGCAGGGGAGGCAAAAGCACCCTCTTGCACCATCATATTGTCGCAATTAGAGTAGTTGGAGCGTCTAGCTAACGCCCCAGCAAGGATATTCAAACGCGGCACGCGACGGTACACAAGGGGATCAAGAAGGTGGTCATCAGGCACGAGGGACAGTTCCTTGTCCTCGGCTGAGAGCCCTCTTTTCATTAATCATGGGACAGGTCCTCGCCCACCCCACAGGGCATGCAGTTAAGGCAGGCACGTCAGCTCAGCTCATTTGGGTTTTACCAAATTAAGCTGAGTGGCCAGCCGCCATGGTGGCGCCGGAGATTGTGGCACGCAGACGCGACAGACAGAACTTCCTGTTCCAACCAATCAACTCAAAAACCACGTGCAGGATGGCAGCAGACACGCCAACTTGTATCAAAATACCAGCGTGGGACATCGCCATCATCGGGCTCTGTTTCATGTGCACCGAATGGACGAGAGTCATGATACCGGCCATCGCCGCCGCCACGATCGCGGATTCTACAAGGACCGCACCGAAATGGGACATGGAATCGATCTAGTATAACGCAACATAAATATTGGCGACGGATTCGAGTATCCGCCAATCAACTCACCAGCCACCCATAGCCCCTCAGACGCGTCCCAGCGGGTCTTATCTCGGTGAAGTCCAGCACGAGTCGCTCGGCGGGGTATTTGCCGGCCATGAGCTTCCCCACGGCGCGGGCCCAGGCGACGGCCGAGTCGCCCACGGATAGGGTCCATGTCTTGGTGTCGGGGTCCCAGGTCTCCTTGTTGGACTCGCGCCCCCCGACGGAGGTCCGCTGCGACCGGATGACGTCGATGTGCGGGATGCGCCTGGAGAAGCCGTTGAGCGTGCCGGTGACGGGTTTGAAGCCGACCCTGTGCAGAAAAAAAACCGCAAGTATATGTCACACTTGAACGCCATGGGATTCTTCATGAAGGACTTCAAGAGCCTGTTTCTGTTCGGCGCGGTGATCGGCGCGGCTCACGTGATCGCCACCTGGGTGCGTGTGAAGAGAGAGAGGTTCCGCCTGCGGACCAACATCAGGTCCACGCTGGCCCTCACCTACCTGCTGGTCCTGGGCGGGCTGGGCTACGTGCTTTACAGGAACTTCCACGACAGGGTGTACTCCTACGAGACTACGATCTGGAAGATCCTGAAGGGGTTGCTGACACTGGGGGGTGCCTCGACGTCATACTCCATCATCATGACGGTCGGTTCCTCCTTTTTCTCTAGCCGCCCCGTGGCCGCGGTGGTGGATGCGACGGTGTCAGAGGCGACGGCCCCGACCACGGCGACCACGGCCGCCTAAATTTTCTCCCGTACCAGTATAAAAACGATGAAGTGCACGGCGGTCACCAAACTGAACAAGAGGTGCAAGAACAAGGCGTGCGTGCTGTCGCCCAAGCCCGTGTGCCGCGCCCACTCCCGCCACCGGGCGCATTCGTACGCGCTCGTGCTGGCTGCCCAGGAGTACCAGAACAGGAGAAAGAGGGAGATGGAGGCGCGCCGGCGACAGATCCCCGGGACGACGTGGCGCTATTGGGACGAGAAGGTGGAGTGAGACTCACCCGCATCCCTGCAGCAGCAGCCATAGCACGTCGACGACGTCGTAGACGGTCTCGACCTCGGTGAAGCTGCAGTTGAACATGCAGGACTCTCGCCTCCTGCTCAACTCCGTGCCCCCGAGGAAGAGAGTGCGGCCCGCGGGGGCGATGTACCGGTTCGTGATGCAGTGGCGCAGCTCCTCCAACTCCGCGAGCTCGGCTCGGTTGAGCGCGTCCTCCTTGGCGCGAACCCAGAGCCACTTCTGGTGGGAGACCACCCTGTCCACCACCTGCTCCCACGTCTCCAGCTGCGATGTGCCCTCGAGGGGGCGGTGGTAGGTCCTCAACGCGATGGCCATGGCTCTGTCCGTGGGAGTGGTGGCGCGGGCCGGCTCCATGGGTCTGATACCATGGGATGGCAAATATCTTCCGGGTTGAACGCGACTCCGGGGGGCTGCATTTTTTTTTTCTTTACGGCTAGTATACACACCATGTCTGCTGCCGTGAACCGTTTGCTCTCCCTGCCCATGAGGCTGCTCCAGATGCCGCTGAGCCTGGGACCATGGCCCACGGTCGCGTTGGCCCTGTTCATCCTGTACTACACCGCCACTTCCATCCGCTTCCACCGCAAGGCGAAGACGAACTGTACGGGGTTCATGGACTTCCGGTGCTGGATGACCAAGTGGGGCATCATGTTTATCGGCCTCGCGGGCGGCACCTACATGCTGGCTAGGGGGGTGAACAACCTGATCAATGTCGGCGAGGGGGGCGCGTCTGTTCTCCCTCCGCGGTGGCCCAACATAACCGCGTAAATAAAATGGGCGGCTATTGGATAGTAGGAATGAAGCTTTGGATTGTCGCGATCGTGCTGATCGTCCTCGCGTGCGTGTGGTTGTTCTCTTTCGTCGGCTCGGCCCTGGCAGAACCCGCCGCAAAGTTCTGGTGCGCGGTGACTCTTCGGGGCGGCAACAAGGAGTGCGTCGAGAACACCAAGAAGAAACTGCAGTCCGCGCTGGGGGACGTGCGCTTGTGGCTGGGGTCGCGACCCTGGGAGCGGCCGCGGCGGCCGCCGCTAAGATCCGCGCGAGGTTCCGATCGTCCCCATCGTCCGCAGATGACCGGGATCGCGCGCCCTCGCGACCGATGGCGCCAAAGTCAGGTGGGAGGAGTCCTCTGTTTTTCTCTCGCATTCGCGGGTTCCGTTAGACAGTGCATGATGTTCAGTCACGAGTTTTATTATCACGATTATTATGATCAATAAACGCGGGCGTTAACAATCGAATCCCGGTCTTCAAGAGCAATTGCAACATTTTGTACAGGATCAACCACAGGATAGCGGTCCTCAGTAGGACGTGAACGCTTTCAAAGCGTTTTTCGATGACGGACAGGCAGTGGTCCCGCCGGTCCCTCCATATGTCGGAGGATGTGGAGGTCATCTCCGCGCATATGTCGTGATCCTCCATCCCCATCCAGAAGCCTAGGGAGCTGAAGTGCGGCCCCTTCATGTACAGCTCCCTCAGGGGGCGCACGATGACGGCGTCGTACACGAATGCCATCCCGAAGCCTGGCCAACTACAATGTACAGTTTCGATTTTAAGCGCGCGGGTCACAGGAACCGGACGGTGAACTTCTTCTTGACGCTCTTCACGGACGGTCGCACGAGGATGGCGAGGTCGGAGGCCTTGCACCTCTTGCGACACCGTATGACCTTGCCGTTGAGGACGCGCAGGGAGGGCCTCCTCTCCCTCCCCTTCGGCAGCTCCTCCCGTATGGCGTCCTGGTGCTGGCGAGCGTATTCCAGCACCCCGTTGGTGATGGCCCATCGGAAGAAGTTCATCTGTCCGGGTGTGGTGGTGATCTCCCGCTCGTCTTCCGCGGGGCTGCGGATGGTGGTCTTGTTCCTCCTGGCGAAGGGGTCGAACATGCGCTTGGAGTAGAAGGCCAGCTGCTCGCGGTAGGACATGTACAGGTTGAACGGGAGCGCGTTGTCGGGCTGCTCGAACTCCACGCGGTGTGTCTTGGAGTAATTGGTCACGAGGCACTCGACCACCCGCAGGGACAGGCGGTCCGACCTGCGTCCGGACTCAGGACGCGTGATGTCGTATAGCGCGTTGAAGTTGTCAACGTTCGCGTAAAAGCGCTGCAGGGAGCGCCCCAACAGGTCCATGATGTCCGCAGGTCGCTATAGGCAGAGATTTGTTTCGTAGCGCGCTTAGTCCGCGGGGAATGTGGACGCCTAGGGTAAGATAGCGGATGCAGCAGGCCGGCGTCCACCGGTGGACGTGGGTAACGAGACGCGCGTCGCCGCGGGAGAACTCGGACGTGCTCAAGGCTATTATGGGCCTCTGCCGCCTTCCGGACATCCCGCGGCCGTACATGCGCCGTACGGACGACGTCGGCAAGGTGGTGGCGGAGATGGGCCGCGACACGTATTGGATGTGCGACCTGACGCCGGGGGTGCACTGCCTGCTGGCCCTAGCGCGGATCCGCGGCGGCCGTACGGTGTGCGCGATCGTGCATTGGGACAAGAGCGTGCACATCGTCCACATGCCGCCGTTCAAGACGAAACTGTTCAAGGGCACCGTGTTGCAAGGTGTGCTGTGCCGCGACGGGTTGCGCGTTACGTTCGTGGTGCACGACTGTCTCGTCTATTGCCAAAAGAGTCTGCTATCGGCTCCGTTCCGTGATCGCATGGACCGCGCTCGCGAGGTGGTGGGCATGAATTTTCCTAGCACGGGGTCTTATTACTTCCACGTGTTCATTAAATGCGTATCGTACATCACGAGCAACGACAAACAAAACGCGATAAAGAGTCCCAACGTGCTGTTCATCCCCGACTCGTCCACCGTGAGCGACCAGTACGTCCACGGGGGGGTCACGGTGGCCCTGATCCACAAGCCCGAGCTGGTGACCGAGTTCGGGCGCGCCACTCACGTCGATTCCGCCTGCGCGCTGTACATGCCGCTCACCTCCTCCTGGGCCCCCCCCGTCGCGCAACCTTGTGGGGGTTGTACGATATCTTATAGGCAAGGTTTGCGGCCGACACCCTTGTGGGGTTCGTTTTACTCGCAGGGGCCGCCACCGCAGGGGAGGGAAACAAGACCGCGTATGCCGCCGCCGGGATTTGGCGAGGTTCCGATGCGTACCCCTTGCACTCCGAGTTGAAGCACCGCTGCACCAGCCCGTGGATGGAGACGGAGTACCACACGTTGTTGCTCTTGTGCGCGTCCTCGATCTTGTGGCAGAACCGGTGCTTGGACCACGCCGAGTAGACCGCGTGCACGCCCTCCCCCTGCTTGAACACGTGCGTGACACCCGCCGCCCCCTCCATGGTCCGCACCACCGTCTCGACGGCCTTGTGCTCGGGAGAGTCGAGGTTCAGCGCCTCGTCCCTGTGGATACCCAGCGTGCTGGCCACCCGCTGCTCCTGGGGGGTCTTGGCCTTGTGCTTCCTGCGGCGCCCCTGCAGCTCCTCGCGGCACATGGATGTCGCCTCGTCGAACCACGGCGGGGTGGTGATGGGGGTGGGGGTCACGCCCGGCCGCCCGTCCAGGATGCGCACGGAGGTCTGCCAGAGGAGCGGGAGGATGTGTTCGCGCACGTCCTCGGGCGAGAAGACGGTGTCCACCACCCCCTCCTTGCTGATGACACCCCACGGGGCGTACGACCGCTTCTCAGAGATCCTGCCGTAGTGGCAGCGGTCGTCTCCGCAGCTGTTGCGCGCCTTCCTCCGCTCCTTGCACACGTCACAGTGGCACCAATCCTCTCCCGGCGCCTTTCCCTTGCAATCCCCCATCGTTTTCTGGATGTTCCTGTACGCCTTGCAGCAGCCGGCGCAACGCTCGCATTTCCAGCTGAACAGGATACGGATGCCGTTGTCCATCAGCACGCTGGGGTCCACCACGGCCGTCCAGTCGTTCTCCGCCGGCCTGTCGCCGAAATTCTGGTGCAGTTTGTCCACCACAAACGCCCGAAGTTTTAAGGCTGTCCTCTCATCCACTGGGAGGAGGGGGTAGTGGATGTGAAACCCTGTCTTGATCTTCCCCTTCTTCTCCTTGGTGGGGGCCCTGCACACAATCACATAGCTGTCCGTTTCCGCCGGCACGCATTCCCTTAACACTTCTTGGATGGTGGGTATCCACTGCTGGATGATGGTGTCCCCCAAATCCTGATCATCCTCACAATCCAGGTCCATGAAAAAGGGGAACACGGCCGTTTTCTGCTCCACCAGGAAGTTCTGGGTGTCATTCAGAGCATCCTTGGCCACTTCCTTGTAAAAGCTGGCCAGGTCCTCAAAATCCACACAGGCCTTGCCACCTTTGTATCCATCCAGAAGCAGGTGGGTGTATTCGGCGGATTTGTCGACAAAGCAATCACGATTCACTAGCCATCTAACAGCCTCAGAATAAGGTGGGGGCTGCCATCTCTCTGCTCCATCCTGGTCCAATTTGTCCATCCTGTCCCCTGCTGTCCAGATTTTTTGCGCGGCTAAACGGCAGAAATCGTCGGCGCTTAAAGGAATGGCATCATGAAGATTTATACCAAGCAAGGAGACCAGGGCTACACAAAAAGGCTGGGAAGTTCGGACAGCCTGCGGAAATCGGATGAATTATTTGAGGCAGTGGGTGCTTTGGATGAGCTCAATGCCTTTATGGGTTTGGCCATTCAACACTCGCTGCCGGCTGATAACTGCTTTCTACACTACCTCCAAGGTGTTCTTCTGGCAGCTGGCACGTCCGTCGCGGCCAAGAACTCGAATTCTTGCCGCGACGAAAAGTATAAGTTTTCTGAGGGCCCTGAGGCGGTACAGCGGCTGGAAAACACAATTGACCAGTTGGACGAAAAGTTACCAAAACTTTGCAATTTCATTCTACCCGGCGGGAACGGACTGGCAACTTCTCACCTCCACGTTTGCAGGGTGGTGTGCAGAAGAGCTGAGAGGGCGTGTGCGCGGCTGGAATGGGTGGATCCCAACATCCTGCAATTTTTAAACAGGATGTCAGACTTCTTTTTTGTGCTGGCAAGAGCTAAGGAGGAGTTTCCGGCCGCCATTTACCGCAAACATTCGTAATTATTATCTGAAAAAGAAGTATGAAATGGCTTCTCAAGATGCTTGCAACGTTGACATCCAACAATGCGGGGAGGATCCGGCGAGATTCGATTTTAACCGGCGCACAACGAACCTGGAAAACGCCCACGATGTGAATATCTACAAGTACATCATCCGTGATGACAGCAGCCCCTCTTCTAGCGAGTCCGCATCCAACGGGCAGGGGAAGTCGATGTGGACAAGGGATCTGGAGGAGCTGGCGTACAGCTGGGGGCAGAAGGCGGTCGGGTTCCGCCAGATGCACAACATGGCGGCAGACATGAACACGTTCTGGTTTCACGCCCTCGGGATCCCCGCCGTGATCCTGTCCGCGGTGGCTGGCACGACAGCGTTTGCCACATCCGAGTGCCCTGCCCACGCCAACATCAGCCCGAAGGCCGTCGCCATAGGAGCCATAAGCATCGCCGTGTCGGCATTGACCAGCTTGCAGAATTTCATGCAGTTTTCCAGGAAAGCGGAACAGCACAAGCAGGCCGGCCACCGCTACGGTGCGTTCTATCGCGAGATCGACGCGGAGTTGAGCAAACAGCGCAAGTACCGGAATAACCCCTTCGAGTTCATACAGCTTTGCAGGCTGACCCTCGACAGCATGGTGTCCCAGGGACCTTCCATCCCTAGTCGGATATCAAAGGAGTACAAAAGCAAGTTCAAAAAACACCCGCACAAGGGAGAGCCGTTCGTGGAAATGAGTCCCGGCGAGGGGGACTCCGAGATGCGCTCCCACATGCAGGGGGGGCGCCGCGATGGGAACGATAGCTAAATTATCTGGGTATTAGTTACAAAATGTCCGCCCGTCCTTTGAAGTCCCTGGCCACATACGCCCTCGTCACGTACGCGTTGCTTCTTTTGCGCCCCCGTTGCATGTTCCGGGAGGACGGCAGACCTATGCAGTTCGGGGTCGGCCGCGACCAGACCCTCCTGCCTTTTTGGCTGATCGCGCTCCTCGCCGCGATATACGCCCCGGGCTACTAGCTCGTTCTCCCGGTCACTAAAAAAATGTTGGGGTAACACGAGACACGGCGCGGGGAGATGAAGACCGCACGGCACCACGAGGGGGAGCACGCGGGCGGGGAGGATCTCGAAGAGGAGCCCGAGCGCTCGTGGCTGGACGACATGCCCGACCGATTCCACAGCGCGTACAGGGACGAGCTGTTGAACCTGTACCTGTCGATGGTGGAGCAGTGCAAGGCCTGCGGATACCCCCTCTTGCGCCGAGTGACTTTCCACGCGTTCTGCGAATTCGCGGAGGCGAACAGCTGATAAATTAAATATGAGCAGAGACGTATAGGACCACCCACATGACGCGCTGCGGTGCCACCACGGCGCAGGGAGTGAAATGCAAGAGACGCGCAACGGCCGGGTCGGAACGCTGTTCCGTGCACCGGAAGCCGACGATGGGAACGGCTCCAGGACCGGAGCCACTGCCACGAAGAGAAGGAGGGGCCCCCCCGCGCCTCCAAGACGCCGTGGACGTGTTCACGCAGTTCCTGGAGAGCATCAAGGAGTACGACACGGTGCACCCGCAAGCCAGAGCGCCCGCCCCCCCTTCCCCGCCACCACCACCCCCTCCCGCGGCGTACCCCCCCAGACGATGACGATGCACCCCGCGGTCGTTGACCTGTCGGGCGACGACTCGGTGGTGTACGCCAAGCTGTCCGAGGATCCTGTGACCGACGGCGAGATGCGGAAGTTGGCGGCGGCACGGGCCCTCACGATGGGCCCGCGACACGCGATGCAGAGTTACGTCAGCCCCCCGGTGGTCGACCCCCTTGGCCTGACGAACTGCGTGACGTTTTTCATGCCCCGGAAAGCGGGCAACGGCAGGCGGCGGCGCCGCTAGAATCGCTACAGGTCCTGAGGGGGCAGGGCGCACGCAGGGCTCGCGTGCCTGTCCAGGTACTCCGGGGGGAAGGTGAGCGAGGGCGGGGGGAACCCCTCGTCCTCGCACTCCCACCTGGTCTCTAGGTTGTATCCGAGCTTCAGTATCTGCCACTCCTTCCACTTGGTGCGCATGTACACCTCGATGTTGGCCTTCCCCTTGTCGCGGTGGAGGTCAAAGAGGGGGAACCGGTCCGGGTTCGCGTGCCAGTAGTCGCCGTGGTACTCGAACACGGTGGGAGGATGGGTGTCGGCACTGAACCCGTCCACGAACAGCTTGTACCCCGTCTGGGTGCGCAGGACGACCTCGCCACCGTTGCGCGCGTGCTGGATCTTGATGGAGCGGTGCCTCTCGATGTCCTGCAGCCACCGGATGGACTTGGGGAGAAACGACGCGGCTATCACTCCGGGGCGAATGAGACTCATAACTTGTTTCATTTTTTGTAATAAACACGAGACTTTTTTGCGCAACCAGGCGGCCATGCGCGTTCATCCGTGGCCTATTTTGTCTCGTAAGCAGTACCCCGACCATGTCTTCAGTCATCCGTTACCTCGCCCCAGAGACGGGGCAGACGACGACCCGCAGTTCGCGGGCAAGATCCGGGTGACGGAGGATGGCAGGATTTCGGTTTATGACGCCATGGCCGCAATCGGCATTTCACAACCCAAAGTGTACTGGTTGCGCCTTGGGAAGGAGCACCCAGCAGAGGTTACAACCTGTAACCTCTGGAAATTTCCAGGGGAAAGACAGCGAGACACCCCCGTAACCGATCGTAAGGGTTTGACGCAGATCATAATGCTACTCCCCGGCAAGATAGCTGCCAAGTTCCGCGACAAGGTGGCGGTGCTGCTGGAGCGCTACCTGGATGCGGACCGCTCCCTGGCAGAAGACATTTTGAGACGCGCACATGAGCGCGACGGGGCCGTGGCGAACCTCCAAGAGCACCCTCGCGTCAAGAGTTGCGAATCCACCAAGGAGCTTAACAACGCCATTAAGCAGTACTCGGACAGGCACGAGGGGTGCGGGGTGCTGTACCCCGCCGTGCACGATATCAACAACCTGGCGGTCACCGGCAAGACCGCCAGGCAGCTCAAGGCCGCCTACTCGGCTAAGGCGCACGGGTCCTCGCGCGACCTTAACAGCAAGGTGCAGAGTGCCGCCATGTTCTTTCTGCAGTGGAGCGAGGCCGACAAGATCGCCAGGACGGGCGCCAACCCCGTGGAGGTGGCAAAGAGGTCCCGGGCTTTGTTTGAGCCCGTGTTCAGGGCGGACGGATTGCACGAGTCGACCGCCGACGGGGCGTGCATCAAGGAGAACGCGAAGGTCATGCGCCTGAACCAGGAGGCGCGGAGAGAGGCCGCTAGGATTGCCGTTTAATAGTGTTTGATAAACATTTTATAAAGCACCAGAATTTCCTGTGCACGTTTAATAAACACAAAATTATTCGCTCTACTCCAAGATGTTGTCCCCGTTGATGTAGGTCCCGCGGTTGCCGCGGTGCACCACCGTGAAGGAGGCGTAGGGGAGGACGGAGTTGTCGGGCTGCGTGTCTCCCAGGAGGGTGAGGGCGTACCGCTCGTAGTCCGGGAGCGTGGAGTACACGCTGCGGACTTTCCCGAGCCGGTTCACGATCTCGTCGTTCAGCTGCCCGAGCAGCTTCCACACGGTCGACATGGACCCCTCGTGGACGGCGCGGCGCTCCAGGTAGCTGGCGTCGCTGCGTGCCTCGTACACGGAGCGGGCGGTTTGCAGTACCTCGTCCTCGGGCACGTCCACGCCCCACGAGGCGCGAGCGGTGTCCGCGATGTTGCGGATGTTGCCGGGTTGGAACAGCTCGGAGAAGAGCGGGAACATCTGGGCGGCGAGCGCGTCGTCCCCGGGCCTGGCGAAGGCCCGGGACGTCCCGCCCGCTATCGACACGTATTGGCCGGGGTTTGGTACGTTCTCAACGGGATACATTTTATATTACGGTATGATATATTTTGGCGCCCCGAAGATGACCATCATCCTGAGCTTCGACGTGGGGATCGCCAACCTGGCGTACTGCATGGTCCAGCGGACGGAGGGCGAGGGCAACCCGTACGCCAACAACCTGCCGTTCGAGATCCTGCAGTGGGAGGTGATCGACCTGAACGCGGCCACGCTGGAGGAGGCGTGCCGCAACCTCCCCCGCGAGCTTCACCGCCGCATGGGTGTTCTCGGGGTGGCGGACCGCGTGGTGATCGAGCGGCAGACCAAGTCCAACGTGAAGATGAAGGTGATCAGCCACGTGATCCAGTCGTTCTTCGAGACGCACATGCTCTACCAGGGGGGGGCGATGAGGGTGGAGTTCTCTTCCCCCCACAAGAAGCTGGGAGTCTACACGGGCCCGGCGATCACGTGCACCCTGAAGAACAACTACCGCCGCAACAAGCGCCTGGCCATCGACCACACGCAGAAGATCCTGGAGAAGTACCCCGTGTTCATGTCCTACTTCCACATGCTCTCCAAGAAGGACGACGCGGCCGACGCGCTCTTGCACGCGCTGGTGTGCCTGAACGAGGAGCGCCCCCCCCACCGCTGCCCCCCCGGCCCGCGAGGTGGACCTGTGACGCGCTTAGCGGACGGGAATAATGGGCGGTATATGGACGAGATACATCATTCCATGGCTACCGAGGAGATCGCCGCGGAGGTCGAGATCCACCCGATCGTGAAGGCGCTGTTGAGCGTGAAGGCGGCCCCGCAGGGCTCCAAGGAGTGGCACGACACGCGCGACAAGATGCTGACGGCCTCGGACGTCGCCGCCGCCATCGGGGCGAACCCGTACCAGAGCCCCGCGAAACTGTTGCGCAAGAAACTGGGCGACGATCGGTTCGTGTTCAAGGGCAACGCGGCGACGAGACACGGCAACGAGAACGAGGAGGTGGCGGCCCAGGAGTACGAGCGCCGTACGGGGCACAAGTGCTACCAGTTCGGTCTCATCCCCCACCCGCTCCACACGTGGCTTGGGGGCAGCCCGGACCGCATCACGTCCGACGGGATCCTGGTGGAGATCAAGTGCCCGCTGCGGCGTGAGATCAAGCACGAGATCCCGTCCTATTACTTGCAGTTAGGTTAAATAGTGCCGGAACCTTTTGCCGCCTGAGGCAAATCGGTCCGTCACACTATTTTGCCCGGAATAACCACTTCCGAGCACCCAAGTTCATTCGGCCGAATGAACTTGGGTGCTCGGAAGTGGTTATTCCGGGCAAAATAGTGTGACGGACCGATTTGCCTCAGGCGGCAAAAGGTTCCGGCACTATTTAACCTAACTAAAACCTGGCCTCGTGGAGGGGGGACGAAGAGCCCGAGACATCCGCCTAGGCCGCTGAGCACGCACCACTAAATGCGCCGGAGCTGCCTCAGTGAGGATTCGAACCCCTGACCTCCAAGGTGCACGGGTTTTAGTTAGGTTAAATAGTGCCGGAACCTTTTGCCGCCTGAGGCAAATCGGTCCGTCACACTATTTTGCCCGGAATAACCACTTCCGAGCACCCAAGTTCATTCGGCCGAATGAACTTGGGTGCTCGGAAGTGGTTATTCCGGGCAAAATAGTGTGACGGACCGATTTGCCTCAGGCGGCAAAAGGTTCCGGCACTATTTAACCTAACTTAAACCTGGCCTCGTGGAGGGGGGACGAAGAGCCCGAGACATCCGCCTAGGCCGCTGAGCACGCACCACTAAATGCGCCGGAGCTGCCTCAGTGAGGATTCGAACCCCTGACCTCCAAGGTGCACGGGTTTTAGTTAGGTTAAATAGTGCCGGAACCTTTTGCCGCCTGAGGCAAATCGGTCCGTCACACTATTTTGCCCGGAATAACCACTTCCGAGCACCCAAGTTAATTCGGCCGATTTGCCTCAGGCGGCAAAAGGTTCCGGCACTATTTAACGTAACTAAAGCCCCAGGTGCAGGTGCTGCTGGAGATTACCAACCTGGAGACGTGCCATTTCGTGCAGTTCCGCCCGGCGTCCACATGGAACGAGATGGAGCTGGACATCCTGGAGATCAGGCGGGACCGCGGGTGGTTCCGCAGCAAGCTCCCGATAATGCAGAAGTTCCGCGAGACGTGGGTGGAGGCCGCCGAGAACGGCGGGCTCAGTTACTTAGACAGGGGCGTGTTCGGCAACCCCAGCGGGTCGTCGGGTAGCGACGAGGACGCGCCGTCCAAGCGCAGGAAGACCACGGAGGTGGAGCTCGACGCGCCGTTTTTGTTCTTGGAGTCCAAGAGGGCCGTCCCGACTCCGCCTCACCACCCGGTGATCCCCGCAGCGACCCTCAGCGAGCCCGTGGCCGCTCTCAATTGATTGGCCGTAAGAGCTACAACGCGACCCGGTGCTCGCTTACAGCGGGAAAAAGATAATGGCGGGCACTGGTATACTAGACGGAACCATGGCGGCGGCGGGCAGCGGCAAGTACATGAACGTGAAGGTGGGCCAGGCGGTGGTGCTGACGGAGGAGCAGCACAAGGCGTTCCAGGAGACCGGGGTGATGCCCACCACGGCGGATGGGGGGCGAGTCCGATCCCGGTGTCCTCCCCCTACTCGGCGACGGACCCGCCCAGCCCCCGCACGCCGCCAGCTGAGAGTGACAAGGAGGCCCCCCCCGAGGCGCCCGGCGCTCCCGTGAAGCCCGCGAAGGAGGTGCAGGCGACGGCGGATCCGCCCCACCTGCACGTGGACGGCCAGCGGTTCGCGGTCGTGAGCATGGTGGTGCCCCCCTCAGCAACCACATGGCGCTGAAGGTGCGCGGGGTGTTCGCGGACGAGGAGAAGGCGGGCGAGCACGCGCGGGAGCTGATGAAGGCCGACCCGAATTTCGACATCTACGTGGTGAGCATGTACAACTGGCTGGTGCTGCCCCTCCCGGACGACCTGCGCGGGGACGTCAAGCACGAGTACGTGGACGACCGTCTGGGCAAGATCATGGGCCGGTACCACTCCGAGCGGGAGAAGTTCAAGCGGTTCAACGAGCAGCGGGCGCTGGCGACCAAGGAGGCGGGCGAGGCGGGCGAGGCGGGCGAGGTGCAGGCGGACGTGGCCGTGCCGACGGAGGTGCGCCTGGAGGCGCCGCCGGACGAGGTGGTGGGGTCCTCGTCGGCGCTCACGCTACCAACATCGACTGATTGAAGCCGCCGCCCATCGATCGGCCCGCGCTGACGCTCCCCCCCACGTCTCCCAAATCGTACGGGGCCGACGGGGCGAAGGAGACGGGGGCGGCGTAGTAGGCCGCGGTGGACGGGCCGCGGCGGGAGCGCCGCCAGACCATGTACCCCCGATGGCGATGGCGACTATCGACAGGATGATCACGAGGTTCTTCAAAGGCAGCGCGGAATCGTTTCCGTCTCGCCGCCTCCTCTCGTTGTTGTTGTTCGCGTGGAATTGGCTTCCGTTGAACTGGACCGCCATGGTGTATAACTAATAATGTCAATAAAATTCTTACATCAACCTGATACGAATAAAAAATGTGAGCAATCTTGTGAGGAATGAAGATTAGGCCATTGTCTGTCCACGAGACCCGGATTGTTCCTGTTTATTACAACTCGGCCAGAGAGACGTATGTCTCGGAGCGGGAAGAGTTGGAACCACGAAAGACAAACGTCGATCTGCCGATTGCCGCTTACGTAAACGAGAAGTCGATTTCTCAGGTCGCAAAAGAGCTTTTTTCCGGAAACTCCCCGGCAGACGTGATTACGCGTAACCGGTTGCGACTGGCCATTGAGTGGGCAGACGCCTTGACCAACCCTGGATCGAAACTGTTCATCAAAGACGCGGCGATGAAAAGGGACGTCGCGGCTAGACCCATACCCCTGTCTAAAAGATACTTCAGCGAACAGAAAGTTCTAAAACACGACGAGGTGAAGGAGTTGATACCGGCGGAGGCGCGGTCGGCGCTGTTGGACCCGGATATAAACAGATTGCTGAAAATACGGGCAATGCTAGCTGACCGCAGCAACATGTTGACTGCGTTGGGGTACATCAACGTCGGAGAGGGTAAGTGGGGTCGACTTCATGGTATGGCGCGACACGAGTCCGGTAGGGAGATGACTCCACTAAGCATTCAATACACTAAAAAACAACTTGAAGATCTCGAGAGGTCTATCAAGGAGGAGATGGGTCGCGCAATAGTCAGCAAGATGACGAAGCGCATGGACGTGATTGATAACAGTCTCGAGAGTGTCCAATCGCGGATCCAAGACGAGATGACGCAACCCGAAGAGAAACGCAACAAGACGAGACTGGACCGGTTGCGCCGACAAGAGGCTGAACTTCTCCTACAGGAGAAGGACGAGATAGCCCACCAAAAGCGGATGTGGGAGGCACGGGCCCCGGTACACATTCCTCAACTTGCATCTTATTTGACGCATGGGAGAGAGAGTGAGAAGATGCGCGATCGAAAGGTAGACACGTACAAAGTGATCAACGAGGACCTAGGACTGCTTCAGAAGAAGCCGAAACAAAAGGCACGTGGTCCGATGCCGACCCGCAGATCGGGCCGGACGCAGCACGTGCCCGGGGAGATGTTCGATTTCGAAGAGGCCGGGAGGAAGGCCGAGAGGAAGGCCGCGAAGAAGAAGGGGTCGGACGGGGCCGGTCCGTCCCACCAGGTCGAGGCGCGGCGGTACCGCAAGAGGCGCGCGGCCACGAGGAGGTAGGCGACTATCCGCGACCGAACATGCGCCCGAAGAACCCCGTGCCGGACGCCTTTCCACGCCCCCTCGCCTGGGTCCGAGGCAAAGCCCGCGGTGCATTCCTGGCGGCCTCGATCTGCGCCCAGGCAGCCGCGTCCTCCTCGCGCGCACGGTCGTCGATGTACGGCGGCGGATCAGGCAATGCCCTCATCATGTCTTGCATGATCATCATCGACCTCTCTCTTTCCGGTTGCCTATCAACCGGGGGTGGTGCCCCCCAAGGGAGCTGTACCGTCACGTACTGCTCGATGTTTGGTAGCGTCTTTCTTTCCACCTTGGGGGCGGGAGGCGGTAAAGCCGCGCTCTTCTGGGCGCTTTCCCGCGCGACGATGCGCCTCTTCAATTCCGCGAAGGTATTTTGGGTGAACGGTTGGCTTCTGAACCACTCTAGGTCCTCCAAGCTCGGTCTGTCCCCCAACTTGGCATATTCGTACCATATCACGTCGGACGCGTCTGATTCTGGAACGAGAACCTCGTCAAGATCTGTGGGCATCACTACTTGTGCGTTGATTTCATCCATGAACTCGTCCAAAGAGTCCGCATCGGCGACATCGTCGGCGCGCATCCTGTGCGCCCTCGGCGGCACTCGACGGCTCTTACACGAATGCACCTTACACTTCCTGACCCGCCCCTTGGTCGCGTTCGAGCACCGCACCCCGCGTTTCGTGAGCGCGCTGCACCTCATTTACCGTCCTGATAGAAAATAAAATGTAATACAATCGATTGTGGCCATGAGCGAGGATCCGTACGCGGACCTCTTCGCACGAGGATTCGCGAGCAATTTATCCGCCCTTGCGGTCCTCAATATCTGCAGATGGGTGAATCGTTGGTTGGCGTCACGTTCGGGCGGCGAGTGTTCTGGACGGGATTCGGACCCGCAACCTCTGGCTCATAAGGCCAGCGCTCTACCGGTTGAGCTACCAGAACGTATGGGGGGTTAGAATAGCGCCTCAGGGTTGGAGCATAAACGATGCGACCCCGACTATTGCGCGTTTAAAACAAACAAAATCTTATGTAACCCATTAATACACGACAATGGCTCTTAGCAATGTCTCGCCCCCTTTTTCACATGCACTGTTTGATTTGGTAAACGAAACAGACCGAATGTGGATATTCACTCTCAAGCCTTCGCCGATGTTTCAGGTTGATCCGGCAAAGGAGATAAAAGTGAGAAAAAGTGATCGAATGATCCACGCACAGGACCTCACACTTGCATCTTCCAATGGTCAGAAGCGTTTTGACAACTGGTATCGTCTTGATGGGTCAAAGGCTTTTATTGCAGCATTACAGAGGCACGGGGAGGTAGCCCTCACATCTGAGGGCTATGCTGGTGAGGTCGTGTCAACCACAAAAACAGGCCCAGTCGATGAACGCGGAGTTTGGATACACCCCAAACTCGTGGTGCAGCTGGCCACGTGGATAAGTCCCGACTTTGCCGTGTTGGCAACCAGCTGGATAGACCGCATACTCGCGGGCGACATCACGATGATGGCGGTCATCCGCGACGCCCACGACGCGGTCCACGGGACCGAGACGACGGTCGCCATCGTCACGAAGGAGCGCAGGAGGCCGGAGTACGTCGAGCCGGTCCGCGCGGCGCCCCCGTCCATCCGCGTGATGGCCAAGGACACGCAGCACAGACTGAGCGACTTCGTGTGCCGGCGGCTGCCGAAGGAGCGCGTGGGCCCGATGATGGCCTTCCTGGGGGACAAAGCTTGCCAGGCGGCCACCGGGAAGGACGCGGGCCAGGTGCGGGAGCTGAACGGGCTCAAGCACGGCAGCGCACGTGACGCGATGGACGACGAGCAGCTCTCGAACGCGTGGTTCTTCATGAAGAAGGTGATGGCCCGCGCGGGCGAGGGCGACGACCTGCACGAGGTGGCGCTGGCCGTCCGGAGGGACATGGCGCCCTTCGTGAGGCCGATGGAGGGCGCCACGGACGCGGCGGTCCTCAAGAGGAACAGACAGGACATGAAAGACGACCTGCTCCTGACCCGCCCCCTGAACCAGGCCAGATTCGAACGGGGCGGGGCGAAGCGGATCAAGTGCTGAGAATCTGATTATACAGCGAACAAAGATTATTTATTCTCATCGTTAAGCGCGCCCACTATACTATTCATGCACTCTTGATCCTCTTGGCCTGCGCCTCCCGGTGCTGTTCCATGAGGCGCTTGTTCTCGTTCACGACGGCCTGGTCTCTCTTCCCGGCGATGCTGTCGTAGTACCCCATCTGCCTGAGACCCGGGGCGATGGAGTTGCGGATCTGCACGGCGCTGGCTACCGGGTCGCGGCCGGCCTTCACGTTCTCGGCTTGCTGGATGTTGAAGAAGCTGGTCAGGTGGTTCATCTTGTCGGTGAAGGTGTCGCGGGTGAGCTGGCTGGGCTTGGTCAGCCCCTGCGACTTGCGGTAGTCCGCGGTGCAGGCGTAACCAGTCACTAGCTCGTTGGCGAGGTTGTTCACCGCGGCGTAGTCGCTCCTCTTGGCGTCCTTCTTGTTGTCGTGGAGGCTTTTCATGGCGGCCTTGGTCGACTCGCACGATTGGATCCGGGGTTCCCTATCCAGGTTGGCGTCCCGGGCGTCGGCGCGGGCGTATATCTCGTCCGCCAGGGACCTGTCTCCGTCCAAGTAGCGCTCGATGAAGTCGGCCATATGCTGGCGGAAGGCGTCGGCGCGGCGCCCAGGGAGCACCATTACGATCTGGACAAGCACATTCCTGGTCGCCACAGGGGTTGCCCGCTGCCCCTTACCGGGAAAAGTGAACTCCGGACAATTTGTCCGGAGTTCCGAATGCTCCTTCTCAAGCCTCGCCCAGTATCTCAGCGCACTGTTCTTGGAGTCACTGGCGAACGTCCCATTCTCGTCCATGAAGCAAATCACCCTCACGAGGTCGATGACCGACGCGAGGCCGTCGGGCGTGACGCGGATCTTGCCCGCGAAGATGTCAGCCCCGCTCGGCCCGTCGGCGCGCACCGGGGCGAGGTACGACTGCAGCGCGCTCCTGGGGGGCTTGGGCGCCTCCGCGGCGTCCGCTGCGCCACTCGTTTCGGGGCGGGGTGTCCGCGCCGTCCGCGCGCGTCTCGGGCGTGGCTGTGGCCATGTCGTGGATGGGGGGCGGAGGGCGTCTCGGTATTTATGGATTACGCGGGGGGTGTGGCGGGAGTGCCCCACTTTTCCGAGAGGTAGATGCGGATCTGTTCGAGCTCGGCCGCGGTCTTGGCGGTGCTGTAGATCAGGATCTCGCCGGTCCATCCGTCCCAGTTACGAGTGCTCCAATCTATATCTGCGCCCACGCAGATCCTTCCGGGATTCTGTACCGCCGTACCGGTGTACGCCCCACCATCTCTACCATCAAATCTGGTGATGGACGTTTTTGGCGTGCTTCCCAGGTCGCACGACAGCGCCAGCACGTGCGCCCGGCCGTCGTAAAACTCTGCATTCGTGCAGATCGGTTGAATGGCTCCGTCGGTACCCAAAATCGCATAAAACTTGTACTCGTCGCAGTTGTTGCATATGCCCAGTCCGTAATTACTTTGAGCACCGACAACGAGGCCTTTCGTGCTACTACCTGATAGTCGAGGGTAAACACTCGGGGTGTTTGATTTTGCGACGACGATCAAGGTGTTTTGCGGACGACCCCAAAAAAACCCGTCGCTCTGGAGCCCGTTACGCAAACTGTAACTGAATTGAAGAGACCGCTTAGAGTTTAAGCTAGTGTTGTCGATGGTCGGCGCATTGGTGGTGAAGCACAGTAAGTGCTGGGTCCCCTTCTTGTCTTTCATGCCCCTTACTGAAGTCGTGGCGAGCGTGGTAAAATTGGTGTCGCTGTACAGCGTCGACGAGTCCGTGGGATCGTACCACGCGTACAGGGACGAGTCGGTGGCGGGGTTGTATGGCGTATAGGTGAACGAAAGCGAGTTCGAAGCCGAGTTGCCAGTGCCGAACACCGCGTCTGTCACGGCCCCTGCGCCGACGCTGAAGGACGTGGCGGAATTGGCCGTCGTCGCCGTCACGTTGAACGTGTACGACGCCCCGCTGCCGACCAAATTGGAGGCGGTCCCGTTTGTCACCGTGATGTCGCCCAACGCGAAACCGGTCACCGCTCGACTGAAAGTCGCCGTCGCGGATATGAAACTCCAGGCGGAAGTGGACCCCGCGGACGTTGACAGCGTGACGGTGGGCTGAGGGGCATACGTGAAAGACAGCGTGTTGGAAGCCACGTTGGCGTTCCCTGAAGCGTCCACGACGGTGCCGGCGCCCACGCTGACGGACGTGGAGGAGTAGGCGGTCGTGGGCGTCACCTGGAAGGCGTACGACGCCCCGCTGCCGGTCAGGTTGGCGGCGGTCCCGTTGGTCACGGTGATGTCGCCCAAGGCGAACCCCGTGACCGACGTGCTGAACGTGGCCGTCACGTCCACGGGGCTGGTGGTGGGCGTCGAGCCCGCGGTCGTCGCGAGAGTCACCGTCGGAGGGGAGTACGTGAAGGACAGGGTGGAGGATGCCGTGTTGCCTACCGCGGCTCCGAGCGCGGTGTCGTAGGCGGCGTTCGCGCCCACGGCCACCGTCGTGGCTTGGTAGGCGGTCAGCGCGGTCACGTCGAACGTGTAATTGTTGCTCAGGAACGGGCCGGCCAGATTAGAGGCCGTCGCGTTGGTGAGGGCGATGTCGCCCAACTCGAACCCGGTGACGGCGGCGCTGAACGTGGCGGTCACCTGGACCGGGTTGCCGGTCGGCGTCGAGCTGGCCGTGGTCAGTGTGACGGTGGGCCGCGGCGGCGTGTAGGTGAACGTCAACTGGTTCGCGACGATGTTGAGCTTCCCGGACGCCGTCTGGGCCGCGTTGGCAGCCACATCTACGGTCGTGGGCGTGAAGGGGGTGGTGGGCGTGACCGTGATCGTGTACGTGGTGCCGCTGCCCGAGAAAGCCGTGACGGACCCGTTGGTCACCGCGACGTCCCCGGACGCGAAGTCCGCGACGGATTCGGAGAAGGTGGCGGTCACGGAGACGGGGCTGGTCGTCGGGGTCGCGGTGGAAGTGGTCAGGCCGACGGTGAGAAGAATCGTCTGCGGAGTCCCCCACTTGTTCACGAGGTACCCGCGGATCAGCTCCAACTCGGCGGAGGTCTTCGCGGTGTTGTAGATGAGGATCTCGCCAATCCACCCGTCGAAGGCGCGGACTGCGTTATTCGAATCGCCACCGACGGCGAGATTGCCTGTGAAGGTTTCGGGATCTGACCCGCCAGCCGCGTCTGCGGTACGCCCGTCGAATCTGGTTGTGCAAGTGTTCGATACCGTGTCCACCGAAAGCGCGAGGACGTGCTGCGAGTTGTCGAAAAAATGATGTCTTACGGCCATCGAGACATATACCTGGGTTGTCCCAGGACCCTGTGTCACGGCTACGACGTTACCTGGCCCTGTGGTATGGTAACTTAACCGATTCGCTCTCACCGACGTCGTGCTTCCAAACATGAATCCTCTGATATAGTCCGTGGTTCCGGGGTTGTTGGTGTCGGGGTACGTAGCAGTTATCAGCTGTTTGGCGACTATCACCACGGACGACTTGGTCCCGATAGATCCCCAGAATGTAGAGGAGGACGAGGTCAGAAGTCCGGAGCGACTGTTGATGAAGCGGAGGGACGTCTTCCCGTTGAGCTCGGTGGTGTCCAGTGTGGGCGTCTTCGCGGAATTGGACTGGGACACGTGATACCCCGAGGCCAGGTTCTTCTTGTCGTTCATCCGCAGCACGTTCCCTCCCGCGGTGCTCTGGACGGCGGTGCCCCCCGTGTTGCTGAAAAGGGTGGTGCCGTCCGACGGGTCGTACCACGCGTACAAAGCGGTGTCTAAGGAGGGGTCGTACGAGTAGGTGAAGCTGAGGGTCGCGGCCGCCGTGTTGCCGAACCCCGTCAAGGTGTCCGTCGCGACGTCGGCGCCCACGTTCACGGTCGTCGCGTTGTCGGCCATGGTGGGGGTGACGTTGAACGTGTAGGTGGCGGCGTCGACGGCGACGAAGTCGGAGACGCTCGCGTTGGTCACGGCGACGTCGCCCACCACGAATCCGGTGACCGGGCGGGTGAAGGTGGCCGTCACGGGCCTGGCGACGGGGTTGGGCGTCCGGGGAGTCAGGCTCGTAGTGGAGAGGGTCACCGCGGGCGGGGGGGCGTACGTGAAGGTCACGGGGTTCGCCGCGGTGTTGCCGTCCCCGAGCGAGTCCACGGCGGCGCCGGCGCCCACGCTCACGGTGGTAGGAGAGTAGGGGGTAATATCCTTGAGCGCGATGGTGTAGGTCGTGCCGCTGCCGGTCACGGTGTCGACGGTCCCGTTGGTCACGGAGACGTCGCCGATCGCGAACCCGGTGACGGTCTTGGAGAAGGTGGCCGTCACGGCGGGGCTGCTGGCCAGGTACGACGCGGCGGCCGTCAGGGTGAGCAAGGGAGGGGTGGACATGACCACGACGTGTTCGTACGCTTGACTGTACGCGCCCGAGGATCCCTTGGCGACGACGTAGACGTGGTAGGTGGCGGAGGGGGTCAGCCCCGAGATCACCAGGGGGGTGGAACTCACGGTCCCGTCACTGTCGCGGTTGACCGCCGCGGATGCCACCAACTGGGACGCGGCCACGCCCGACCTGGTGTAGATCTCGGCGGCGGTGGCGGAGGCCTTGGAGGCGCTGTACACGCGACACAGGACCGCCCAGTTGTTCCCCCCCGACATGGCGAGGGAGTGGGTAACGGTGATCGTGGTCGCGGTGGCCGTCGGAGCGGGCACGGATCCGGAGAACGTCTCCGCGCCGAAGGTGGCGCTCAGGTTCCTGAGATGCACGGTGGCGTAGGTGTTCGTGTCCGCCTGCGCGACCGGGGAGGAGAGCGTGATCCTGAGGGATACGCGGTAGGCCGATCCGGCGTTCATGGTAATCCTGCCAACGCCGGCCCATGCCAGGGACTTCTTCCAGCTCCACCGCCCGTCGGCGAAGGATCCGTTGACGCTCACGGCCTCGTCGGATGCCATGTCCGCCTCGCGGACCACCTCGTCATCGTATAGGCCCGTCCCGACCGCGGTGTCGTGCACGCGCACCTTGACGCTGATCAGGTTGCCGCCCCCGCCGCTGCCGATCTGCAGACCGCGGAGGAAGAGGGTCAAGCCGTCGATCAACGCGCTTTGGGCGTGGGGAAACGCGTTGATGACCGCGACGGATTGGCCGGAGGGCGGGGAACCGAAGGAGGCGTACCGAAAGGCGGGCGTCTGGGTCTCGGCCCACGGGACGACAGCGGTGAACACTCGACTCCGACGCGCGTACTCCGTTTGCGATATAGTGTACGGCCCCCACTTGGAAGTTGCGTAATACCACAACGCGTCCGGTTGGGTGTTGTTGTAATAGTTGGCATCTTTCTCGGTGTCCGTCACCAACGCGTGGTCGAGGCCCTGCGTGAAGGCGTGCTGGCGAGAGGGCATGTACGATTTGGGGACGAGACTCCCGGTGGCCGCGTTGGCGTAATCCGCGTCGGCGGGTAAGTGCACGCTGTTTACGAACAGGTCGGATGAGAGCTTGACGTCGCCGTCAAGCACCATCCCGTCCTGGGATATACTCAACAAGTCAGCGTCCATCGGCATTTTACGAACGACTAGCACTCCGTTGTCCTGAGTAATGATCCACGCGGCGGGTGCCGATCCCGTCACGTGGATAGAGCAGACTTTCAACACGGACGTGTGGTGCATCTCGATGTTTATTCATTAATACAACGGATATTATTAGTTCTCCAGTCGCGCCACGGACAACTGAGCGGACACGGCGATACCCGTGCCCGTGTAGTCCGACAATTGAAGATATATGACATCGGCGGCACTGACTGTGAAAGGGGTCACGCTCTTCTTAACCCAGGCGCCCCTCGCCGACCCCTGAGGCCCCAACACGTCCACCTGGGGCATGTCGCCGGTAGAGAGCGTCGCCAGGGTGGTGCCGTCAAACTTTTTCACCAGCACCGTGAAGGCGTGCGTGGCGGCGTTGGGGAGGTTAAAGGCGCTCACACACAGCGTATCAACGTCGATGGTGTAGGGCAGAGAGGGCA
>RPFO01001572.1:0-38138 GCA_009746045.1 Mesostigma viride | reverse complement strand
AACACCAAAGTATGGGACCGGCCAACATGATGACCCCCAGCCCATGACTGGAAGTCTTTCACTTGCAATATGGATATGCCAAATAAGTCTTACACTCATGCCGGACCATGTAGCTCGAGCCTGCCGATACTTGTCCGCGTTCCGAGCGTTCAGATTGTATGAATGAATGTGATGGAAATGTATCCGTGTGCATTGAAATATGGCTGGCTTACGTGTTAGAGCGACTAGATGACCTAGACGGTGGGCCGGAAACAGCATGCTTGATTAGGGCGTGTGTTTCGAGCCTAACTGGCCGGGAGTGTCTAGTGGTGAGCACCATTGCTGCGATCGCTCTCCCCATTTACGGGAAATACCCGCAAATGGAAAACCACTGAAAAGTCTAGCTAGTCAGTCATCACGTTAGCCATGCCATGATTCCAAACGCCCAAGAACTGATAGGTATATTATTAGGCTTATATTAGGCTATATTCTGTATATAGTTTATAGCTGGGCGTTTGCTTTGGTTGAGTGATTTCACTCTGCTGTAAGTATATATTTTTTAATATATATAGGCTGTTCCTGGAGGTGATGCGTGAGGTCCCGCGGGCTTCCTCTACCGGCCGTCGGGCTGGCGCTACGAGCACTTGGAGGTCCTGTGGGCATGGGGCGAGGACATTCTCTTTGACACCCTCATTGACCTGGCGGCTGTCGCGTTCCTCCCGCTGCGCGCGAGTGGTTAGCGGGCGCTCGCCTCCTCGCTCTGCTCAAGGTGTCTTGCCCCCCCGGGCAAGTGCGCCCGATCGCCTGCGGTAGGTGCTCCGCAGCTCGTGGCAAAGTGATCTGCGCCAAAAGGCGCCGAGCTCCGTGCCTTTTTCTGCCCGCCCCTCGCAGCGGGTGAGACCTCGTGGCCCAGCTGGGGTGAACTCCAGGCGGCGGATATCCTCATCCATTCGGTGCAGGCCTACCTCGAGGCCCACCCACCCACGCTGTCGTCAAGGTCGACTGCCACAACGCGTTCAACAGTCTGTCCCGCGCCAGCATGTTTGCGGCCGTCATGGAGTCCCTTCGAGGACTTGTACGCTTGGACAGCCGTGTGCTACGGCCAGCCGGCCAACTGGTTCACATCATGGAGGACGGCACTCGCGGCGGCCTGCTGTCCGTCGGCACCCAGCAAGGGGACCCCTGGGACCCCTTACTTGCCGCCCCCCTCCAGGGTTGCCTCCAAGCGGTCCATGCTGCCCACCGGCGGTCGCTATTCAGGCCTACTTGGATGATATCTACCTGCTGGCCCTGTGCCGGACACCACCGCGCTCTGCTGGCACTGCAGCGCGGTGGCGACATCAACCTCCAGTTGACCCTTGCAAGTGCGCGGTGTACTCGCCCCAAGTGATTGCTCCGGCTTTCCGCCCCAGCTCTTGGGCGGGACGAGCGCCTCCATGGGTTGGATGTCCTCGGCGTTCCGGTTGGCGACCCCGCGTTTGTCATCGATGCTCTGCGGGCCGCCCTCGAGGCACGCATGAGGTTGCCCTTGATTGCGCGCCTTCATGATTCGCAGACAAGGGTCTGCTTCTGTGGTTTTGCGTCACCCTCGCGTCGTTCACTGGCTCCGGGGCTCTTCCGTCTCAGGTCCGGCTGGCCGCCGAGGCCACGACGAACGCATCCAGTCGCCTTGGCGCAGCTGGTCCCGGCCCCGACCTCCCGCCACATGCTATTCGCATGCCTCCGCCTGCACGGATGGTGGCTGCGGTCTGACTCGTGCCGCCCGGCTGGCCCCAGCAGCCTTTTTGGGCTCCGTCGCTCAGTCGTGGGCGGAAAGCTGCGGCTCCTGCCCCTTTGCAACGCAGCGCCTGACCTCCTGGACCCCAGCAGCCCTTTGCCCTTCGTCACCGCCATCCAGGAGGCCTATGCTGAGATCCAGCAGGCCTGTTCTCCCGTCCGTGCCGCTCAGCGGTACAGCGCCACCTCCCTCGCGGCACTCCTCGGTCGCCTGGAGGCGTTCAATCTCCCGCCGCATTCCCTGCTCGCGTCATCGATAAACACCAGAAAACCTACGCGGTATTCTGCACACGGCTGATTGGATTGCTCTTTTCGCGACCTCAACGCCCAGGACGTGCGTGGCTGTTCTCGCTTTCCTTGCGAGTGTGGCTCGGCGTACCTTCGTGCTCTTCCCATGGCCCCCCCCATTCGCCTTGGCTCCCAGCCACTACTCGGTGCGCTCCGGCACCAGCTATTTGCCCCGCAGCCTCTTGTTCGCCGGCGGCCTTGTGTAGCTGTGGGCAGCCGCTGGATCCCACGGGGACTCACTACCTTGCCTGCATGGGGGGCCAACAGAATCAGAATTGGTATTTGTATTTGCACACTGTCCTCCTACGGTGGTGCTCGCCATGATTCGGTCGGTTTTCCCCAGCGAACATCCGGTCCGAGGATGCGGATGGCGCTGCCTTCTATTCCCCCAACCACCGGCCTGACATCGTGGTGCTGGACTTTGAGGGGGTGGCGGCATCTGCTTATTGACGTTTCGGTGGCCGGCCCTTGGCTCTTAGCCACGTGGCTGGGGCCTCCTCACGGCAGGTTACACGGCGGACCGGGCGGAGCGGGCCAAGCTCCTGCCTACGGCGACGTCGGGCACCATCGTGTGGTGCCCTTTGTCCTGGAGGAGTTTGGGGCCATGGGGCCCTGACCTCCGCCTTCTTCAAGGAGTGTTGCCGCTCCGGAGGACCGGCTGGACCTGGAGGGCCAGCGGCCCCATGGTCGGCGCGGACCTGGACGTCATATTGGCGTCAGCGCTTGTCGGTGGCGCTGACTCGGGCCATGGCGGACATCATTGCTCGCCGTACGCGGGCTGATTTTGCGGTGCAGCAGGGCTATTAGTTCCTCCCGTTAGCGTTTCCATTGGTCTTATCGTAGTATAGAGCTTTGACATGGCTCTGTATATAGGTTTATAGCTGGGCGTTTGCTTGGTTTGAGTGATTTCACTCTGCTGTAAGTAATTATATTTTTAATATATATTAGGTTTATAGCTGGGCGTTTGCTTTGGTTTGAGTGATTTCACTCTGCTATAAGTAATTATATTTTTAATATATATTATAAAAATATAATTACTTACAGCAGAGTGGAAATCACTCGAACCAAAGCAAACGCCCAGCTATAAACCTATAGTATATATACCTTCCACCCCATATATGTCATCATGCAGGCCTTCTAGGCCCTCTCCCCAAGCCGCCCTGTGTGAGCTCGACCCTGAGGCATGAATTACCATCATCATGGCGCGGTGCAGGTGCACCTTGTGCACCCAGATGGCAGGTGATAGTTGTACATCCTACACCTGCAGTTTGTCGCCCTGATTGTATTACAAACCCATGCATAGATGCCCCTTTCTCAGGGCTACAGTATGTGTTACATATGCTCGGACCCACGGAGCTATGTTAATTAATTAATGGAAATAAACAACACCCATTCAGTTCACCGGGAAAAAAGGGAAAAAAAAAAAAAACCTCAAGTTTTTTTCTGGTAAATGGGTATTTTTTATTATTAACCAATTGGGATGAATATCGTTAGGTAAAAGGGTACCACGTATCGACCAGCTGGTTACCAATGGCCATGATGTGTATGTAATGTGGTAGGTGATATGTTAGAAGGGAGCAGTATGTGACGAGGGAAGCCAGATGACACGCGTCAGGTCACCGACCGTGAGGAATACAAGTAAAGACCCTGTTGCCTCCCAGGAGATCACGGAAAAGCTCTACGGGGCTGGGCTAGCGCTCGCGCTTGCCATCGTTCAGTTGTTGGGCCCGGGGTCCCACACCTTGAGTTCTTCTTGAGCCAATAGCCAAGCGCGACGCATTGCTGAGTTCCAGAGGAAGATAAACCGCCGCACGTACCACAGCTGCTTGGTGTTCGTAAAACTCCCAAGTTTGTCTGTCGGACCGGCACCGGCGCGGGAATAAACTAAACTCAACTCAACTCCCAGTTTGGTCCGACGGGGCGCTGACCTGCGCTGACAGACGTGAAGCGAGCTCCAAAATCGACCTGGCGCCAGAATTGCTGGTGTGTGCTCAAGTTGGCTTTTTGAGGACGGCGCGAGGAAAACAGGATCGAAGCCGTGCATGCGCTCGGCAAACACCCACGGCGCCTGGCTTTCAGGAAAGGTGCGCGCTGCCGCGCTCACCGTGAGACAGAAAATTCAGGGGGTTTGAGAGCTGAGAAGAACCTGCAATCGCACTCCCATAATAAGGGTTTCAATCATTGGTGAGTTGGTGTGGGCAGTCGACTCAGAAGCCTGGAGGCCGACATGCATAATTTTCGCCCTTCTAAAATGCTAACCTCGACGTTGTGTCTTTACGAGAAGACACTAGCTGGCTGTTTGCGACCGACAAGCCCGGAGCGAGTGTGCACCGACTACCCCCCCCCCCCCCCTGGTCAGGGAGGGGGGGGGGGGGGGGGCTGACCCCGCGCGTCTCAACCCACCCCTCAACCTCACCCCCCTACCAAGGGTGGGGGGTAGGGGGTACCCCCCCCCCCTTTCCGGCCCCTTCCCCGCCTTCCTCCCTCCTCCCACCTTACCCTATTGGACCCCCTTTTCCCCCCAGTTTCCCCCCCACAATCCGCGCTCCCGCGGGCACGTTCACCCAGTTCACTCCAACGCCACGACGCCCCCTAGGTTGGCAAATACGGCGTACTTAAGCATCACACCACCTCCACCACCTCCACCATCGCGGCGCAGCTCAAGCAACAAGCACTCGACCTAATCGTGAGGAGGCCGAGCTCGACAAGCACAGCCACAATTAACGTCATAGTCAAGCACTTCGACCTGAGCCGGCAGACGAGACCTCGACGACTCTTCTCACGATATTTTTGCCCCCGTGCAACTCACTAGTGAGCTGCGGATGTCGGCCGTCCGCCTCCCCCGCACGCGGGGTAAGGCTGGCGGGCACCCGTGCTCCTCATCTTTAAGTACATGGCGGACAAGCTGTTGTTGCCGCAAGAAGCTCTTGCTGACTCGCTACACGCTGGACGACGACTTGCCCCTGGCCCAGCAACAACGGCGACGCAAGCTATGGCCGACCTTCAGCTCCGGCAGAGCGTGGGGGGGAAACCGGTATACTGAAGGGGGGCGCGGGTCATCCACGTTGACCACAAGCCTTGGCAGGCACCTCCTGCCACCCCAGAAAACTCAGTCTAGGGAATATATATTTGCACACTGTCCTCCTGACGGTGGTGCTCGCCATGATTCGGTCGGTTTTCCCCCACGCGAACATCCGGTCCGAGGATGCGGATGGCGCTGCCTTCTATTCCCCCAACCACCGGCCTGACATCGTGGTGCTGGACTTTGAGGGGGGTGGCCGGCATCTGCTTATTGACGTTTCGGTGGCGCGGCCCTTGGCTCTTAGCCACGTGGCTGGGGCCTCCCTCACGGCAGGTTACACGGCGGACGGGCGGAGCGGGCCAAGCTCCTGGCCTACGGCGACGTCGGGCACCATCGTGTGGTGCCCTTTGTCCTGGAGGAGTTTGGGGCCATGGGGCCCTGACCTCCGCCTTCTTCAAGGAGTGTTGCCGGCTCCGGGAGGACCGGCTGGACCTGGAGGGCCAGCGGCCCCATGGTCGGCGCGGACCTGGACGTCATATTGGCGTCAGCGCTTGTCGGTGGCGCTGACTCGGGCCATGGCGGACATCATGCTCCGCCGTACGCGGGCTGATTTTGCGGTGCAGCAGGGCTATTAGGTTCCTCCCGTTAGGCGTTTCCATTGGTCTTATCGTACTTCGTAGTATAGAGCTTTGACATGGCTCTGTATATAGGTTTATAGCTGGGCGTTTGCTTTGGTTTGAGTGATTTCACTCTGCTGTAAGTAATTATATTTTTAATATATATTTGCTGGAATATATATTTCCTGGATTGAGACACGTTTTTTTCTCCATGCACAGCTGAAAAAACCTGCGCCGAGGTGCGGCACCGCGGCCTACGGTAGTGATTACTGTCTGCGACACGCCCGGGGCTGGCTGCATCTACCTGTCGGCCAATTGTGACCCGTGGGCTAGGCGAATTTGAATGCGGCTTTCCCGTTAGTTGTGGCTCCACCGCTCCAGTTTTCTAGGCTGACATGATGAACCGACGGGGGTTCCTGGATTGAGACACGTTTTTTTCTCCATGCACAGCTGAAAAAACCTGCGCCGAGGTGCGGCACCGCGGCCTACGTAGTGATTACTGTCTGCGACACGCCCGGGGCTGGCTGCATCTACCTGTCGGCCAATTGTGACCCGTGGGCTAGGCGAATTTGAATGCGGCTTTCCCGTTAGTTGTGGCTCCACCGCTCCAGTTTTCTAGGCTGACATGATGAACCGACGGGGGTTCCTGGATTGAGACACGTTTTTTTCTCCATGCACAGCTGAAAAAACCTGCGCCGAGGTGCGGCACCGCGGCCTACGTAGTGATTACTGTCTGCGACACGCCCGGGGCTGGCTGCATCTACCTGTCGGCCAATTGTGACCCGTGGGCTAGGCGAATTTGAATGCGGCTTTCCCGTTAGTTGTGGCTCCACCGCTCCAGTTTTCTAGGCTGACATGATGAACCGACGGGGGTTCCTGGATTGAGACACGTTTTTTTCTCCATGCACAGCTGAAAAAACCTGCGCCGAGGTGCGGCACCGCGGCCTACGTAGTGATTACTGTCTGCGACACGCCCGGGGCTGGCTGCATCTACCTGTCGGCCAATTGTGACCCGTGGGCTAGGCGAATTTGAATGCGGCTTTCCCGTTAGTTGTGGCTCCACCGCTCCAGTTTTCTAGGCTGACATGATGAACCGACGGGGGTTCCTGGATTGAGACACGTTTTTTTCTCCATGCACAGCTGAAAAAACCTGCGCCGAGGTGCGGCACCGCGGCCTACGTAGTGATTACTGTCTGCGACACGCCCGGGGCTGGCTGCATCTACCTGTCGGCCAATTGTGACCCGTGGGCTAGGCGAATTTGAATGCGGCTTTCCCGTTAGTTGTGGCTCCACCGCTCCAGTTTTCTAGGCTGACATGATGAACCGACGGGGGTTCCTGGATTGAGACACGTTTTTTTCTCCATGCACAGCTGAAAAAACCTGCGCCGAGGTGCGGCACCGCGGCCTACGTAGTGATTACTGTCTGCGACACGCCCGGGGCTGGCTGCATCTACCTGTCGGCCAATTGTGACCCGTGGGCTAGGCGAATTTGAATGCGGCTTTCCCGTTAGTTGTGGCTCCACCGCTCCAGTTTTCTAGGCTGACATGATGAACCGACGGGGGTTCCTGGATTGAGACACGTTTTTTTCTCCATGCACAGCTGAAAAAACCTGCGCCGAGGTGCGGCACCGCGGCCTACGTAGTGATTACTGTCTGCGACACGCCCGGGGCTGGCTGCATCTACCTGTCGGCCAATTGTGACCCGTGGGCTAGGCGAATTTGAATGCGGCTTTCCCGTTAGTTGTGGCTCCACCGCTCCAGTTTTCTAGGCTGACATGATGAACCGACGGGGGTTCCTGGATTGAGACACGTTTTTTTCTCCATGCACAGCTGAAAAAACCTGCGCCGAGGTGCGGCACCGCGGCCTACGTAGTGATTACTGTCTGCGACACGCCCGGGGCTGGCTGCATCTACCTGTCGGCCAATTGTGACCCGTGGGCTAGGCGAATTTGAATGCGGCTTTCCCGTTAGTTGTGGCTCCACCGCTCCAGTTTTCTAGGCTGACATGATGAACCGACGGGGGTTCCTGGATTGAGACACGTTTTTTTCTCCATGCACAGCTGAAAAAACCTGCGCCGAGGTGCGGCACCGCGGCCTACGTAGTGATTACTGTCTGCGACACGCCCGGGGCTGGCTGCATCTACCTGTCGGCCAATTGTGACCCGTGGGCTAGGCGAATTTGAATGCGGCTTTCCCGTTAGTTGTGGCTCCACCGCTCCAGTTTTCTAGGCTGACATGATGAACCGACGGGGGTTCCTGGATTGAGACACGTTTTTTTCTCCATGCACAGCTGAAAAAACCTGCGCCGAGGTGCGGCACCGCGGCCTACGTAGTGATTACTGTCTGCGACACGCCCGGGGCTGGCTGCATCTACCTGTCGGCCAATTGTGACCCGTGGGCTAGGCGAATTTGAATGCGGCTTTCCCGTTAGTTGTGGCTCCACCGCTCCAGTTTTCTAGGCTGACATGATGAACCGACGGGGGTTCCTGGATTGAGACACGTTTTTTTCTCCATGCACAGCTGAAAAAACCTGCGCCGAGGTGCGGCACCGCGGCCTACGTAGTGATTACTGTCTGCGACACGCCCGGGGCTGGCTGCATCTACCTGTCGGCCAATTGTGACCCGTGGGCTAGGCGAATTTGAATGCGGCTTTCCCGTTAGTTGTGGCTCCACCGCTCCAGTTTTCTAGGCTGACATGATGAACCGACGGGGGTTCCTGGATTGAGACACGTTTTTTTCTCCATGCACAGCTGAAAAAACCTGCGCCGAGGTGCGGCACCGCGGCCTACGTAGTGATTACTGTCTGCGACACGCCCGGGGCTGGCTGCATCTACCTGTCGGCCAATTGTGACCCGTGGGCTAGGCGAATTTGAATGCGGCTTTCCCGTTAGTTGTGGCTCCACCGCTCCAGTTTTCTAGGCTGACATGATGAACCGACGGGGGTTCCTGGATTGAGACACGTTTTTTTCTCCATGCACAGCTGAAAAAACCTGCGCCGAGGTGCGGCACCGCGGCCTACGTAGTGATTACTGTCTGCGACACGCCCGGGGCTGGCTGCATCTACCTGTCGGCCAATTGTGACCCGTGGGCTAGGCGAATTTGAATGCGGCTTTCCCGTTAGTTGTGGCTCCACCGCTCCAGTTTTCTAGGCTGACATGATGAACCGACGGGGGTTCCTGGATTGAGACACGTTTTTTTCTCCATGCACAGCTGAAAAAACCTGCGCCGAGGTGCGGCACCGCGGCCTACGTAGTGATTACTGTCTGCGACACGCCCGGGGCTGGCTGCATCTACCTGTCGGCCAATTGTGACCCGTGGGCTAGGCGAATTTGAATGCGGCTTTCCCGTTAGTTGTGGCTCCACCGCTCCAGTTTTCTAGGCTGACATGATGAACCGACGGGGGTTCCTGGATTGAGACACGTTTTTTTCTCCATGCACAGCTGAAAAAACCTGCGCCGAGGTGCGGCACCGCGGCCTACGTAGTGATTACTGTCTGCGACACGCCCGGGGCTGGCTGCATCTACCTGTCGGCCAATTGTGACCCGTGGGCTAGGCGAATTTGAATGCGGCTTTCCCGTTAGTTGTGGCTCCACCGCTCCAGTTTTCTAGGCTGACATGATGAACCGACGGGGGTTCCTGGATTGAGACACGTTTTTTTCTCCATGCACAGCTGAAAAAACCTGCGCCGAGGTGCGGCACCGCGGCCTACGTAGTGATTACTGTCTGCGACACGCCCGGGGCTGGCTGCATCTACCTGTCGGCCAATTGTGACCCGTGGGCTAGGCGAATTTGAATGCGGCTTTCCCGTTAGTTGTGGCTCCACCGCTCCAGTTTTCTAGGCTGACATGATGAACCGACGGGGGTTCCTGGATTGAGACACGTTTTTTTCTCCATGCACAGCTGAAAAAACCTGCGCCGAGGTGCGGCACCGCGGCCTACGTAGTGATTACTGTCTGCGACACGCCCGGGGCTGGCTGCATCTACCTGTCGGCCAATTGTGACCCGTGGGCTAGGCGAATTTGAATGCGGCTTTCCCGTTAGTTGTGGCTCCACCGCTCCAGTTTTCTAGGCTGACATGATGAACCGACGGGGGTTCCTGGATTGAGACACGTTTTTTTCTCCATGCACAGCTGAAAAAACCTGCGCCGAGGTGCGGCACCGCGGCCTACGTAGTGATTACTGTCTGCGACACGCCCGGGGCTGGCTGCATCTACCTGTCGGCCAATTGTGACCCGTGGGCTAGGCGAATTTGAATGCGGCTTTCCCGTTAGTTGTGGCTCCACCGCTCCAGTTTTCTAGGCTGACATGATGAACCGACGGGGGTTCCTGGATTGAGACACGTTTTTTTCTCCATGCACAGCTGAAAAAACCTGCGCCGAGGTGCGGCACCGCGGCCTACGTAGTGATTACTGTCTGCGACACGCCCGGGGCTGGCTGCATCTACCTGTCGGCCAATTGTGACCCGTGGGCTAGGCGAATTTGAATGCGGCTTTCCCGTTAGTTGTGGCTCCACCGCTCCAGTTTTCTAGGCTGACATGATGAACCGACGGGGGTTCCTGGATTGAGACACGTTTTTTTCTCCATGCACAGCTGAAAAAACCTGCGCCGAGGTGCGGCACCGCGGCCTACGTAGTGATTACTGTCTGCGACACGCCCGGGGCTGGCTGCATCTACCTGTCGGCCAATTGTGACCCGTGGGCTAGGCGAATTTGAATGCGGCTTTCCCGTTAGTTGTGGCTCCACCGCTCCAGTTTTCTAGGCTGACATGATGAACCGACGGGGGTTCCTGGATTGAGACACGTTTTTTTCTCCATGCACAGCTGAAAAAACCTGCGCCGAGGTGCGGCACCGCGGCCTACGTAGTGATTACTGTCTGCGACACGCCCGGGGCTGGCTGCATCTACCTGTCGGCCAATTGTGACCCGTGGGCTAGGCGAATTTGAATGCGGCTTTCCCGTTAGTTGTGGCTCCACCGCTCCAGTTTTCTAGGCTGACATGATGAACCGACGGGGGTTCCTGGATTGAGACACGTTTTTTTCTCCATGCACAGCTGAAAAAACCTGCGCCGAGGTGCGGCACCGCGGCCTACGTAGTGATTACTGTCTGCGACACGCCCGGGGCTGGCTGCATCTACCTGTCGGCCAATTGTGACCCGTGGGCTAGGCGAATTTGAATGCGGCTTTCCCGTTAGTTGTGGCTCCACCGCTCCAGTTTTCTAGGCTGACATGATGAACCGACGGGGGTTCCTGGATTGAGACACGTTTTTTTCTCCATGCACAGCTGAAAAAACCTGCGCCGAGGTGCGGCACCGCGGCCTACGTAGTGATTACTGTCTGCGACACGCCCGGGGCTGGCTGCATCTACCTGTCGGCCAATTGTGACCCGTGGGCTAGGCGAATTTGAATGCGGCTTTCCCGTTAGTTGTGGCTCCACCGCTCCAGTTTTCTAGGCTGCATGATGAACCGACGGGGGTTCCTGGATTGAGACACGTTTTTTTCTCCATGCACAGCTGAAAAAACCTGCGCCGAGGTGCGGCACCGCGGCCTACGTAGTGATTACTGTCTGCGACACGCCCGGGGCTGGCTGCATCTACCTGTCGGCCAATTGTGACCCGTGGGCTAGGCGAATTTGAATGCGGCTTTCCCGTTAGTTGTGGCTCCACCGCTCCAGTTTTCTAGGCTGCATGATGAACCGACGGGGGTTCCTGGATTGAGACACGTTTTTTTCTCCATGCACAGCTGAAAAAACCTGCGCCGAGGTGCGGCACCGCGGCCTACGTAGTGATTACTGTCTGCGACACGCCCGGGGCTGGCTGCATCTACCTGTCGGCCAATTGTGACCCGTGGGCTAGGCGAATTTGAATGCGGCTTTCCCGTTAGTTGTGGCTCCACCGCTCCAGTTTTCTAGGCTGCATGATGAACCGACGGGGGTTCCTGGATTGAGACACGTTTTTTTCTCCATGCACAGCTGAAAAAACCTGCGCCGAGGTGCGGCACCGCGGCCTACGTAGTGATTACTGTCTGCGACACGCCCGGGGCTGGCTGCATCTACCTGTCGGCCAATTGTGACCCGTGGGCTAGGCGAATTTGAATGCGGCTTTCCCGTTAGTTGTGGCTCCACCGCTCCAGTTTTCTAGGCTGCATGATGAACCGACGGGGGTTCCTGGATTGAGACACGTTTTTTTCTCCATGCACAGCTGAAAAAACCTGCGCCGAGGTGCGGCACCGCGGCCTACGTAGTGATTACTGTCTGCGACACGCCCGGGGCTGGCTGCATCTACCTGTCGGCCAATTGTGACCCGTGGGCTAGGCGAATTTGAATGCGGCTTTCCCGTTAGTTGTGGCTCCATCGCTCCAGTTTTCTAGGCTGCATGATGAACCGACGGGGGTTCCTGGATTGAGACACGTTTTTTTCTCCATGCACAGCTGAAAAAACCTGCGCCGAGGTGCGGCACCGCGGCCTACGTAGTGATTACTGTCTGCGACACGCCTGGGGCTGGCTGCATCTACCTGTCGGCCAATTGTGACCCGTGGGCTAGGCGAATTTGAATGCGGCTTTCCCGTTAGTTGTGGCTCCACCGCTCCAGTTTTCTAGGCTGCATGATGAACCGACGGGGGTTCCTGGATTGAGACACGTTTTTTTCTCCATGCACAGCTGAAAAAACCTGCGCCGAGGTGCGGCACCGCGGCCTACGTAGTGATTACTGTCTGCGACACGCCCGGGGCTGGCTGCATCTACCTGTCGGCCAATTGTGACCCGTGGGCTAGGCGAATTTGAATGCGGCTTTCCCGTTAGTTGTGGCTCCACCGCTCCAGTTTTCTAGGCTGCATGACATGAACCGACGGGGGTTCCTGGATTGAGACACGTTTTTTTCTCCATGCACAGCTGAAAAAACCTGCGCCGAGGTGCGGCACCGCGGCCTACGTAGTGATTACTGTCTGCGACACGCCTGGGGCTGGCTGCATCTACCTGTCGGCCAATTGTGACCCGTGGGCTAGGCGAATTTGAATGCGGCTTTCCCGTTAGTTGTGGCTCCATCGCTCCAGTTTTCTAGGCTGCATGATGAACCGACGGGGGTTCCTGGATTGAGACACGTTTTTTTCTCCATGCACAGCTGAAAAAACCTGCGCCGAGGTGCGGCACCGCGGCCTACGTAGTGATTACTGTCTGCGACACGCCCGGGGCTGGCTGCATCTACCTGTCGGCCAATTGTGACCCGTGGGCTAGGCGAATTTGAATGCGGCTTTCCCGTTAGTTGTGGCTCCATCGCTCCAGTTTTCTAGGCTGCATGACATGAACCGACGGGGGTTCCTGGATTGAGACACGTTTTTTTCTCCATGCACAGCTGAAAAAACCTGCGCCGAGGTGCGGCACCGCGGCCTACGTAGTGATTACTGTCTGCGACACGCCTGGGGCTGGCTGCATCTACCTGTCGGCCAATTGTGACCCGTGGGCTAGGCGAATTTGAATGCGGCTTTCCCGTTAGTTGTGGCTCCATCGCTCCAGTTTTCTAGGCTGCATGATGAACCGACGGGGGTTCCTGGATTGAGACACGTTTTTTTCTCCATGCACAGCTGAAAAAACCTGCGCCGAGGTGCGGCACCGCGGCCTACGTAGTGATTACTGTCTGCGACACGCCTGGGGCTGGCTGCATCTACCTGTCGGCCAATTGTGACCCGTGGGCTAGGCGAATTTGAATGCGGCTTTCCCGTTAGTTGTGGCTCCATCGCTCCAGTTTTCTAGGCTGCATGATGAACCGACGGGGGTTCCTGGATTGAGACACGTTTTTTTCTCCATGCACAGCTGAAAAAACCTGCGCCGAGGTGCGGCACCGCGGCCTACGTAGTGATTACTGTCTGCGACACGCCTGGGGCTGGCTGCATCTACCTGTCGGCCAATTGTGACCCGTGGGCTAGGCGAATTTGAATGCGGCTTTCCCGTTAGTTGTGGCTCCATCGCTCCAGTTTTCTAGGCTGCATGACATGAACCGACGGGGGTTCCTGGATTGAGACACGTTTTTTTCTCCATGCACAGCTGAAAAAACCTGCGCCGAGGTGCGGCACCGCGGCCTACGTAGTGATTACTGTCTGCGACACGCCTGGGGCTGGCTGCATCTACCTGTCGGCCAATTGTGACCCGTGGGCTAGGCGAATTTGAATGCGGCTTTCCCGTTAGTTGTGGCTCCATCGCTCCAGTTTTCTAGGCTGCATGACATGAACCGACGGGGGTTCCTGGATTGAGACACGTTTTTTTCTCCATGCACAGCTGAAAAAACCTGCGCCGAGGTGCGGCACCGCGGCCTACGTAGTGATTACTGTCTGCGACACGCCTGGGGCTGGCTGCATCTACCTGTCGGCCAATTGTGACCCGTGGGCTAGGCGAATTTGAATGCGGCTTTCCCGTTAGTTGTGGCTCCATCGCTCCAGTTTTCTAGGCTGCATGACATGAACCGACGGGGGTTCCTGGATTGAGACACGTTTTTTTCTCCATGCACAGCTGAAAAAACCTGCGCCGAGGTGCGGCACCGCGGCCTACGTAGTGATTACTGTCTGCGACACGCCTGGGGCTGGCTGCATCTACCTGTCGGCCAATTGTGACCCGTGGGCTAGGCGAATTTGAATGCGGCTTTCCCGTTAGTTGTGGCTCCATCGCTCCAGTTTTCTAGGCTGCATGATGAACCGACGGGGGTTCCTGGATTGAGACACGTTTTTTTCTCCATGCACAGCTGAAAAAACCTGCGCCGAGGTGCGGCACCGCGGCCTACGGTAGTGATTACTGTCTGCGACACGCCTGGGGCTGGCTGCATCTACCTGTCGGCCAATTGTGACCCGTGGGCTAGGCGAATTTGAATGCGGCTTTCCCGTTAGTTGTGGCTCCATCGCTCCAGTTTTCTAGGCTGCATGACATGAACCGACGGGGGTTCCTGGATTGAGACACGTTTTTTTCTCCATGCACAGCTGAAAAAACCTGCGCCGAGGTGCGGCACCGCGGCCTACGTAGTGATTACTGTCTGCGACACGCCTGGGGCTGGCTGCATCTACCTGTCGGCCAATTGTGACCCGTGGGCTAGGCGAATTTGAATGCGGCTTTCCCGTTAGTTGTGGCTCCATCGCTCCAGTTTTCTAGGCTGCATGACATGAACCGACGGGGGTTCCTGGATTGAGACACGTTTTTTTCTCCATGCACAGCTGAAAAAACCTGCGCCGAGGTGCGGCACCGCGGCCTACGGTAGTGATTACTGTCTGCGACACGCCTGGGGCTGGCTGCATCTACCTGTCGGCCAATTGTGACCCGTGGGCTAGGCGAATTTGAATGCGGCTTTCCCGTTAGTTGTGGCTCCATCGCTCCAGTTTTCTAGGCTGCATGACATGAACCGACGGGGGTTCCTGGATTGAGACACGTTTTTTTCTCCATGCACAGCTGAAAAAACCTGCGCCGAGGTGCGGCACCGCGGCCTACGGTAGTGATTACTGTCTGCGACACGCCTGGGGCTGGCTGCATCTACCTGTCGGCCAATTGTGACCCGTGGGCTAGGCGAATTTGAATGCGGCTTTCCCGTTAGTTGTGGCTCCATCGCTCCAGTTTTCTAGGCTGCATGACATGAACCGACGGGGGTTCCTGGATTGAGACACGTTTTTTTCTCCATGCACAGCTGAAAAAACCTGCGCCGAGGTGCGGCACCGCGGCCTACGTAGTGATTACTGTCTGCGACACGCCTGGGGCTGGCTGCATCTACCTGTCGGCCAATTGTGACCCGTGGGCTAGGCGAATTTGAATGCGGCTTTCCCGTTAGTTGTGGCTCCATCGCTCCAGTTTTCTAGGCTGCATGACATGAACCGACGGGGGTTCCTGGATTGAGACACGTTTTTTTCTCCATGCACAGCTGAAAAAACCTGCGCCGAGGTGCGGCACCGCGGCCTACGGTAGTGATTACTGTCTGCGACACGCCTGGGGCTGGCTGCATCTACCTGTCGGCCAATTGTGACCCGTGGGCTAGGCGAATTTGAATGCGGCTTTCCCGTTAGTTGTGGCTCCATCGCTCCAGTTTTCTAGGCTGCATGACATGAACCGACGGGGGTTCCTGGATTGAGACACGTTTTTTTCTCCATGCACAGCTGAAAAAACCTGCGCCGAGGTGCGGCACCGCGGCCTACGGTAGTGATTACTGTCTGCGACACGCCTGGGGCTGGCTGCATCTACCTGTCGGCCAATTGTGACCCGTGGGCTAGGCGAATTTGAATGCGGCTTTCCCGTTAGTTGTGGCTCCATCGCTCCAGTTTTCTAGGCTGCATGACATGAACCGACGGGGGTTCCTGGATTGAGACACGTTTTTTTCTCCATGCACAGCTGAAAAAACCTGCGCCGAGGTGCGGCACCGCGGCCTACGGTAGTGATTACTGTCTGCGACACGCCTGGGGCTGGCTGCATCTACCTGTCGGCCAATTGTGACCCGTGGGCTAGGCGAATTTGAATGCGGCTTTCCCGTTAGTTGTGGCTCCATCGCTCCAGTTTTCTAGGCTGCATGACATGAACCGACGGGGGTTCCTGGATTGAGACACGTTTTTTTCTCCATGCACAGCTGAAAAAACCTGCGCCGAGGTGCGGCACCGCGGCCTACGGTAGTGATTACTGTCTGCGACACGCCTGGGGCTGGCTGCATCTACCTGTCGGCCAATTGTGACCCGTGGGCTAGGCGAATTTGAATGCGGCTTTCCCGTTAGTTGTGGCTCCATCGCTCCAGTTTTCTAGGCTGCATGACATGAACCGACGGGGGTTCCTGGATTGAGACACGTTTTTTTCTCCATGCACAGCTGAAAAAACCTGCGCCGAGGTGCGGCACCGCGGCCTACGGTAGTGATTACTGTCTGCGACACGCCTGGGGCTGGCTGCATCTACCTGTCGGCCAATTGTGACCCGTGGGCTAGGCGAATTTGAATGCGGCTTTCCCGTTAGTTGTGGCTCCATCGCTCCAGTTTTCTAGGCTGCATGATGAACCGACGGGGGTTCCTGGATTGAGACACGTTTTTTTCTCCATGCACAGCTGAAAAAACCTGCGCCGAGGTGCGGCACCGCGGCCTACGGTAGTGATTACTGTCTGCGACACGCCTGGGGCTGGCTGCATCTACCTGTCGGCCAATTGTGACCCGTGGGCTAGGCGAATTTGAATGCGGCTTTCCCGTTAGTTGTGGCTCCATCGCTCCAGTTTTCTAGGCTGCATGACATGAACCGACGGGGGTTCCTGGATTGAGACACGTTTTTTTCTCCATGCACAGCTGAAAAAACCTGCGCCGAGGTGCGGCACCGCGGCCTACGGTAGTGATTACTGTCTGCGACACGCCTGGGGCTGGCTGCATCTACCTGTCGGCCAATTGTGACCCGTGGGCTAGGCGAATTTGAATGCGGCTTTCCCGTTAGTTGTGGCTCCATCGCTCCAGTTTTCTAGGCTGCATGACATGAACCGACGGGGGTTCCTGGATTGAGACACGTTTTTTTCTCCATGCACAGCTGAAAAAACCTGCGCCGAGGTGCGGCACCGCGGCCTACGGTAGTGATTACTGTCTGCGACACGCCTGGGGCTGGCTGCATCTACCTGTCGGCCAATTGTGACCCGTGGGCTAGGCGAATTTGAATGCGGCTTTCCCGTTAGTTGTGGCTCCATCGCTCCAGTTTTCTAGGCTGCATGACATGAACCGACGGGGGTTCCTGGATTGAGACACGTTTTTTTCTCCATGCACAGCTGAAAAAACCTGCGCCGAGGTGCGGCACCGCGGCCTACGGTAGTGATTACTGTCTGCGACACGCCTGGGGCTGGCTGCATCTACCTGTCGGCCAATTGTGACCCGTGGGCTAGGCGAATTTGAATGCGGCTTTCCCGTTAGTTGTGGCTCCATCGCTCCAGTTTTCTAGGCTGCATGACATGAACCGACGGGGGTTCCTGGATTGAGACACGTTTTTTTCTCCATGCACAGCTGAAAAAACCTGCGCCGAGGTGCGGCACCGCGGCCTACGGTAGTGATTACTGTCTGCGACACGCCTGGGGCTGGCTGCATCTACCTGTCGGCCAATTGTGACCCGTGGGCTAGGCGAATTTGAATGCGGCTTTCCCGTTAGTTGTGGCTCCATCGCTCCAGTTTTCTAGGCTGCATGACATGAACCGACGGGGGTTCCTGGATTGAGACACGTTTTTTTCTCCATGCACAGCTGAAAAAACCTGCGCCGAGGTGCGGCACCGCGGCCTACGGTAGTGATTACTGTCTGCGACACGCCTGGGGCTGGCTGCATCTACCTGTCGGCCAATTGTGACCCGTGGGCTAGGCGAATTTGAATGCGGCTTTCCCGTTAGTTGTGGCTCCATCGCTCCAGTTTTCTAGGCTGCATGACATGAACCGACGGGGGTTCCTGGATTGAGACACGTTTTTTTCTCCATGCACAGCTGAAAAAACCTGCGCCGAGGTGCGGCACCGCGGCCTACGGTAGTGATTACTGTCTGCGACACGCCTGGGGCTGGCTGCATCTACCTGTCGGCCAATTGTGACCCGTGGGCTAGGCGAATTTGAATGCGGCTTTCCCGTTAGTTGTGGCTCCATCGCTCCAGTTTTCTAGGCTGCATGACATGAACCGACGGGGGTTCCTGGATTGAGACACGTTTTTTTCTCCATGCACAGCTGAAAAAACCTGCGCCGAGGTGCGGCACCGCGGCCTACGGTAGTGATTACTGTCTGCGACACGCCTGGGGCTGGCTGCATCTACCTGTCGGCCAATTGTGACCCGTGGGCTAGGCGAATTTGAATGCGGCTTTCCCGTTAGTTGTGGCTCCATCGCTCCAGTTTTCTAGGCTGCATGACATGAACCGACGGGGGTTCCTGGATTGAGACACGTTTTTTTCTCCATGCACAGCTGAAAAAACCTGCGCCGAGGTGCGGCACCGCGGCCTACGGTAGTGATTACTGTCTGCGACACGCCTGGGGCTGGCTGCATCTACCTGTCGGCCAATTGTGACCCGTGGGCTAGGCGAATTTGAATGCGGCTTTCCCGTTAGTTGTGGCTCCATCGCTCCAGTTTTCTAGGCTGCATGACATGAACCGACGGGGGTTCCTGGATTGAGACACGTTTTTTTCTCCATGCACAGCTGAAAAAACCTGCGCCGAGGTGCGGCACCGCGGCCTACGGTAGTGATTACTGTCTGCGACACGCCTGGGGCTGGCTGCATCTACCTGTCGGCCAATTGTGACCCGTGGGCTAGGCGAATTTGAATGCGGCTTTCCCGTTAGTTGTGGCTCCATCGCTCCAGTTTTCTAGGCTGCATGACATGAACCGACGGGGGTTCCTGGATTGAGACACGTTTTTTTCTCCATGCACAGCTGAAAAAACCTGCGCCGAGGTGCGGCACCGCGGCCTACGGTAGTGATTACTGTCTGCGACACGCCTGGGGCTGGCTGCATCTACCTGTCGGCCAATTGTGACCCGTGGGCTAGGCGAATTTGAATGCGGCTTTCCCGTTAGTTGTGGCTCCATCGCTCCAGTTTTCTAGGCTGCATGACATGAACCGACGGGGGTTCCTGGATTGAGACACGTTTTTTTCTCCATGCACAGCTGAAAAAACCTGCGCCGAGGTGCGGCACCGCGGCCTACGGTAGTGATTACTGTCTGCGACACGCCTGGGGCTGGCTGCATCTACCTGTCGGCCAATTGTGACCCGTGGGCTAGGCGAATTTGAATGCGGCTTTCCCGTTAGTTGTGGCTCCATCGCTCCAGTTTTCTAGGCTGCATGACATGAACCGACGGGGGTTCCTGGATTGAGACACGTTTTTTTCTCCATGCACAGCTGAAAAAACCTGCGCCGAGGTGCGGCACCGCGGCCTACGGTAGTGATTACTGTCTGCGACACGCCTGGGGCTGGCTGCATCTACCTGTCGGCCAATTGTGACCCGTGGGCTAGGCGAATTTGAATGCGGCTTTCCCGTTAGTTGTGGCTCCATCGCTCCAGTTTTCTAGGCTGCATGACATGAACCGACGGGGGTTCCTGGATTGAGACACGTTTTTTTCTCCATGCACAGCTGAAAAAACCTGCGCCGAGGTGCGGCACCGCGGCCTACGGTAGTGATTACTGTCTGCGACACGCCTGGGGCTGGCTGCATCTACCTGTCGGCCAATTGTGACCCGTGGGCTAGGCGAATTTGAATGCGGCTTTCCCGTTAGTTGTGGCTCCATCGCTCCAGTTTTCTAGGCTGCATGACATGAACCGACGGGGGTTCCTGGATTGAGACACGTTTTTTTCTCCATGCACAGCTGAAAAAACCTGCGCCGAGGTGCGGCACCGCGGCCTACGGTAGTGATTACTGTCTGCGACACGCCTGGGGCTGGCTGCATCTACCTGTCGGCCAATTGTGACCCGTGGGCTAGGCGAATTTGAATGCGGCTTTCCCGTTAGTTGTGGCTCCATCGCTCCAGTTTTCTAGGCTGCATGACATGAACCGACGGGGGTTCCTGGATTGAGACACGTTTTTTTCTCCATGCACAGCTGAAAAAACCTGCGCCGAGGTGCGGCACCGCGGCCTACGGTAGTGATTACTGTCTGCGACACGCCTGGGGCTGGCTGCATCTACCTGTCGGCCAATTGTGACCCGTGGGCTAGGCGAATTTGAATGCGGCTTTCCCGTTAGTTGTGGCTCCATCGCTCCAGTTTTCTAGGCTGCATGACATGAACCGACGGGGGTTCCTGGATTGAGACACGTTTTTTTCTCCATGCACAGCTGAAAAAACCTGCGCCGAGGTGCGGCACCGCGGCCTACGGTAGTGATTACTGTCTGCGACACGCCTGGGGCTGGCTGCATCTACCTGTCGGCCAATTGTGACCCGTGGGCTAGGCGAATTTGAATGCGGCTTTCCCGTTAGTTGTGGCTCCATCGCTCCAGTTTTCTAGGCTGCATGACATGAACCGACGGGGGTTCCTGGATTGAGACACGTTTTTTTCTCCATGCACAGCTGAAAAAACCTGCGCCGAGGTGCGGCACCGCGGCCTACGGTAGTGATTACTGTCTGCGACACGCCTGGGGCTGGCTGCATCTACCTGTCGGCCAATTGTGACCCGTGGGCTAGGCGAATTTGAATGCGGCTTTCCCGTTAGTTGTGGCTCCATCGCTCCAGTTTTCTAGGCTGCATGACATGAACCGACGGGGGTTCCTGGATTGAGACACGTTTTTTTCTCCATGCACAGCTGAAAAAACCTGCGCCGAGGTGCGGCACCGCGGCCTACGGTAGTGATTACTGTCTGCGACACGCCTGGGGCTGGCTGCATCTACCTGTCGGCCAATTGTGACCCGTGGGCTAGGCGAATTTGAATGCGGCTTTCCCGTTAGTTGTGGCTCCATCGCTCCAGTTTTCTAGGCTGCATGACATGAACCGACGGGGGTTCCTGGATTGAGACACGTTTTTTTCTCCATGCACAGCTGAAAAAACCTGCGCCGAGGTGCGGCACCGCGGCCTACGGTAGTGATTACTGTCTGCGACACGCCTGGGGCTGGCTGCATCTACCTGTCGGCCAATTGTGACCCGTGGGCTAGGCGAATTTGAATGCGGCTTTCCCGTTAGTTGTGGCTCCATCGCTCCAGTTTTCTAGGCTGCATGACATGAACCGACGGGGGTTCCTGGATTGAGACACGTTTTTTTCTCCATGCACAGCTGAAAAAACCTGCGCCGAGGTGCGGCACCGCGGCCTACGGTAGTGATTACTGTCTGCGACACGCCTGGGGCTGGCTGCATCTACCTGTCGGCCAATTGTGACCCGTGGGCTAGGCGAATTTGAATGCGGCTTTCCCGTTAGTTGTGGCTCCATCGCTCCAGTTTTCTAGGCTGCATGACATGAACCGACGGGGGTTCCTGGATTGAGACACGTTTTTTTCTCCATGCACAGCTGAAAAAACCTGCGCCGAGGTGCGGCACCGCGGCCTACGGTAGTGATTACTGTCTGCGACACGCCTGGGGCTGGCTGCATCTACCTGTCGGCCAATTGTGACCCGTGGGCTAGGCGAATTTGAATGCGGCTTTCCCGTTAGTTGTGGCTCCATCGCTCCAGTTTTCTAGGCTGCATGACATGAACCGACGGGGGTTCCTGGATTGAGACACGTTTTTTTCTCCATGCACAGCTGAAAAAACCTGCGCCGAGGTGCGGCACCGCGGCCTACGGTAGTGATTACTGTCTGCGACACGCCTGGGGCTGGCTGCATCTACCTGTCGGCCAATTGTGACCCGTGGGCTAGGCGAATTTGAATGCGGCTTTCCCGTTAGTTGTGGCTCCATCGCTCCAGTTTTCTAGGCTGCATGACATGAACCGACGGGGGTTCCTGGATTGAGACACGTTTTTTTCTCCATGCACAGCTGAAAAAACCTGCGCCGAGGTGCGGCACCGCGGCCTACGGTAGTGATTACTGTCTGCGACACGCCTGGGGCTGGCTGCATCTACCTGTCGGCCAATTGTGACCCGTGGGCTAGGCGAATTTGAATGCGGCTTTCCCGTTAGTTGTGGCTCCATCGCTCCAGTTTTCTAGGCTGCATGACATGAACCGACGGGGGTTCCTGGATTGAGACACGTTTTTTTCTCCATGCACAGCTGAAAAAACCTGCGCCGAGGTGCGGCACCGCGGCCTACGGTAGTGATTACTGTCTGCGACACGCCTGGGGCTGGCTGCATCTACCTGTCGGCCAATTGTGACCCGTGGGCTAGGCGAATTTGAATGCGGCTTTCCCGTTAGTTGTGGCTCCATCGCTCCAGTTTTCTAGGCTGCATGACATGAACCGACGGGGGTTCCTGGATTGAGACACGTTTTTTTCTCCATGCACAGCTGAAAAAACCTGCGCCGAGGTGCGGCACCGCGGCCTACGGTAGTGATTACTGTCTGCGACACGCCTGGGGCTGGCTGCATCTACCTGTCGGCCAATTGTGACCCGTGGGCTAGGCGAATTTGAATGCGGCTTTCCCGTTAGTTGTGGCTCCATCGCTCCAGTTTTCTAGGCTGCATGACATGAACCGACGGGGGTTCCTGGATTGAGACACGTTTTTTTCTCCATGCACAGCTGAAAAAACCTGCGCCGAGGTGCGGCACCGCGGCCTACGGTAGTGATTACTGTCTGCGACACGCCTGGGGCTGGCTGCATCTACCTGTCGGCCAATTGTGACCCGTGGGCTAGGCGAATTTGAATGCGGCTTTCCCGTTAGTTGTGGCTCCATCGCTCCAGTTTTCTAGGCTGCATGACATGAACCGACGGGGGTTCCTGGATTGAGACACGTTTTTTTCTCCATGCACAGCTGAAAAAACCTGCGCCGAGGTGCGGCACCGCGGCCTACGGTAGTGATTACTGTCTGCGACACGCCTGGGGCTGGCTGCATCTACCTGTCGGCCAATTGTGACCCGTGGGCTAGGCGAATTTGAATGCGGCTTTCCCGTTAGTTGTGGCTCCATCGCTCCAGTTTTCTAGGCTGCATGACATGAACCGACGGGGGTTCCTGGATTGAGACACGTTTTTTTCTCCATGCACAGCTGAAAAAACCTGCGCCGAGGTGCGGCACCGCGGCCTACGGTAGTGATTACTGTCTGCGACACGCCTGGGGCTGGCTGCATCTACCTGTCGGCCAATTGTGACCCGTGGGCTAGGCGAATTTGAATGCGGCTTTCCCGTTAGTTGTGGCTCCATCGCTCCAGTTTTCTAGGCTGCATGACATGAACCGACGGGGGTTCCTGGATTGAGACACGTTTTTTTCTCCATGCACAGCTGAAAAAACCTGCGCCGAGGTGCGGCACCGCGGCCTACGGTAGTGATTACTGTCTGCGACACGCCTGGGGCTGGCTGCATCTACCTGTCGGCCAATTGTGACCCGTGGGCTAGGCGAATTTGAATGCGGCTTTCCCGTTAGTTGTGGCTCCATCGCTCCAGTTTTCTAGGCTGCATGACATGAACCGACGGGGGTTCCTGGATTGAGACACGTTTTTTTCTCCATGCACAGCTGAAAAAACCTGCGCCGAGGTGCGGCACCGCGGCCTACGGTAGTGATTACTGTCTGCGACACGCCTGGGGCTGGCTGCATCTACCTGTCGGCCAATTGTGACCCGTGGGCTAGGCGAATTTGAATGCGGCTTTCCCGTTAGTTGTGGCTCCATCGCTCCAGTTTTCTAGGCTGCATGACATGAACCGACGGGGGTTCCTGGATTGAGACACGTTTTTTTCTCCATGCACAGCTGAAAAAACCTGCGCCGAGGTGCGGCACCGCGGCCTACGGTAGTGATTACTGTCTGCGACACGCCTGGGGCTGGCTGCATCTACCTGTCGGCCAATTGTGACCCGTGGGCTAGGCGAATTTGAATGCGGCTTTCCCGTTAGTTGTGGCTCCATCGCTCCAGTTTTCTAGGCTGCATGACATGAACCGACGGGGGTTCCTGGATTGAGACACGTTTTTTTCTCCATGCACAGCTGAAAAAACCTGCGCCGAGGTGCGGCACCGCGGCCTACGGTAGTGATTACTGTCTGCGACACGCCTGGGGCTGGCTGCATCTACCTGTCGGCCAATTGTGACCCGTGGGCTAGGCGAATTTGAATGCGGCTTTCCCGTTAGTTGTGGCTCCATCGCTCCAGTTTTCTAGGCTGCATGACATGAACCGACGGGGGTTCCTGGATTGAGACACGTTTTTTTCTCCATGCACAGCTGAAAAAACCTGCGCCGAGGTGCGGCACCGCGGCCTACGGTAGTGATTACTGTCTGCGACACGCCTGGGGCTGGCTGCATCTACCTGTCGGCCAATTGTGACCCGTGGGCTAGGCGAATTTGAATGCGGCTTTCCCGTTAGTTGTGGCTCCATCGCTCCAGTTTTCTAGGCTGCATGACATGAACCGACGGGGGTTCCTGGATTGAGACACGTTTTTTTCTCCATGCACAGCTGAAAAAACCTGCGCCGAGGTGCGGCACCGCGGCCTACGGTAGTGATTACTGTCTGCGACACGCCTGGGGCTGGCTGCATCTACCTGTCGGCCAATTGTGACCCGTGGGCTAGGCGAATTTGAATGCGGCTTTCCCGTTAGTTGTGGCTCCATCGCTCCAGTTTTCTAGGCTGCATGACATGAACCGACGGGGGTTCCTGGATTGAGACACGTTTTTTTCTCCATGCACAGCTGAAAAAACCTGCGCCGAGGTGCGGCACCGCGGCCTACGGTAGTGATTACTGTCTGCGACACGCCTGGGGCTGGCTGCATCTACCTGTCGGCCAATTGTGACCCGTGGGCTAGGCGAATTTGAATGCGGCTTTCCCGTTAGTTGTGGCTCCATCGCTCCAGTTTTCTAGGCTGCATGACATGAACCGACGGGGGTTCCTGGATTGAGACACGTTTTTTTCTCCATGCACAGCTGAAAAAACCTGCGCCGAGGTGCGGCACCGCGGCCTACGGTAGTGATTACTGTCTGCGACACGCCTGGGGCTGGCTGCATCTACCTGTCGGCCAATTGTGACCCGTGGGCTAGGCGAATTTGAATGCGGCTTTCCCGTTAGTTGTGGCTCCATCGCTCCAGTTTTCTAGGCTGCATGACATGAACCGACGGGGGTTCCTGGATTGAGACACGTTTTTTTCTCCATGCACAGCTGAAAAAACCTGCGCCGAGGTGCGGCACCGCGGCCTACGGTAGTGATTACTGTCTGCGACACGCCTGGGGCTGGCTGCATCTACCTGTCGGCCAATTGTGACCCGTGGGCTAGGCGAATTTGAATGCGGCTTTCCCGTTAGTTGTGGCTCCATCGCTCCAGTTTTCTAGGCTGCATGACATGAACCGACGGGGGTTCCTGGATTGAGACACGTTTTTTTCTCCATGCACAGCTGAAAAAACCTGCGCCGAGGTGCGGCACCGCGGCCTACGGTAGTGATTACTGTCTGCGACACGCCTGGGGCTGGCTGCATCTACCTGTCGGCCAATTGTGACCCGTGGGCTAGGCGAATTTGAATGCGGCTTTCCCGTTAGTTGTGGCTCCATCGCTCCAGTTTTCTAGGCTGCATGACATGAACCGACGGGGGTTCCTGGATTGAGACACGTTTTTTTCTCCATGCACAGCTGAAAAAACCTGCGCCGAGGTGCGGCACCGCGGCCTACGGTAGTGATTACTGTCTGCGACACGCCTGGGGCTGGCTGCATCTACCTGTCGGCCAATTGTGACCCGTGGGCTAGGCGAATTTGAATGCGGCTTTCCCGTTAGTTGTGGCTCCATCGCTCCAGTTTTCTAGGCTGCATGACATGAACCGACGGGGGTTCCTGGATTGAGACACGTTTTTTTCTCCATGCACAGCTGAAAAAACCTGCGCCGAGGTGCGGCACCGCGGCCTACGGTAGTGATTACTGTCTGCGACACGCCTGGGGCTGGCTGCATCTACCTGTCGGCCAATTGTGACCCGTGGGCTAGGCGAATTTGAATGCGGCTTTCCCGTTAGTTGTGGCTCCATCGCTCCAGTTTTCTAGGCTGCATGACATGAACCGACGGGGGTTCCTGGATTGAGACACGTTTTTTTCTCCATGCACAGCTGAAAAAACCTGCGCCGAGGTGCGGCACCGCGGCCTACGGTAGTGATTACTGTCTGCGACACGCCTGGGGCTGGCTGCATCTACCTGTCGGCCAATTGTGACCCGTGGGCTAGGCGAATTTGAATGCGGCTTTCCCGTTAGTTGTGGCTCCATCGCTCCAGTTTTCTAGGCTGCATGACATGAACCGACGGGGGTTCCTGGATTGAGACACGTTTTTTTCTCCATGCACAGCTGAAAAAACCTGCGCCGAGGTGCGGCACCGCGGCCTACGGTAGTGATTACTGTCTGCGACACGCCTGGGGCTGGCTGCATCTACCTGTCGGCCAATTGTGACCCGTGGGCTAGGCGAATTTGAATGCGGCTTTCCCGTTAGTTGTGGCTCCATCGCTCCAGTTTTCTAGGCTGCATGACATGAACCGACGGGGGTTCCTGGATTGAGACACGTTTTTTTCTCCATGCACAGCTGAAAAAACCTGCGCCGAGGTGCGGCACCGCGGCCTACGGTAGTGATTACTGTCTGCGACACGCCTGGGGCTGGCTGCATCTACCTGTCGGCCAATTGTGACCCGTGGGCTAGGCGAATTTGAATGCGGCTTTCCCGTTAGTTGTGGCTCCATCGCTCCAGTTTTCTAGGCTGCATGACATGAACCGACGGGGGTTCCTGGATTGAGACACGTTTTTTTCTCCATGCACAGCTGAAAAAACCTGCGCCGAGGTGCGGCACCGCGGCCTACGGTAGTGATTACTGTCTGCGACACGCCTGGGGCTGGCTGCATCTACCTGTCGGCCAATTGTGACCCGTGGGCTAGGCGAATTTGAATGCGGCTTTCCCGTTAGTTGTGGCTCCATCGCTCCAGTTTTCTAGGCTGCATGACATGAACCGACGGGGGTTCCTGGATTGAGACACGTTTTTTTCTCCATGCACAGCTGAAAAAACCTGCGCCGAGGTGCGGCACCGCGGCCTACGGTAGTGATTACTGTCTGCGACACGCCTGGGGCTGGCTGCATCTACCTGTCGGCCAATTGTGACCCGTGGGCTAGGCGAATTTGAATGCGGCTTTCCCGTTAGTTGTGGCTCCATCGCTCCAGTTTTCTAGGCTGCATGACATGAACCGACGGGGGTTCCTGGATTGAGACACGTTTTTTTCTCCATGCACAGCTGAAAAAACCTGCGCCGAGGTGCGGCACCGCGGCCTACGGTAGTGATTACTGTCTGCGACACGCCTGGGGCTGGCTGCATCTACCTGTCGGCCAATTGTGACCCGTGGGCTAGGCGAATTTGAATGCGGCTTTCCCGTTAGTTGTGGCTCCATCGCTCCAGTTTTCTAGGCTGCATGACATGAACCGACGGGGGTTCCTGGATTGAGACACGTTTTTTTCTCCATGCACAGCTGAAAAAACCTGCGCCGAGGTGCGGCACCGCGGCCTACGGTAGTGATTACTGTCTGCGACACGCCTGGGGCTGGCTGCATCTACCTGTCGGCCAATTGTGACCCGTGGGCTAGGCGAATTTGAATGCGGCTTTCCCGTTAGTTGTGGCTCCATCGCTCCAGTTTTCTAGGCTGCATGACATGAACCGACGGGGGTTCCTGGATTGAGACACGTTTTTTTCTCCATGCACAGCTGAAAAAACCTGCGCCGAGGTGCGGCACCGCGGCCTACGGTAGTGATTACTGTCTGCGACACGCCTGGGGCTGGCTGCATCTACCTGTCGGCCAATTGTGACCCGTGGGCTAGGCGAATTTGAATGCGGCTTTCCCGTTAGTTGTGGCTCCATCGCTCCAGTTTTCTAGGCTGCATGACATGAACCGACGGGGGTTCCTGGATTGAGACACGTTTTTTTCTCCATGCACAGCTGAAAAAACCTGCGCCGAGGTGCGGCACCGCGGCCTACGGTAGTGATTACTGTCTGCGACACGCCTGGGGCTGGCTGCATCTACCTGTCGGCCAATTGTGACCCGTGGGCTAGGCGAATTTGAATGCGGCTTTCCCGTTAGTTGTGGCTCCATCGCTCCAGTTTTCTAGGCTGCATGACATGAACCGACGGGGGTTCCTGGATTGAGACACGTTTTTTTCTCCATGCACAGCTGAAAAAACCTGCGCCGAGGTGCGGCACCGCGGCCTACGGTAGTGATTACTGTCTGCGACACGCCTGGGGCTGGCTGCATCTACCTGTCGGCCAATTGTGACCCGTGGGCTAGGCGAATTTGAATGCGGCTTTCCCGTTAGTTGTGGCTCCATCGCTCCAGTTTTCTAGGCTGCATGACATGAACCGACGGGGGTTCCTGGATTGAGACACGTTTTTTTCTCCATGCACAGCTGAAAAAACCTGCGCCGAGGTGCGGCACCGCGGCCTACGGTAGTGATTACTGTCTGCGACACGCCTGGGGCTGGCTGCATCTACCTGTCGGCCAATTGTGACCCGTGGGCTAGGCGAATTTGAATGCGGCTTTCCCGTTAGTTGTGGCTCCATCGCTCCAGTTTTCTAGGCTGCATGACATGAACCGACGGGGGTTCCTGGATTGAGACACGTTTTTTTCTCCATGCACAGCTGAAAAAACCTGCGCCGAGGTGCGGCACCGCGGCCTACGTAGTGATTACTGTCTGCGACACGCCTGGGGCTGGCTGCATCTACCTGTCGGCCAATTGTGACCCGTGGGCTAGGCGAATTTGAATGCGGCTTTCCCGTTAGTTGTGGCTCCATCGCTCCAGTTTTCTAGGCTGCATGACATGAACCGACGGGGGTTCCTGGATTGAGACACGTTTTTTTCTCCATGCACAGCTGAAAAAACCTGCGCCGAGGTGCGGCACCGCGGCCTACGGTAGTGATTACTGTCTGCGACACGCCTGGGGCTGGCTGCATCTACCTGTCGGCCAATTGTGACCCGTGGGCTAGGCGAATTTGAATGCGGCTTTCCCGTTAGTTGTGGCTCCATCGCTCCAGTTTTCTAGGCTGCATGACATGAACCGACGGGGGTTCCTGGATTGAGACACGTTTTTTTCTCCATGCACAGCTGAAAAAACCTGCGCCGAGGTGCGGCACCGCGGCCTACGGTAGTGATTACTGTCTGCGACACGCCTGGGGCTGGCTGCATCTACCTGTCGGCCAATTGTGACCCGTGGGCTAGGCGAATTTGAATGCGGCTTTCCCGTTAGTTGTGGCTCCATCGCTCCAGTTTTCTAGGCTGCATGACATGAACCGACGGGGGTTCCTGGATTGAGACACGTTTTTTTCTCCATGCACAGCTGAAAAAACCTGCGCCGAGGTGCGGCACCGCGGCCTACGGTAGTGATTACTGTCTGCGACACGCCTGGGGCTGGCTGCATCTACCTGTCGGCCAATTGTGACCCGTGGGCTAGGCGAATTTGAATGCGGCTTTCCCGTTAGTTGTGGCTCCATCGCTCCAGTTTTCTAGGCTGCATGACATGAACCGACGGGGGTTCCTGGATTGAGACACGTTTTTTTCTCCATGCACAGCTGAAAAAACCTGCGCCGAGGTGCGGCACCGCGGCCTACGTAGTGATTACTGTCTGCGACACGCCTGGGGCTGGCTGCATCTACCTGTCGGCCAATTGTGACCCGTGGGCTAGGCGAATTTGAATGCGGCTTTCCCGTTAGTTGTGGCTCCATCGCTCCAGTTTTCTAGGCTGCATGACATGAACCGACGGGGGTTCCTGGATTGAGACACGTTTTTTTCTCCATGCACAGCTGAAAAAACCTGCGCCGAGGTGCGGCACCGCGGCCTACGGTAGTGATTACTGTCTGCGACACGCCTGGGGCTGGCTGCATCTACCTGTCGGCCAATTGTGACCCGTGGGCTAGGCGAATTTGAATGCGGCTTTCCCGTTAGTTGTGGCTCCATCGCTCCAGTTTTCTAGGCTGCATGACATGAACCGACGGGGGTTCCTGGATTGAGACACGTTTTTTTCTCCATGCACAGCTGAAAAAACCTGCGCCGAGGTGCGGCACCGCGGCCTACGGTAGTGATTACTGTCTGCGACACGCCTGGGGCTGGCTGCATCTACCTGTCGGCCAATTGTGACCCGTGGGCTAGGCGAATTTGAATGCGGCTTTCCCGTTAGTTGTGGCTCCATCGCTCCAGTTTTCTAGGCTGCATGACATGAACCGACGGGGGTTCCTGGATTGAGACACGTTTTTTTCTCCATGCACAGCTGAAAAAACCTGCGCCGAGGTGCGGCACCGCGGCCTACGGTAGTGATTACTGTCTGCGACACGCCTGGGGCTGGCTGCATCTACCTGTCGGCCAATTGTGACCCGTGGGCTAGGCGAATTTGAATGCGGCTTTCCCGTTAGTTGTGGCTCCATCGCTCCAGTTTTCTAGGCTGCATGACATGAACCGACGGGGGTTCCTGGATTGAGACACGTTTTTTTCTCCATGCACAGCTGAAAAAACCTGCGCCGAGGTGCGGCACCGCGGCCTACGGTAGTGATTACTGTCTGCGACACGCCTGGGGCTGGCTGCATCTACCTGTCGGCCAATTGTGACCCGTGGGCTAGGCGAATTTGAATGCGGCTTTCCCGTTAGTTGTGGCTCCATCGCTCCAGTTTTCTAGGCTGCATGACATGAACCGACGGGGGTTCCTGGATTGAGACACGTTTTTTTCTCCATGCAGCAGCTGAAAAAACTGCGCCGAGGTGCTGGCAACGCGGCCTACGGTAGTGATTACTGTCTGCGACACGCCTGGGGCTGGCTGCATCTACCTGTCGGCCAATTGTGACCCGTGGGCTTAGGCGAATTTGAATGCGGCTTTCCCGTTAGTAGTTGTGGCTCCATCGCTCCAGTTTTCTAGGCTGCATGACATGAACCGACGGGGTTCCTGGATTGAGACACGTTTTTTTTCTCCATGCACAGCTGAAAAACCTGCGCGAGGTGCGGCACCGCGGCCTAACGGTAGTGATTACTGTCTGCGACACGCCTGGGGCTGGCTGCATCTACCTGTGCCAATTGTGACCCGTGGGCTAGGCGAATTTGAATGCGGCTTTCCCGTTAGTTGTGGCCTTCCATCGCTCCAGTTTTCTAGGCTGCATGACATGAACGACGGGGGTTCCTGGATTGAGACACGTTTTTTTCTCCATGCACAAGCTGAAAAAACCTGCGCCGAGGTGCGGCACCGCGGCTCTAGGTAGTGATTTAACTGTCTGCGACACGCCTGGGGCTGGCTGCATCTACCTGTCGGCAATTTGTGACCCGTGGGCTAGGCGATTTGAATGCGGCTTTCCGCGTTAGTGTTGTGGCTCCAGTCGCTCCAGTTTTTCTAGGCTGCAATGACATGAACCGACGGGGTTCTGGATTGAAGACACGTTTTTTTCTCCATGCACAGCTGAAAAACCTGCGCCGAGGTGCGGCACCGCGGCCTACGGTAGTGATTACTGTCTGCGACACGCCTGGGGCTGGCTGCATCTACCTGTCGCCCAATTGTGACCCGTGGGCTAGGCGAATTTGAATGCGGCTTTCCCGTTAGTTGTGCTCCATCGCTCCAGTTTTCTAGGCTGCATGACATGACCGACGGGGGTCCTGGATTGAGACACGTTTTTTTTCTCCATGCACAGCTGAAAAACCTGCGCCGAGGTGCGGCACCGCGGGCCATACGGTAGTGATTACTGTCTGCGACACGCCTGGGGCTGGCTGCATCTACCTGTCGCCAATTGTGACCCGTGGGCTAGGCGAATTTTGAATGCGGCTTTCCCGTTAGTAGTGTGGCTCCATCGCTCCAGTTTTCTAGGCTGCATGACATGAACCGACGGGGGTTCCTGGATTGAGACACGTTTTTTTCTCCCATGCACAGCTGAAAAAACCTGCGCCGAGGTGCGGCACCGCGCGGCCTACGGTAGTGATTACTGTCTGCGACACCCGGGGCTGGCTGCATCTACCTTGTCGGCAATTGTGACCCGTGGGCTAGGCGAATTTGAATGCGGCTTTCCCGTTAGTAGTTGTGGCTCCATCGCTCCAGTTTTCTAGGCTGCATGACATGAACCGACGGGGGTTCCTGGATTGAGACACGTTTTTTTCTCCATGCACAGCTGAAAAAACCTGCGCCGAGGTGCGGCACCGCGGCCTACGGTAGTGATTACTGTCTGCGACACGCCTGGGGCTGGCTGCATCTACCTGTCGGCCAATTGTGACCCGTGGGCTAGGCGAATTGAATGCGGCTTCCCGTTAGTTGTGGCTCCATCGCTCCAGTTTTCTAGGCTGCATGACAATGAACCGACGGGGGTTCCTGGATTGAGACACGTTTTTTTCTCCATGCACAGCTGAAAAACCTGCGCCGAGGTGCGGCACCGCGGCCTACGGTAGTGATTACTGTCTGCGACACGCCTGGGGCTGGCTGCATCTACCTGTCGGGCCAATTGTGACCCGTGGGCTAGGCGAATTTGAATGCGGCTTTCCCGTTTAGTTTACGTGTGTGGCTCCATCGCTCCAGTTTTCTAGGCTGCATGACATGAACCGACGGGGGTTCTGGATTGAGACCACGTTTTTTTCTCCATGCACAGCTGAAAAAACCTGCGCCGAGGTGCGGCACCGCGGCCTACGGTAGTGATTACTGTCTGCGACACGCCTGGGGCTGGCTGCATCTACCTGTCGGCCAATTGTGACCCGTGGGCTAGGCGAATTTGAATGCGGCTTTCCCGTTAGTTGTGGCTCCATCGCTCCATGTTTTCTAGGCTGCATGACATGAACCGACGGGGGTTCCTTGATTGAGACACGTTTTTTTCTCCATGCACAGCTGAAAAAACCTGCGCCGAGGTGCGGCACCGCGGCCTACGGTAGTGATTACTGTCTGCGACACGCCTGGGGCTGGCTGCATCTACCTGTCGGCCAATTGTGACCCGTGGCTAGGCGAATTTGAATGCGGCTTTCCCGTTAGTTGTGGCTCCATCGCTCCAGTTTTCTAGGCTGCATGACATGAACCGACGGGGGTTTCCTGGATTGAGACACGTTTTTTTCTCCATGCACAGCTGAAAAAACCTGCGCCGAGGTGCGGGCACCGCGGCCTACGGTAGTGATTACTGTCTGCGACACGCCTGGGGCTGGCTGCATCTACCTGTCGGCCAATTGTGACCCGTGGGCTAGGCGAATTTGAATGCGGCTTTCCCGTTAGTTTGTGGCTCCATCGCTCCAGTTTTCTAGGCTGCATGACATGAACCGACGGGGGTTCCTGGATTGAGACACGTTTTTTCTCCATGCACAGCTGAAAAAACTCTGCGCCGAGGTGCGGCACCGGCGGCCTACGGTAGTGATTACTGTCTGCGACACGCCTGGGCTGGCTGCATCTACCTGTCGGCCAATTGTGACCCGTGGGCTAGGCGAATTTGAATGCGGCTTTCCCCGTTAGTTGTGGCTCCATCGCTCCAGTTTTCTAGGCTGCATGACATGACCGACGGGGGGTTTCCTGGATTGAGACACGTTTTTTTCTCATGCACAGCTGAAAAAAACCTGCGCCGAGGTGCGGCACCGCGGCCTACGGTAGTGATTACTGTCTGCGACACGCCTGGGGCTGGCTGCATCTACCTGTCGGCCAATTGTGACCCGTGGGCTAGGCGAATTTGATGCGGCTTTCCCGTTAGTATTGTGGCTCCATCGCTCCAGTTTTCTAGGCTGCATGACATGAACCGACGGGGGTTCCTGGATTGAGACACGTTTTTTTCTCCCATGCACAGCTGAAAAAACCTGCGCCGAGGTGCGGCACCGCGGCCTACGTAGTGATTACTGTCTGCGACCGCCTGGGGCTGGCTGCATCTACCTGTCGGCCAATTGTGACCCCGTGGGCTAGGCGAATTTGAAATGCGGCTTTCCGTTATTGTGGCTCCATCGCTCCAGTTTTTCTAGGCTGCAATGACATGAACCGACGGGGTTCCTGGATTGGAGACACGTTTTTTTCTCCATGCACAGCTGAAAAACCTGCGCCGAGGTGCGGCACCGCGGCCTACGGTAGTGATTACTGTCTGCGACACGCCTGGGGCTGGCTGCATCTACCTGTCGGCCAATTGTGACCGTGGGCTAGGCGAATTTGAATGCGGCTTTCCCCGTTAGTTGTGGCTCCACGCTCCAGTTTTCTAGGCTGCATGACATGAACCGACGGGGGTTCCTGGATTGAGACACGTTTTTTCTCCCATGCACAGCTGAAAAAAACCTGCGCCGAGGTGCGGACACCGCGGCCTACGGTAGTGATTAACTGTCTGCGACACGCCTGGGGCTGGGCTGCATCTACCTGTCGGCCAATTGGTGAACCCGTGGGCTAGGCGAATTTGAATGCGGCCTTTCCGTTAGTTGTGGCTCCATCGCTCCAGTTTTCTAGGCTGCATGACATGAACCGACGGGGGTTCCTGGATTGAGACACGTTTTTTCTCTCATGCACAGCTGAAAAAACCTGGCGCCGAGGTGCGGGCACCGCGGCCTACGGTAGTGATTACTGTCTGCGACACGCCTGGGGCTGGCTGCATCTACCTGTCGGCCAATTGTGACCCGTGGGGCTAGGCGAATTTGAATGCGGCTTTCCCGTTAGTAGTTGTGGCTCCATAGCTCCAGTTTTCTAGGCTGCATGACATGACCGACGGGGGTTCCTGGATTGAGACACGTTTTTTCTCCATGCACAGCTGAAAAAACCTGCGCCGAGGTGCGGCACCGCGGCCTAACGGTAGTGATACTGTCTGCGACACGCCTGGGGCTGGCTGCATCTACTGTCCGGCCAATTGTGACCCGTGGGCTAGGCGAATTTGTGCGGTCTTTCCCCGTTAGTTGTGGCTCCATCGCTCCAAGTTTTCTAGGTGCATGACATGAACCGACGGGGTTCTGGATTGAGACACGTTTTTTTTCTCATGCACAGCTTGAAAAAACCTGCGCCGAGGTGCGGCACCGCGGCCTACGGTAGTGATTACTGTCTGCGACACGCCTTGGGGCTGGCTGCATCTACCTGTCGGCCATTGTGACCCGTGGGCTAGGCGAATTTGAATGCGGCTTTCCGTTAGTTGTGGCTCATCGCTCCAGTTTTCTAGCTGCATGACATGAACCGACGGGGGTTCCTGGATTGAGACACGTTTTTTTCTCCATGCACAGCTGAAAAAACCTGCCGCCGAGGTGCGGCACCGCGGCCTACGGTAGTGATTACTGTCTGCGACACGCCTGGGGCTTGGCTGCATCTACCTGTCGGCCAATTGTGACCCGTGGGCTAGGCGAAATTTGAATGCGGCTTTCCCGTTAGTAGTTGTGCTCCATCGTCCAGTTTTCTAGGCTGCATGACATGAACCGACGGGGGTTCCTGGATTGAGAAACACGTTTTTTTCTCCATGCACAGCTGAAAAAACCTGCGCCGAGGTGCGGCACCCGCGGCCTACGGTTAGTATTTACTGTCTGCGACACGCCTGGGGCTGGCTGCATCTACCTGTCGGCCAATTGGTGACCCGTGGGCTAGGCGAATTTGAAATGCGGCTTTTCCCGTTAGTAGTTGTGGCTCCATCGCTCCAGTTTTCTAGGCTGCATGACATGAACCGACGGGGGTTCCTGGATTGAGACAAGTTTTTTTCTCCATGCACAGCTGAAAAAAACCTGCGCCGAGGTGCGGCATCGGCGGCCTACGGTAGTGATTACTGTCTGCGACACGCCTGGGGCTGGCTGCATCCTCTGTCGGCCCAATTGTGAACCCGTGGGCTAGGCGAATTTGAATGCGGCTTTTCCCGTTAGTTGTGGCTCCATCGCTCCAGTTTTCTAGGCTGCATGACAATGAACCGCGGGAGGTTCCTGGATTGAGACACGTTTTTTTCTCCATGCACAGCTGAAAAAACCTGCGCCGAGGTGCGGCACCGGCGGCCTACGTAGTGATTACTGTCTGCGACACGCCCTGGGGCTGGCTGCATCTACCTGTCGCCAATTGTGACGCCGTGGGCTAGGCGAATTTGAATTGCGGCTTTTCCGTTAGTTGTGGCTCCATCGCTCCAGTTTCTAGGCTGCATGACATGAAACCGACCGGGGGTTCCTGGATTGAGACACGTTTTTTTCTCTCATGCACAGCTGAAAAAACCTGCGCCGAGGTGCGGCACCGCGGCCTACGGTAGTGATTAACTGTCTGCGACACGCCCTGGGGCTGGCTGCATCTACCTGTCGGCCAATTGTGACCCGTGGGCTAGGCGAATTTGAATGCGGCTTTCCCTGTTAGTTGTGGCTCCATCGCTCCAGTTTTCTAGGCTGCATGACATGAACCGACGGGGGTTCCTGGATTGAGACACGTTTTTTTCTCCATGCACAGCTGAAAAAGACCTGCGCCGGGTGCGGCACCGCGGCCTACGGTAGTGTTACTGTCTGCGACAACGCCTGGGGCGCTGGCTGCATCTACCTGTCGGCCAATTGTGACCCGTGGGCTAGGCGAATTTGAATGCGGCTTTCCCGTTAGTTGTGGCTCCATCGCTCCAGTTTTCCTAGGCTGCATGACATGAACCGACGGGGGTTCCTGGATTGAGACACGTTTTTTTCTCCATGCACAGCTGAAAAAACTGCCGCCGAGGTGCGGCACCCGCGCCTACGGTAGTGATTACTGTCTGCGACACGCCTGGGGCTGGCTGCATCTACCTGTCGCCAATTGTGACCCGTGGCTAGGCGAATTTGAATGCGGCTTTTCCGTTAGTTGTGGCTCCATCGCTCCAGTTTTCTAGGCTGGCATGACATGAACCGACGGGGGTTCCTGGATTGAACAGTTTTTTTTTCCCATGCACAGCTTGAAAAAACCTGCGGCCGAGGTGCGGCACCGCGGCCTACGGTAGTGATTACTGTCTGCGACACGCCCTGGGGCTGGCTGCATCTACCTGTCGGCCAATTGTGACCCGTGGGCTAGGCGAATTTGAATGCGGCTTTCCCGTTAGTTGTGGCTCCATCGCTCCAGTTTTCTAGGCTGCATGACATGAACCGACGGGGTTCCTGGATTGAGACACGTTTTTTCTCCATGCACAGCTGAAAAAACCTGCCGCCGAGGTGCGGCCACCGCGGCCTACGGTAGTGATTACTGTCTGCGACACGCCTGGGGCTGGCTGCATCTAACTGTCGGCCAATTGTGACCCGTGGGCTAAGGCGAATTTGAATGCGGCTTTCCCGTTAGTGTTGTGGCTCCATCGCTCCAGTTTTCTAGGGCTGCATGACATGAACCGACGGGGTTCCTGGATTGAGACACGTGTTTTTTCTCCATGCACAGCTGAAAAAAACCTGCGCCGAGGTGCGGCACGCGGCCTACCGGTAGTGATTACTGTCTGCGACACGCCTGGGCTGGCTGCAATCTTACCTGTCGGCCAATTGTGACCCGTGGGCTAGGCGAATTTGAATGCGCGCTTTCCCGTTAGTTGTGGCCTCATCGCTCCAGTTTTCTAGCTGCATGACATGAACCGACGGGGGTTCCTGGATTGAGACACGTTTTTTTTCCACATGCACAGCTGAAAAAAAACCTGCGCCGAGGTGCGGCACGCGGCCTACGGTAGTGATTACTGTCTGCGACACGCCTGGGGCTGGCTGCATCTAACCTGTCGGCCAATTGTGACCCGTGGGCTAGGCGAATTTGAAATGCGCTTTCCCGTTAGTTGTGGCTGCCATCGCTCCAGTTTTCTAGGCTGCATGACATGAACCGACGGGGGTTCCTGGATTGAGACACCGTTTTTTTCTCCATGCACAGCTGAAAAACCTGCGCCGAGGTGCGGCACCGCGGCCTACGGTAGTGATTACTGTCTGCGACACGCCTGGGGCTGGCTGCATCTACCTGTCGGCCAAATTGTGACCCGTGGGCTAGGCAATTTGAATGCGGCTTTCCCGTTTAGTTGTTGGCTTCCATCGCTCCCAGTTTTCTAGGCTGCATGACATGAACCGACGGGGGTTCCTGGATTTGAGACACGTTTTTTTCTCGCATC
>RPFO01000499.1:0-38142 GCA_009746045.1 Mesostigma viride | reverse complement strand
TTTCCTTGTCCTTGTCCGTCCTTGTCCTTGTCCTTGTCCTTGTCCTTGTCCTTGTCCTTGTCCTTGTCCTTGTCCTTGTCCTTGTCCTGTTGTCCTTGTCCTTGTCCTTGTCCTTGTCCTTGTCCTTGTCCTTGTCCTTGTCCTTGTCCTTGTCCTTGTCCTTGTCCTTGTCCTTGTCCTTGTCCTTGTCCTTGTCCTTGTCCTTGTCCTTGTCCTTGTCCTTGTCCTTGTCCTTGTCCTTGTCCTTGTCCTTGTCCTTGTCCTTGTCCTTGTCCTTGTCCTTGTCCTTGTCCTTGTCCTTGTCCTTGTCCTTGTCCTTGTCCTTGTCCTTGTCCTTGTCCTTGTCCTTGTCCTTGTCCTTGTCCTTGTCCTTGTCCTTGTCCTTGTCCTTGTCCTTGTCCTTGTCCTTGTCCTTGTCCTTGTCCTTGTCCTTGTCCTTGTCCTTGTCCTTGTCCTTGTCCTTGTCCTTGTCCTTGTCCTTGTCCTTGTCCTTGTCCTTGTCCTTGTCCTTGTCCTTGTCCTTGTCCTTGTCCTTGTCCTTGTCCTTGTCCTTGTCCTTGTCCTTGTCCTTGTCCTTGTCCTTGTCCTTGTCCTTGTCCTTGTCCTTGTCCTTGTCCTTGTCCTTGTCCTTGTCCTTGTCCTTGTCCTTGTCCTTGTCCTTGTCCTTGTCCTTGTCCTTGTCCTTGTCCTTGTCCTTGTCCTTGTCCTTGTCCTTGTCCTTGTCCTTGTCCTTGTCCTTGTCCTTGTCCTTGTCCTTGTCCTTGTCCTTGTCCTTGTCCTTGTCCTTGTCCTTGTCCTTGTCCTTGTCCTTGTCCTTGTCCTTGTCCTTGTCCTTGTCCTTGTGCCAGCACCTTGTCCTTGTCCTTGTCCTTGTCCTTGTCCTTGTCCTTGTCCTTGTCCTTGTCCTTGTCCTTGTCCTTGTCCTTGTCCTTGTCCTTGTCCTTGTCCTTGTCCTTGTCCTTGTCCTTGTCCTTGTCCTTGTCCTTGTCCTTGTCCTTGTCCTTGTCCTTGTCCTTGTCCTTGTCCTTGTCCTTGTCCTTGTCCTTGTCCTTGTCCTTGTCCTTGTCCTTGTCCTTGTCCTTGTCCTGTCCTTGTCCTTGTCCTTGTCCTTGTCCTTGTCCTTGTCCTTGTCCTTGTCCTTGTCCTTGTCCTTGTCCTTGTCCTTGTCCTTGTCCTTGTCCTTGTCCAGCCTTGTCCTTGTCCTTGTCCTTGTCCTTGTCCTTGTCCTTGTCCTTGTCCTTGTCCTTGTCCTTGTCCTTGTCCTTGTCCTTGTCCTTGTCCTTGTCCTTGTCCTTGTCCTTGTCCTTGTCCTTGTCCTTGTCCTTGTCCTTGTCCTTGTCCTTGTCCTTGTCCTTGTCCTTGTCCTTGTCCTTGTCCTTGTCCTTGTCCTTGTCCTTGTCCTTGTCCTTGTCCTTGTCCTTGTCCTTGTCCTTGTCCTTGTCCTTGTCCTTGTCCTTGTCCTTGTCCTTGTTTGTCCTTGTCCTTGTCCTTGTCCTTGTCCTTGTCCTTGTCCTTGTCCTTGTCCTTGTCCTTGTCCTTGTCCTTGTCCTTGTCCTTGTCCTTGTCCTTGTCCTTGTCCTTGTCCTTGTCCTTGTCCTTGTCCTTGTCCTTGTCCTTGTCCTTGTCCTTGTCCTTGTCCTTGTCCTTGTCCTTGTCCTTGTCCTTGTCCTTGTCCTTGTCCTTGTCCTTGTCCTTGTCCTTGTCCTTGTCCTTGTCCTTGTCCTTGTCCTTGTCCTTGTCCTTGTCCTTGTCCTTGTCCTTGTCCTTGTCCTTGTCCTTGTCCTTGTCCTTGTCCTTGTCCTTGTCCTTGTCCTTGTCCTTGTCCTTGTCCTTGTCCTTGTCCTTGTCCTTGTCCTTGTCCTTGTCCTTGTCCTTGTCCTTGTCCTTGTCCTTGTCCTTGTCCTTGTCCTTGTCCTTGTCCTTGTCCTTGTCCTTGTCCTTGTCCTTGTCCTTGTCCTTGTCCTTGTCCTTGTCCTTGTCCTTGTCCTTGTCCTTGTCCTTGTCCTTGTCCTTGTCCTTGTCCTTGTCCTTGTCCTTGTCCTTGTCCTTGTGCCAGCACCTTGTCCTTGTCCTTGTCCTTGTCCTTGTCCTTGTCCTTGTCCTTGTCCTTGTCCTTGTCCTTGTCCTTGTCCTTGTCCTTGTCCTTGTCCTTGTCCTTGTCCTTGTCCTTGTCCTTGTCCTTGTCCTTGTCCTTGTCCTTGTCCTTGTCCTTGTCCTTGTCCTTGTCCTTGTCCTTGTCCTTGTCCTTGTCCTTGTCCTTGTCCTTGTCCTTGTCCTTGTCCTTGTCCTTGTCCTTGTCCTTGTCCTTGTCCTTGTCCTTGTCCTTGTCCTTGTCCTTGTCCTTGTCCTTGTCCTTGTCCTTGTCCTTGTCCTTGTCCTTGTCCTTGTCCTTGTCCTTGTCCTTGTCCTTGTCCTTGTCCTTGTCCTTGTCCTTGTCCTTGTCCTTGTCCTTGTCCTTGTCCTTGTCCTTGTCCTTGTCCTTGTCCTTGTCCTTGTCCTTGTCCTTGTCCTTGTCCTTGTCCTTGTCCTTGTCCTTGTCCTTGTCCTTGTCCTTGTCCTTGTCCTTGTCCTTGTCCTTGTCCTTGTCCTTGTCCTTGTCCTTGTCCTTGTCCTTGTCCTTGTCCTTGTCCTTGTCCGCCTTGTCCTTGTCCTTGTCCTTGTCCTTGTCCTTGTCCTTGTCCTTGTCCTTGTCCTTGTCCTTGTCCTTGTCCTTGTCCTTGTCCTTGTCCTTGTCCTTGTCCTTGTCCTTGTCCTTGTCCTTGTCCTTGTCCTTGTCCTTGTCCTTGTCCTTGTCCTTGTCCTTGTCCTTGTCCTTGTCCTTGTCCTTGTCCTTGTCCTTGTCCTTGTCCTTGTCCTTGTCCTTGTCCTTGTCCTTGTCCTTGTCCTTGTCCTTGTCCTTGTCCTTGTCCTTGTCCTTGTCCTTGTCCTTGTCCTTGTCCTTGTCCTTGTCCTTGTCCTTGTCCTTGTCCTTGTCCTTGTCCTTGTCCTTGTCCTTGTCCTTGTCCTTGTCCTTGTCCTTGTCCTTGTCCTTGTCCTTGTCCTTGTCCTTGTCCTTGTCCTTGTCCTTGTCCTTGTCCTTGTCCTTGTCCTTGTCCTTGTCCTTGTCCTTGTCCTTGTCCTTGTCCTTGTCCTTGTCCTTGTCCTTGTCCTTGTCCTTGTCCTTGTCCTTGTCCTTGTCCTTGTCCTTGTCCTTGTCCTTGTCCTTGTCCTTGTCCTTGTCCTTGTCCTTGTCCTTGTCCTTGTGCCAGCACCTTGTCCTTGTCCTTGTCCTTGTCCTTGTCCTTGTCCTTGTCCTTGTCCTTGTCCTTGTCCTTGTCCTTGTCCTTGTCCTTGTCCTTGTCCTTGTCCTTGTCCTTGTCCTTGTCCTTGTCCTTGTCCTTGTCCTTGTCCTTGTCCTTGTCCTTGTCCTTGTCCTTGTCCTTGTCCTTGTCCTTGTCCTTGTCCTTGTCCTTGTCCTTGTCCTTGTCCTTGTCCTTGTCCTTGTCCTTGTCCTTGTCCTTGTCCTTGTCCTTGTCCTTGTCCTTGTCCTTGTCCTTGTCCTTGTCCTTGTCCTTGTCCTTGTCCTTGTCCTTGTCCTTGTCCTTGTCCTTGTCCTTGTCCTTGTCCTTGTCCTTGTCCTTGTCCTTGTCCTTGTCCTTGTCCTTGTCCTTGTCCTTGTCCTTGTCCTTGTCCTTGTCCTTGTGCCAGCACCTTGTCCTTGTCCTTGTCCTTGTCCTTGTCCTTCTCCTTTTCCTTCTCCTTTTCCTTGTGGTTGTCCTTGTGCTTGTCCTCGTCCTTGTCCTTGTCCTTGTCCTTGTCCTTGTCCTTGTCCTTGTCCTTGTCCTTGTCCTTGTCCTTTTCTTGCTTGATTTTCTTGCGCCAACGGCCGTTGCAATTTGGAAATTAGGGTGTTATTTTTTTTTTGCCCAACGGCCGTCGGAACCTTGAAATTAGGGTGTGATTTTCATGCGCCAACGGCCGTTGGAACCTGTAAATTAGGGTGTGATTTTCATGCGCCAACGGCCGTTGGAACCTGTAAATTAGGGTGTGATTTTCATGCGCCGACGGCCGTTGGAACCTGTAAATTAGGGTGTGATTTTCATGCGCCAACGGCCGTTGGAACCTGGAAATTAGGGTGTTATTTTTCTGTCGCCAACGGCCGTTGGAACCTGGAAATGAAGGTGTCATTTTTCTCGCGCCAACGGCCGTTGGAACCTGGAAATTAGGGTGTGATTTTTCTTGCGCCAACGGCCGTTGGAACCTGGAAAATAGGGTGTGATTTTCTCGCGCCAACGGCCGTTGGAACCTGGAAATTAGGGTTTCATTTTTCTCGCGCCAACGGCCGTTGGAACCTGGAAATTAGGTAGTGATTTTTCTGTCGCCAACGGCCGTTGGAACCTGGAAATTAGGGTGTGATTTTCATGCGCCAACGGCCGTTGGAACCTGTAAATTAGGGTGTGATTTTCATGCGCCAACGGCCGTTGAAACCTGGAAATTAGGGTGTTATTTTTCCGGCGACGGCCGTTGGAACATAGTACTGACCTTCCGGCTATCTGTATGTTTTTTGCATGTGATCAGGGGCGTCCGTCAAGGCAGAGAACGGAGGAAGAGACGAGGAAGTGGGCTTACAAGATTGAACATAACTGTTCGGAAAGGCATCTCACAACATTTTTTGAGGACTGGCGCCAACGAGCACCGGGCACCGACTTATGGTCGGTTATTGTGAAGACCTTTGAGAGGAAGGGGCTGCTGACGACACGTGCTGGAAATGCGAAGCCCAGCATTTTGGACTCCTGGGAGCCAGCGCCGTCCTCTCAAGTGCACGACAAGAATCTAACTGACACCATACAGGCGGCGTTTCATCTGCGGCAGAAGATACGCCTAGTTCCAGACGATGTCGACATCGTGGGGGGTCCGCGATTGCGACTCAAGTACGGGCCCCCACGGAGAACTTGTGCCAACTCCCGGAACTCATGCGGCATCGGACGGTGACGGTGCGGAATTGTAGGGGGCTCGCGCCGTGGTTCGTGGGGGCCGGCACAAGTCTGACAAAAGCAAAATGTGCCGTGCCGATCTTCCGGTTTGCGTGGCAGGTGCTGGCAGACCGTGATCCAGGTCTCTACAATTTATGGGTGCAGAGGAGTGAAATGGTTCCTTACCACATTAAAATACTGACGGGGGACGACAGTGACCGTGCCGTGCAGAGGTTCGGATACTATCGTTCGCCAACGGCCGAGGAAGCCATGTCCATTCTCCGGACGGACTCCCTGAAGGACATGGCGGCCGCTTGCTCAGACGAGTTGATCACGATGGAGTTGGATCCGTCCGAGTGGTCAAATGAATCTGAGCGTCAGGCAGTAGTTGACCTGACGACATCCGCGCTGGGGAGCTTGAACATCTCGGACCATGCCGGCCTTAAGGGTAAATTTCCAGACCAGACGCCTTGCGTGTTTGTGCAGTTTGCCGTGCTGGACGGCAACCACTACACGCAGATGTTGAAGTCCGTGATTTTCGAGGGCTCTGACGAGCAAGTGAGTACTGCGATAGCTGGCGAGATTGCGGGTACACAAAAGGGCAAGTTCGTGGAGACAACCGACGAGGCGTTTGATTTGTGGAGGGGGTTGGTGAGGGACGCGGAGAAGTTCAAGTACACCAATCTGGACGTGCTCAAGGGCTGGGAGGTGGAGGGGGAAGCACTGATCCCGCCCATGAAGGACATGCGGACGCAAAAGGTAAATATAACGGATCGGGTGTGGGAACGTTTTAGGCACTAGATGTTATTTTTGTTCGCCAACGGCCGTTGGAACTGGAAATTAGTGTGTGATTTTTCTTGCGCCAACGGCCGTTGGAACCTGGAAATTAGTGTGTGATTTTTCTTGCGCCAACGGCCGTTGGAACCTGGAAATTAGGGTGTGATTTTTCTTGCGCCAACGGCCGTTGGAACCTGGAAATTATGGTGTGATTTTTCTTTCGCCAACGGCCGTTGGAACCTGGAAATTAGGGTGTGATTTTTCTTGCGCCAACGGCCGTTGGAACCTGGAAATTAGTGTATTTTTCTTGCGCCAACGGCCGTTGGAACCTGGAAATTAGGGTGTGATTTTTCTTGCGCCAACGGCCGTTGGAACCTGGAAATTAGGGTGTGATTTTTCTTGCGCCAACGGCCGTTGGAACCTGGAAATTAGGGTGTGATTTTTGTTCGGGAACGGCCGATCTTCCAAAGTGTAAGGACAAAATGTCAGGTCGTGTGTTGTATGACCGTTTTTTGTCTCAAACACTGATTCACATTTCATGCATGCAGGGGAGAGAGGCGCATCGGAGGGTTGCCCTGATCGGAGGGGGGCTGAATGCAGAAGACGAGGCCGTTTCCAAAAAGTCGAGGGGGACGGCGCTGCTGGAAGTGCACAACTATTTCAAGACGCACATGGAGGAATCCTGGGATAAGCCGGAGGTGCCCCTTCAGGACCAGAAAGAAATATGGAATTTGATTCATGGGGTTTCAAGCAGCACTGAGAAGGCAAGGAAGGACGGGGAGGGGGAGGAGGGTGGTGAGGAGCGGGTTGGAGGGCGATTGAACGAGGGTGGTTTGTCCGAATCGGAGAAAACCCAAGTCTACGACTTCATCTCGGCTGTGAAGGATGAAACGGTCGCTCCGAACGACGACAGTAGATGTGGAATGCCGATTGAGGACAAGCTGGCCAAGGAGCTTGCAGAGTTTCTGGACATCGTGGCAGCGGACAAGCTGGACGGGGAGGGAAGGGTGATGAGGAAGGGGGGGGGATCAAACAGGAAGGGTGGAGGAGTCTAGCCCGCTTTCGATTCTGGCCGTCTATCATGGCAACCGTGAAGGCCAAACACGTTCCTCCTCAGTGCTTGTATGACCTGACATACATGGCCAAGATCTTCTGCGAGGTGATGGTCCAGCTTTTCATGATCTACAACCGCGATTTGGGGAAATACCCCGAACCACGCGACCTCGGCTGGTTGCCGATGCAGCCTTCGGAAGCCGACAGCGCCCTTCAGAGGGTGGCCGATACGGTCGCTGTAGCTGCCAAGAGACTAAGGGCGGTTATCAGGCCAACGGGGAGGGACGATTCCACCTTCCCACTTGCACTGCTGGAGAGGACGGATTTTTGGACGACCCACAAGGAGGAAACGAAATGGTGGGTCCTGATTGCGCCCGAACCCCCAACCGAACAGGCTGTGGTGCCCCAACCCGTACAGCCTGTGGCGGGGGCTGTGGCGGTGACGGGGGCTGTGCCGGAGGAAGGCCAAGCCGAACATGCGGAGGCAGAGGACGTCCAGTCGGGTCGCCAAAAAAAGGTGGGGGAGAAGCGGGAACCCCCGCGGAAGTTTGGGTCGGAGGAGCTGGCATCCGAAATCGAGCAGCAGGGCCCGTGGATTTCTAAGAAAGTTTACGGGTCTGACGGGGAAACGACCTGTGAGTTCATGATGAAGACTTTCGCGTGGGAGAAAAGCGATGGGCCGACACGGTTGGCTCAAGTGGTACTTAATGCAATGGAGGGGTTCGAATTTGTTGTGAAGAGGAAGGGGGGGTGAACCAGCCGGATATCAAGAATGGGATATGGCTGCTGAATTTGGAACACCACGCGAAGCTGTGGAATGATGAGGAATTGTTGAAGGGTCGAACGGGTGCGTGGGTGGAGAAAAGGGACTGGAAGGCGGCGAAGGATTGTGGAGATTTCAATGGTGTGAAGGACGCCTGGTCGTCGTACCTAGGCGATTTCACGGGATTCTTCAACCCACCCGTGATCTTCATTGGGTCAAAGGAGCAGGTGGATGGGTTTAAGGTCCTTCTGAAGGTACTTGGGAAGCGGCCTGAGGGGGAGGATATTTCCAATCCCAACGGCCGTTCGGGCAAGGAAATTGCGGGTGCAGCCCAGAAGCGTCCGCTGGAGACGGCAGGCGCTGGCACCAAAAAGAAACGCCGGAAGCGCGCCGCCTCGGAGACCCCCTCGGCCGAAGACGTCTCAATGGGGGATGATGAGGATGTCGGGTCACATGGGGGTGATGATGGGGAGGAGGTTGGTGATGATGGTGCCGGCGATGATGAGGGGGCGGGAATGAGGGTGGTGATAAGGGGGGCGGGTCGAAGGACGGAGAGGGGGGGGTTCGAAGGGCGGAGAGGGGGGCGGGTCGAAGGGCGGAGAGGGGGGGGGTCGAAGGACGGAGAGGGGGGCGGGTCGAAGGGCGGAGAGGGGGGGGGTCGAAGGGCGGAGAGGGGGGGGGTCGAAGGACGGAGAGGGGGGCGGGTCGAAGGGCGGAGAGGGGGGCGGGTCAAAGGGCGGAGAGGGGGGCGGGTCGAAGGGCGGAGAGGGGGGGGGTCGAAGGACGGAGAGGGGGGCGGGTCGAAGGGCGGAGAGGGGGGGGGTCGAAGGGCGGAGAGGGGGGGGGTCGAAGGACGGAGAGGGGGGCGGGTCGAAGGGCGGAGAGGGGGGCGGGTCAAAGGGCGGAGAGGGGGGCGGAGAGAAGGGCGGAGAGGGGGGCGGGTCGACCGGCGCATCGGGGGAAGGGGGAAGGAGGGGGGGGAGGGGAGGGAGGCTCGAAGGGGAATTCGGGGGCGTCTGGGGGGGGATGTTGGGGCGTGCCGTCGACTACTGCAAAAAGCTCCTTTCGCCTGGCGGGCACGTTCGATCAAGAGCAACGGCTAGTCATCTGTCAAAGGGTAAGTTAATCTGAGTGAATATGGTCGGTTAAATTATGATGTTTGCATATTCCCAAGTTTGATTTGCGATTGTAATGATAACTAATTGCGCCGCTCGTCATTGCTTGTCCCACCCACAGGTGACGAGTCTGAAGAGGAGCCGCCAAAGGATGACGCGCATGGCGGCCCACCCAAAGGGTTTGAGGAAGATTCGGAAGAATCGGAAGAATCGGAACCTGAGGAGGAAGCGCCACAAAGACGTGTCACAGTTACCGCAACCCAGCCCAAGCCACTAGACAAGAAAGTGCCACCACCAAGTTGGCAGACGTGGATGGAGAATCTGGAAGGTGGGGGGGGGGGAAACGGGTCGTGCCCCGCTCGCCTGTTGGATGTCCGGTTTCGGTATTGTGCAAGCACGGCGGTGAATTTTGCCAGTATCGGAAGAACCAATCCCAGCGCCTTGATACGTTGTGGAAGCCCACGTGGGCTGCTGATTCGGTGGCTAAACTCAATGCAGACCCAATGAAGCTGGCACACATGCCTGATTTCCACGTCGACACGTTCCTGGTGCATGGAGTCGTTCGAAAGGTGGATAAAACGGGCGTGTGGTACGTTAAATTTTGGGCAGAAGGGTGTGACGAAAAGGGAATCTGGATTAATGGGGAGCAGGGGACGATGCCCGCGGCAATTTTCAAGGTACAACAAGACGAGATGCGGAACTGTTTCAAGCCACCTGAGGGAACGTATTTGGAGTGGTGGATGGACAAGGGGTACCTGGCGACCAGATCTTCCCCAGCGACCAGATCTTCCCCACGACTCCAAGAGAAGGGGGGAGACCAAGCCGCAGGGCAGGGCAAACGAAAACCTCAAGGGAAGGCTGGCGCAGATGTGCGGGAGGGGGGTGTAAAGAAGCCCAGCGGACGGGGTGTAAAGAAACGCCTGTTAGTAGGTAGTTAGATAGCTTGATCTGAACTCGTGTACATTTGTAAAGATCGATCTGTACATCTGTCTCCAGAGCATTCACTTGAATATTCAAAGTTCAAGTGGGAATTACTGGTTGGGTTGTGCACAGGCTTGTGCACAATTTTGGCAATAATTATAATTCGTTCTATAAATAGAACTAGCGGGGTCGTGGAGAGGGTTGTGCAATTGTAAATAATCTACAACTTGTCTCACTTGCTTACCCTCCGAGTGCATGACACTATGACAAAAACAGCCAATTTTACCCCGACTTGAATAAATTTTAATAAATGTTAATAAATTTTAATAAATTTAAGCAATCTAGTAATGAAAAGTGCACGCGGAAAGCGCACCAGTGACCAAATTGCATGAAATGGTAATGATTTCATGTGGAAACGCATTCACAATGAGCATCAATTGTCATGTATTTGTTGAAATGGCGTCTCCTCAAGTAATAAAATTTGGCATGGGTATTGTAGATTGATTGTGGGCCCCCCCACCAAGATTTGCTACGCTGGCCTCAGGATCGAGCCTCCTGTACGAGCGCAGACGGGCAGCCACAGAAGCTGCAGCATCCTCGACAGAGCGGCACCTCCCTCAGCACGGACTCCATCCGAGCTGCAGTGGCGGAGAAGCTGGTGCCGATGGCTGAGCAGCTCGCCGCCCTGAGCGCGCCTGACGGCCCACTCAACACTCTCTCGGCCAAGGTGAACAACATTGAAGCCAGAGTCGCACTTGAGCTCCAGCCTCAGTTTACTGGTATGCAAGAGCACGTACATTGTCACCAAGGTTTCCGAGGCCACAGCCATGCACTGTGACCGCCCGCCTTCATCAGGTGGAAGGCCGAGTCGGCCAACGGGCACCGTGAAACTTGAGGCAGTTGCTACCGAGGTAGACGCCCTGGCCACGCAGGTCCCTGAGATCGCCGAGCGAACTGCCACCATCGCCGCCCAACCTGCTGGTAGGGCTAGCGGTGACCCGGCCCTCGACTCGCGCCTCCTGGGCTGACCTGCTCAAGAGCCAGGCAACCGACCTCCACCACCACCGCCATCACCACCAATTAAGCTCCAGGAGCTGGAAGACTCGCGCCGCAAGGCCGCTGACCGCGACCGTCGCCGCTGCCGGGTCATCCTCAGGCCGGGCGCCAGTTCGACATGCAACCGGGGGAGACCCCAGACTCTCTTCTCGACGAGCTGAAGAAACAACTCTTGGCGCGCGCATGGAGCTGCCAGGTGCGACACTGCAGGGCGCCTACCGCCTGCCCCATCCACGGGACAAGGCTGGGCCCCCTCCAGTGGTTCTCACCTTCAGCGACACCTCAGCCCGAGTTCGATTCCTCTCTGGCCGCAAGAAGCTGGTGAACACCTCCTGGTCGCTTGACGACGACCTGACGCCAGCTCAGCAGCAGCAACGCCGCGATCAGTGGCCCGACTACATCCGCCACAAGACCCTGAACCCCGAGAAGCCCCAACCAAGTGTACTGGCGGGGCGCGGGGACCTCAGTTACGTCAACAAGAAACTGTGGAAGCCCCCCCGGACTCCCCCGGGATAGAGCACTCAAGCTAGTTGTCTACATGGCCGGGGCAATCGATTATGGGAGTAGCTTTGACAGCACTTGAAGTGATGATATTAGCACACAGTGTTATAGTACCTTCAATTCAATGGCTCTTGCAGACCTTGTGGCCATCAGCTTGCGCTAGCTGACGTCTTGAGCCCACCTCCCCTTTGTAGCATCAGCTATGCGTCAGCCTACCTATGGTATTGAATTGGTTGTATTGCACCCACAGTATCGCACCCCGGCACCATGCTGTGGAGAGAGTGCTCTGTGGCCTCACTGCCTGCATGCCCACTTGCGGCAGTGAGAGAAGCTAGCCGGGCGCGCCCTCCCTCCTTCTCGTTGTGTATATAGTGTTGAATGTTCCTCTACTCTGTATTGGCACCCACGTGACGCAGTCACGTGCTTATTATCATCAAGGAGACAGCCTTATTATCATTCTTCTTATTATTATTGATATTAGGCAAAAGGAAGGTCGCGGGTCCGCAGAACAGCGGAAAGGCAACCAATAAGGGCGCGTGATGCGACGCAGCTTGACTGGCCCGTCCTCAGTGACTGGCCTGCGCTACGTACGCCTGGTCCGTGGGGATCCTGAGGAATGTGGGTGGATGTCGGGAGCCACGACGGGGGGGGGGAGTGGGGGGGAGTTAGCAGGGTGGGGTGTGCGTATACTGACATGTTGTGGGCCCGTCTAGAGCGGCACGAGGACTGGCAGACATGTACGTCCTAGTATCTGCGGGTGCCCTTGGGCCGTCCCTCTGTTTACAACAATACACTCCCTTGTTCAATTATTAGTGGGGGGGGTGGAGTTGCAATGTTAATGCTATATGCGTGCGGCATGCGACCCGCGGCTTGGTTATGGGTTGCACGGATGTTGGGCACAATTAGATGGGGTGGCAGGTGGACAGACAATGGCATGCATCATGGGCAGCACGTGGGCAATGCAGCTGAGGGGTACTCCTTTGTCACTGGCTCAGGTCGTATCTATGCTTCCTGCAGCTAGCTCGTGCTATATATCAGGTGTTGATAATGTAGCGGTGCGCCCCTCTGTTCCCTGCAATGCGACCCCCGGCTCACCATGCAGTACCATCTTTAGTTTCCTACAGGGACACGGCTGCGGTGTGGCACTTAACTGGGGGCGGGGCCGCCCACGTGAGTCGGCGTAGTCGGGTTTGTGGCCGTCCTGTCACCTGCATACACGAGTGGGGCGGGGTGGGGGTGGGGGTGGGGGCGGGGGGGGCTGTGTCGTGTTGTGCATTCGTGGTCACTGGTGTGATTGTGTATCTACAAAACCCTAAGGTGACCCCATTTTCCATACGGACCTACTTGCCATGCCATGCCGGGCTGCCACGTGGCATCATTGTTGCTACACGATACTTGCATGAGATACAATGATACCATATATTGGCGTGGTACTATGATTGAACTAAATTCATATAGTCTGTACTAGAACGAACTACGTGAAAGTACGCCCAGTATATCCTCGTCACATCTGTACTATCAGCTACTAAAATATGCTAACCAATCTTGCGTTGTATTATATTATAGCAACTTTCTAGTACTTTGGACTAAGTCTGCGTGCCGTGTACTACGTGGAATTAGATGGGAGTGACGTGGCACGCTCCCAGCCACGTGGCAGTCTATACACCTTCGTGGGAGACTACCGCGTGGCGCTTGTGGCGCGGCCCACCCTACAGACAGTCGACACGTGGCATGGCGTCGCGCCAGTCCCGTGGGAGCGTCGCGCCGCACGGAATATTCCCCGGAATATGCCGTCGGATGGAATATTCCACGGAGATGCCGTCGGGTGGGGTACTAAGGTCCGGCCCCTCGCCAAGGTGGGCACTTCTCGCCTGCTCCCACACAACCCCTAGCACCAAAGCAAGAATCCATGGCCGCTGCATCTTTCAACAGCCTGCCAGCAGAAATTGCGCACAATATCGTGCGCTTGGCATGGCCCTATGGGTGTGGTGTCGACAAGGCCATGCAGCAGGTGTGGGATGGTGTCAAAGGGGAAAAGGAGAACCTTGTGAATGATCTGAGGCAGATGCTGATGAATGAGTGCGTCGCACGCCTCGATCACGGGGTTAGGCAGAACCCCATCCTCGAGAACCACCACGGCCCTGAGTTGCACGATATCATCAAGTCGCTCTCCGTGGCCACGCTGCCACTAAACGAGTCGCTCATCTTTGAGCGCGAGTGCACCAGGAAGCACGAGATGGAGTGGGTCTACACACATTTCGTTGAGGAACTCCTGCGGTCCATGGACTTGCAGCCCTGTGAGGGAGCAAGGGCCGCCAAGGACGACTTCATTGCCTCCCTGCCCTCCCCCGACAACCAGTTCACGCCGGAAGCGCGCGCCTTGCAGCTTCTCCACTGCATCCGCGATGCCTACGTGGCCGCCGGCCTCCTGGAGTTTGGCGGGCTCAGCTTCCATCTGGCCAATCTGTGCGTGGGGAGCTGCCTGAAGCAGTTTGTCGTGTATGTCATGTGGGCATGATCCTCCTGGGAAAAGAGGACTTGGTGAATAGAAAGTGACTATTCATGAATAACCAAAGCCCATTTCCTACCAACCTTGTTCCATCATCCAATGCACTAGGAAATAGACCGGCGGCGCGGACTCGCGGAATATATAGTACAGTATGCTGGCGTCTGTCACCATGAGACAGGCAGACGACCGCATACAGTGCCGTGGGTGACGGGTGGCAGCAGGCAGTGGCGTGAGTGACAGGCGGCAGCAGGCAGTGGCGGGGGTGACGGGTGGCAGTAGGCAGTGGCGTGGGTGACAGGCGGCAGTGTTATTCTATGGGCCTAGTTGCTATATGACTCATTGGAATAGTTCAAGTCCCATGCACATAAGGAAATGTCATTTCATTACAATAAGAATAATAAGGAATAGGCCATTGCTAGACCCCTTTGCAGGCACGCAGGCCTGGCTGTTTAGCGGTTGTACATGCGCAGGCAGGGCGTCTGGCGGCCCTCAAACCCAGTGCAATCGTCTTTCACACGCAGAGTGTCCCCGCGCAGGGGGAACTTCACATCAGAGGTGCAAGTCCACACGTGGGTCAGCAGAGTGCAGTCCGCCTTGTGGATCTTCCAGTGCGCAACCTGGCACTCGCGGGAGCAGTACCGCGCATCCTGGCAGCTGGCGCACCTGCGCTTCACTTCGCTCTTGCCCTTCTTCTCACACCCCGGCGCAGCACAGAAACCGCGAACCGACTCGGGGAAAGGACCAATGGGGCTGTCCAAAATGGGCGTGCGCACTGCGATCACCACCTTCTCGCAGGGGCGGGTATAGGGAAACGCCGTCCTCGCAACGATCTTGTCCGCGTCCTTGGGCACGCGGAAGGACAGGCCAATCCTGGTAACCAGGTCGATGAACCCGTCGTCCTCCTTCTTCTCGCGAAGGAGGACGCACAGAAGCATGAACTCGCTCTCAGGGCGAATGTGGGACAGGATCTGACTGCGAACGCAGTACTTCCTGCTGATCGCAGTGCGTACGTCAATGAATTCAAACTCCAACTGGCGATCCAGAGCCGTAAAGGAGTCGAAACGAACCAGCACGCAAAAGGGGGTTTTCAACTTCTTTTCCCACTCATTCACGCAGCTGTACAAATTGCTGGAGTTTTCCATGGCCTTGCGCACCACCAAGCGGTACCAGCCCCCGCACAACTCCGCGAACAGGTCGGAGTGATCCTGAGGGAGCTCATTGGCAATCAGAGGGGTGGAATCCATAGCGGCTGACAGTCTGTGCGTGCTCGTGCGGATTGGCGTGGTTTGGCTGCCAAACTCGCCCGCCTCCGCTTATGTGCCCGCACCCCCCCGCCCCGCCCAATAGTCCCGTGCCACGCGGCAGGTCCGGATTGGTGGGACGGAATATTCCCACGGATATCCCATGGAAGCGCCGCGCCTTCTAGAAGGGCGCCGCGCCGGGAATATTCCCATGAATATCCCGTGAGAGCGCCGCGCCGCCGCCGCGTGGCAGCGTCCCATTGGTCCGCTTGGAATATTCGTGGGAATATGCCGCCGTGTCGTGCCCGCGTGACACGCGGCGGACTCCCATTGGACTGTCGTGGGTGTCGCGCGCTTCGCGCGGGCCTCGGCAGGGATAAAACGCGGAGGCGGGCGTTTGGGGGTCCCAATCCGCCCAGCACCACTCAAAACCAACTCCTCTCACTGCAATGGAGCCCTCCCGCGATAAGCCGGCTATGGCGGCAACGGATGTCCCTCCTGCCAAGCGCCAGCCGCCTGCAAACGGCAATGGCGAGCAGTCCCCCGCCATGAAGGTGTACCTGAAACAGCGGGACACCGAGGACAAGGTGGCAAAGTTCCTGGGGGCTGTGAAAACCAAGCAGGGGCACGCAAACACGCACGAATTCGATGAGAAGTACAAGCGGGACGCGCACATGCACGATATCCAAGTGCTGCCGGGCGGCGAGATTTTCTGCGAGAATGCCGCATCGGTGGGCGCCTTCCTCTGCGATTCGGGCGTTTTTGGGAAGAGCGCGCGCGCAGAACCGCCTGCACAGAACAGGGCTGGCAGTGTGCGGGGGCCTGTTACTTGCGGCGTGTGCAAGAAGCACACCGATTTCCTGCTGGATCCGCAGCAGGATGCCAGCGGAGGGGAGGACCCTCAGGAGCATATCCATATCCACGGTGTGTGTGTGGATTGCGCTGTGCAGACCATAGAAAAGAGCGGCAAGCGCGGCATGTGGTGCCCCTTGTGCGCTGCGGACCCTTTGATCGAAGTGCTGATCGATTTGGGCCGCGCAAAACACCTTTCGGAGGCCCCGTACTTTGTGTACAGCCCCGAGAAGAGCCTGCTGGCTGCTGCTTATGAGGATATGTGAATGGTGCAGTACTAATAAAGCTTGGATTGTTTTCCTTATAAAGTCCCCACAATGAGCCCCACATAGATAGCCCGGCGGCGCGGACTCGCGGACTTAGACAGACCCGGCAGCACGATCGGGCCGACAGGCGCCGGACCGGACAGGCGGCGGGCCGACAGGCGCTGGATAGAGGGGTGACGGGCGCCAGCGGAAATTTTCGTGGGTGACGGGCGCCAGCGGAAATTTTCGTGGGTGACAGCCGCCAGCAGCGATTTTCGTGGGTGACGGGCGCCAGCGGAAATTTTCGTGGGTGACAGGCGCCAGCGGAAATTTTCGTGGGTGACAGCCGCCAGCAGCGATTTTCGTGGGTGACGGGCGCTAGCGGAAATTTTCGTGGGTGACAGGCGCCAGCGGAAATTTTCGTGGGTGACGGGCGCCAGCGGAAATTTTCGTGGGTGACGGACGCCAGCGGAAATTTTCGTGGGTGACGGCCGCCAGCGGAAATTTTCGTGGGTGACGGGCGCCAGCGGAAATTTTCGTGGGTGACAGGCGCCAGCGGAAATTTTCGTGGGTGACGGACGCCAGCGGAAATTTTCGTGGGTGACGGCCACCAGCGGAAATTTTCGTGGGTGACGGGCGCCAGTGGAAATTTTCGTGGGTGACAGGCGCCAGCGGAAATTTTCGTGGGTGACGGCCGCCAGCGGAAATTTTCGTGGGTGACGGCCGCCAGCAGCGATTTTCGTGGGTGACGGGCGCCAGCGGAAATTTTCGTGGGTGACGGACGCCAGCGGAAATTTTCGTGGGTGACGGGCGCCAGCAGCGAATTCCGTGGGTGACGGGCGCCAGCAGCGAATTTCGTGGGTGACAGGCGACAGCAGTCAGCCCTGCACGGGACTGCGCGGGCCGACATGCGCCGGTTCCGACAGCCGCGGGCCGGCAGCCGACGGTTACGGCACGTGACAGGCGCCCGTGGACCCTCCACGCCCCGCGGGCCGAATCCGGGTCGAGTAAGTGCCGAGTCGGCGCGCGGACGCCGGAAAGCGGACGCACACCGCCGGGCGGGGCGGGCGAACGGTTCGGGCGAACGGTTCGGGCGAACGGTTCGGGCTATCCCCCACGACACTCGACGAATCCCACGGAAAATGAAAAGTTTGAAAAGTTCGGGCTATCCTGTTCGCCCGAACTTTTCGCGATAGCCCGAACTTTTCAAAACCTCCCACGGGAAAACCAAAAGTTTTGAAAAGTTTTGGCCCTGAGTCCCACGGCAAATGAAAAGTTTGAAAAGTTCGGGCGAAGGTTCGGGCGAACGAAAAATAGCACGAACCGCCAACTTAGTCCCCACCGGACGGGGTGCACTGCACTTTCGTATATACTCTTCCTTCCTTTCCTAACACATAAAATATTGCACATGCTTCCTAACACATATTATTTGAACACACTTCCTAACACATATTATTTACCACTACACACTACCCTGTATACAGCCATACCCATAATAATATGTGTTAGCAACCCTACCTATATTTTATGTGTTAGCAACCATACCCATAATAATATGTGTTAGCAACCCTACCTATATTTTATGTGTTAGCAACCATACCCATAATAATATGTGTTAGCAACCCTACCTATATTTTATGTGTTAGCAAACCAACACAAAGGATATACACACCCCTACCCGTGCACACCCCCGCCAGTGGGAACTAAGTTGGCGGTTCGGGCGATTCTGCGTTCGCCCGAACCATAGCCCGAACTTTTCAAACTTTTCATTTGCCGTGGGAATCAGAGCCAAAACTTTTCAAAACTTTTCGTTTTCGCGTGGGAGGCTCTGAAAAGTTCGGGCTATCCTGAAAAGTTCGGGCTATCCTGTTCGCCCGAACTTTTCAAACTTTTCGTTTGCCGTGGGAGACGGCCAGTGCCGTGGGGGACAGCCCGAACCGCTCCGGCGCGGGGCCGGGGACGGGACGGGGAGGGGGACACAAGCCGCGGGGCCGCGATCCAACACACAAGCGCGCACGCAGAGACGGACCGACCCAAGAAAATTTATTAACAATATACGGATCCGTATATACGAGTCAACACACAACACCGCCACCCGCGGGCGGAGGGGCTCGAAGAAGGGCGCGTCCAAAACTTAGGCAAAGGGCTCCGGGCACATGATCCCGTAGACCTTCTTCATCCGGTCCCTGTACAACTTCACGAACGCGTCGCCCATCGTCAGGCGATTGCGCCACCAATCCTCCGTCACCACGTTCGCGACGATGTCGTCGTCCTCCTTCAGCGGCAGAACGTTGATCAGCCAGAACAGGAAGTCCCACGCGGGGTCCGTCAGGATGTTGCGGGACACCCGGCACGTGACGAGGGACTCGTCGGACTCGTAGGGCTGCACGCTGAACCACAAGACGAATGCGGGCTTCTCGTGTCCGGAAATCCAGAATCGCAGGCTCGCGGTATACGGGAGGAAGAACTCGTTCTCGACCGTCACCGACATCGACCCTTTCGGAGGCGCCTTCGCGTCCCGGCCCTCCTTCGGCATGAGGCCCAGCAGCACGCGGCCCACGGACTCGGCCGCCACCGGGTAGCTGTACACGCTCTTTCCCGTAAAGAGACCGCCCGTCTCCGTCGTGACGTCGGCGCCCTTCACGTCCACGATCTTCACCTTGTGGACGTGCTGGAGGTGCACGTGGTCCAACAGGTTCTCCATGACGATCATCGGGTGCCCGCGGATGCGCGTCGGGTACGAAAACGTCCGGTACCCGTCCTCGGTGAACTCCGGCATCGTCGGCGGAGACGACTCTCCGTCGCCCATGCCGGCGTTCACCCAGACCAGGTCCGCATCCTCCTTCGTGTCGAGGTAGTTGTCCCCGTTGTTCTCCTTGCCCCAGTACATCCCGTGGTACGCGCAACGGATGCACCCGTCATCCACCTTGCAATTGTGGGACAGACGCGCCCCGCGGTGGGGACACACGTTCCGCACGGCGAGCGTCTCGTCCCGCTGGCGGTGGTTGTACAGCAGGATCTCCTCATTGTACAGCTTCGTGACCTTGGGCTCGCGAGACTTGCGCCCGACGCACACCCACTTGTCGGGGACCTCGTGGGCCGCGACCAACGGTCGAGCCGGCCTCGGCGCCCCCACGCGAAAGTGCACTGCGGTCGCCATCGGTTGCTGTTTGCAGAGAAATTGTCGAGGGCCTTTTAAGCGATCGGCGAACCGACACGATCTCGGCGGACCAATCAGAGAGAAGTATGTCGGACGCGCCAGCGCCGCCCGCCATGAGTGTTCAGGCGCTAGTCGATGGTCGCAATGTCGTGTCGGTCAGCGTCTTCCCGTCCGCGACGTACACGTAGGAAGTCTTTTTCCCCGCACCCTCGCCGTCTGGCACGTTTTTGCACACCGATTCCTTCGTGAGGGTCTGCGGGTTGTACGCGGTCGGCGCCCATTTCTGCATCGCCGAGTACTTGATCAAGTACGCGGTGCCCGGCGGGAGCAGGATCTCGAATTCGCTCGTGCCGTACAGACTCACTGGCCAGAAAAGCAGCGCCGGACAGCCCCTCACCAATCGGATCACCGAAACGCAGCACTTGTTCGACGTGAACAAGGGGGATTTGCGTATGTGATCCACGGACAGAGACGTCGAGACGCAGTACGGGTTGACGTACACCCTATTCTTCGCGCCCTTCAAATAGTAATCGTCTCTAGTGCCGCGGAAGACCGTGAAAGGCCTCGTGACGCGCGGGGCGTTTTGCACCAGTTTGAACAGCTTCTTGCGGTAAAAGGGGACGATCTTTTCCACAATGAATTCCGTGGAAAGGAACGTGAGCAGCCACGTGCACAACCTGAGTTTCAAGTGCTCCTCATCGTTCACTGTGCTCTCCGCGATCACGGCTATGATGGCTGATAATCCAAAGTCCTCCTTCTCACTCTCGGAAAGGGTGTCGGGGAGTTTTTTAAAATAAGACATTACCGCCCACGCATGGTCGTGTCCGGTGTCGGGGTCTCCCGTTTGGTACGACTCGAACATGTCTACCAGCTTCATAAAGTCTTGCATTTCAGGCATTCGCCTCCACAAACTCGCGTACGAGGTGGGCAAACCTTTATACCTCCTGATGAACATGCAAAGAGGCACCCACAGAGGGGTCCCGTTCATATCCACGTCCGCGGTGTACGGATTAACCCCACTCATCTGTATGGCGTGGTGCCGCGTGACCTTTGCGTCGTTGCCGTTGACGTACCCATCTCCCACGTGCGAGTAGGACCGCAAGAGCAACAGGTCCTCCTTCGACAGACTGCCGAGGTACTGGTACGACTTGAAGTACCATTCCTCGTCGATGATCTCGCGCGGGTCGTGGGCGTTTTTCCGCACGAAACGGAGTTCGTCCCGATTGTCGTAAAGGGTGTTCCATTCCACCTTCAGCTGGATGGTCTTGAGAGAGCCGTCGGAGTTCGTCCCCGACCACCGCATATTGTCTCGCGCCAACGAGTCGTAATCGCACCCCTCGAGCGACATGTACGGAATCGTGATGGTCCCCGTGAAATGGCCAAATGGGGAGAGGAGAGGGGTGTCATCGTCCTCTTTCGCTGCATCTTCGCAGAATCGCTTGTGTCTCTTGTCCGCGTATTTCCTGTCCAACCTGGCGCGGATCGTCCGCCCGAGGAGTTGCATGCGTTCTTCCTGCGTGAGGGTCTTCTTCGTCGTCTTCGACGCCATCGCGTTTACATATAGATGACGGGTTATTAATACACAAGATAAGAGTGAAAAGATTGGATTACAAGCACGGGTTCCACCCGTTCGGTGCCCGTCCCGGTGAACCGACACGATCTCGGCGGACCAATCAGAGAGGAGTATGTCGGCGACCAATCAGAACGTCGGATGTCGGCCGGGGAAAGTATAAGAACGATCATCGGTCGCGAGAGGAGCGTTTTTCTCTCGTGGGGTGTATCATGGCGGCCATCGTGAGGTACCTGACGCCCGCGGACGGGGCGGAGGACGACCCTCGTTTTGAAGGAAAGATCCGCGTGACGGAAGATGGCAGAATCTCCGTGTTGGACGCGATGGATGCCGTCGGTCTAGTCAACCCAGCAATGTATTGGAAACGCCTAGTAGGAGCCAATCCCGAAGTAGTAACAACCTGTTATCTCTGGAAATTCCCCGGTGCCAGGCAGCGAGACACCCCGGTGACCGACCGTCAGGGGTTGACACGCATCTTGATGTTGCTCCCCGGCAAGATCGCGGCCAAGTTCCGCGAGCAGGTGTCCGTCCTCCTCGAGCGATACCTGAGGGCCGACCGGACGTTGGCGGAGGACATTTTGCAGCGGGCGGACGCCGCCGACGGGAACGAGACCGCGCTCGAGAGGCTGCAGCAGCACCAGCGCATCAAGAGCTGTCTGTCTACGCGCGACCTGAACGAAGCGATCAAGGGGTACACCGATACCCACAAGGGGAGTGGGCTCATGTACCCGGTGGTCCACGACACGAACAATCTGGCGGTCACGGGCAAGACCTCCGTCGAGCTCCGCGCGATGTACAACGCGCGAGTCTCGGCCCGCGACCTGCTGACGAACGTGCAGAGCGCCGGGATGAACTTCATCCAGGTGCTGGAGGCGGAGGAGATCAGGAAGACGGGCCAGAATCCGGTCAGTGTCGCGAAGCGCAAGCGGGACTTGCTGGAACCCGTGTTCAAGGCGACCGGACTTCACGACGCGCGCGCCGACGAGCAGTGCATCCAGGAGAACGTCAAGGTCATGCGGCTGAATCAGCGACTCACCCGCGAGTCGCGCACGGCCATTGCGGCCGAACCGTCGGCGGGTCGTCTGGCCGACGCGCCGTGACGTGTCGTTGGCCAATCAGAGAGGAGGGTGTAGGTAGCCAATCAGAGCGCGAGATGTCGTTTTGAGAAGGCAATAAAGGAACCAACTCGGCTGGATTTGTGTGATTGTCGCAATGGCCGGGAGGTATTTTTGGACGCCTTACGACTCCGCTAGCGGTCAGCGAGTCTCGACGGGCCGCTCGCCTCGTGCATGCAAGCTAAACAAAGACGAGGCGAAAAAAGTTATCGAGCGTTGGGATGGTGATAGATGGACACACGGTGGCGTCGCTGATGCTGCTATTGCTCTCATGGACGGGACGTATCAGTTCACCGGGAAGAGGTGGTGGACCTACGTCCAAGGCGAGTGGGTAGAGACGCATCCTTGGACCTTGAGAATGTTGATCAAAGAGCCTCTGAGAGAATGTTACATTGAGATCATGATAAAGCGTTTTCTTAACACGAGGAGCAGTGACGACGTACTCGCTGAAATTGACGGGAAACTTAAGAATGACACTTTCATTTACAACGTGGTGCGTTGGTTGCAAAAGTGTCTTTCGAAGGAGACGTTTTCGTGTCCTCTCGTGGCGTCGGTGTCACCTTGAACGTCAGAACCGGTGTCTGGGGTTCGACGGTCGGATTGGTTGGCGAAAGTCAGCGGACCAATAGGAATGCAGTGTGTAGGTAGCCAATCAGAGCGCGAGATGTCGGTTGGGGTGGGAATAAATGGCCGGTGCGGCGGAGAGAGGGGAGGTCTCGTCTCAAATACTATCAGTCTCCCAGCCAGCTAGTCGGCTCCATGAAACACATTTTAAAGAAGATCCCTTCGTTGAAAAAATACATCCATTTGGTCCAAAAAAAGCCTTTGAAAATGAGTTGTGTCGAATCGAAAAAACAGCCATCGCCGGATCGGGCGTCGGACGGCATCGAGTTGCCGGTGTGTAAGAAGGTCGTTGATATCGGCGAGTCCCTGTTCGACGCCGGCTCCTTCCTCGAGGACGATATACGAGTGTCTCGCGGCGAGGTCCCCGCCAACGAGCGCAAGGTCGTCATCGCCCGCAATCGTCTGGACGGTTGGATCGCCGGCATCCTCCGGCCGCGGTCGCAGGCGGTCACCGACGTCGCCAGGCAAGTCTCGAGTTCCGGCGCCCGCCATCGCCTCGCCGTCTCCAACGTGTGGAGGCATCTGCACGCCCACTTCGACCGCGTGCTCGAGGAGTGCAAGGAGATGCACGACGGCTATGGCCGCGGCGCCCTGTTGATTCGCGTCCATCACCTGACGCAGGCGGCTAGGTCGGTGATCGTCGACTGGGTGACGGCGGGCGAGCTGAGGGAGGCGTGTCTTCAGACCTACTGGCGCGCGATGATGTACAACGACCAGACCGAGTTCGTCGTGGCGTTCTGTTTCGCGGACCCGGCGGACTCCCGCCGGAAGATGTGGGTGTCCGAGCTCATGACGAAACCAAAGTCGGACAAGTGGATGGAGAAGAATCCGGAGCCCGCGGTCCCCCCCTTTCGCACTTGGACGCGCGTGAACGCGAGCGGCGAGTTTTCGGCGCCCGTCTGCCTGGGACACTATTGCGGAAAGAAGTTGACCAGGGGCGAGGAGCGGCGACTGTGCGTCTGCAAGGACGCGGTCTTCTGTTCGGCGGTCTGCTCCGTGACCTCGCACGAATGCGATGTTTTGCGGAGGTCGCGGGCCAACCTGGACAAGTGCATCAAGAGCGCCCACGCCCTTTACCACAGTGGCGGCGGTGTGCCGCCTCTCCGGTGCCCCCACGAGTGGAAGGTCTCTATGGGAGACGAGCTTGTGATGTTGTAAACGTAACTTTATTATTATGAATAAAGGACTTGTTTGAAAATATAACTTAAATCGCATGGTAACAATAAAGTGCTCAATTATGGAGGAAACAGAAGTGACGGGCCTAGATCTCCCCACGCTCAAGGGGAGGAGTCTGCGTGTGACGCGTTCGTTCGCCGATAGAGGCGGGTATAAAGCCTTGCGGGTTGACGTGCTCGTCCCTCGACGTACGACTCGCGGTTGGTGAGGGCTCACCCGACTCGCAATTTGGTAGAGGTTATGTTAGAAGCGTATCCCGAACGCAACAGGATCCACATCAGTTGGTTCAGCGTGCTTGCGAAGGAATTTCCGGGGGACGCTTCGAAGGAGGAGATTGCGACGTTCCGAGGCGTCGGTCGCAAGTTGTTGTGTTATGGCATGTCTTTGCTCGCGCCGATGATGAAGGACCGCCGAACGGCCATAGTGGAACTAGAAGCGGCCGGTGCGCAATGCCCGGACGAGAGTGTATACAACGGGTGGTCGAAAGCCAAGATTTACTATCTGCTGCGGAAGTACGAGAACACGTACGCGAGCTTGAAAGACGCGTTCGCGAAGAACGATATGGCGAAACTGAGGAGAGTGGCGTGTCTGGTACGGGACAACGAGGACTCGTGCGGTATTACAATCAGTACGGTCTCAAGGCGACGGGGCACGATAACGGGGACTTTGTGGACATGGAGGGACGGCTGACGGACGTGCTGGCGTCGTGCGAGTCCGTCCGAGTCGGACGCGTGACCAAGGCGCAACGGGAGGTGATCGACCTGACAGTCGCGAAGACGTTCGAAGAGCCACCGGCCAAGAAGAAGAAGAAGCAGAAGTAGCGCGTCTATTGGCGGTCGAATAAAATCGCGTCGTTACTCCGACGTAAGTATGGATATCGACCAGTTCCTGGACAGCCTCCCCGTGTACGAGCTCGGCCCGGGCACCTACACGGACGCGTTGCAGGTCCTGACGACTCCGCCGCGCACGGAGGTGGGCGAGGGGTGGACCCAGGCAGTCGTCTACGAGCCCGAGCACGCGTATGTCGTCAACAACGTCGCCGCGTTCGAGGTCGACGACAAAACGGGCGAGTACGTCTTCTCCGCGACGCGTCTGCCGACGTGCGACGTTTTGCGGGGAGTCGACTGCGACGTGAAGGTCCGCGTCGTCATCGGGGACCAAGAGTTCGATCCTCAGGACGTTACGACGGTGACGTGTGCCAGTACCTACACATACAAAAACATACGATTCTATCTCAACCCCAAAAATCCTCCCCAATCGTTCACCGTTCGATACCGATGCTACATCCTGAACGAGGCCAATCTCAAACTCGTCCGCGACGCGTCGGAGGTCCGCACGAAGACGCACGTCTACCGAGACGGCCAGCGCTCGCGATCGGCGACCGGTCGTGATGACCGGTGCGGGCGATGTTCGTTCGTCGGCCTGCGAGTTTTGTGTCCGCTACGGGGTGCGGCCCTGAATGACGGTGGCCGTGTGTTTCCTGCTCACCGACTCCTTCTACACGTCGGGGGTGTGGAAGGACTGGCTCGCCGCGGCCGGTCCCGCGCGCGGCCGGTTGCGGTTCTTCGTGCACGCCTCGGAATTCGAGAGGGAGGACGTCGATTCCTTGCGTAAATGGATATGGGAGTGCGACGCCGTCGAGGTGCCGTCCGTGTCATCGCGTCGAGACCATTCGTGGCTCTTGCGCGCCGAGTTGACGTTGTTCGACGCGGCAGCCGCGCACCTGGATGTGACGCACTTCGCTCTCGTCGGCGAGACCACGGTTCCTTGTCTGTCCCCGCCCGACTTCTTGTCCGCGTGCGAGAATCTCTACGGGAAATCCGTGTTCGAGTCAAGTTTCGCCTTGCCCACGACCGTTTACGCGAACGAGCTTTTGTCGATAGAGGTCCGCCTCCTCGCTCTCCACCCAATTCTGTCTTCTGGCCGCCGACCATTATCGCGCGATACGTCCTCGCCTGGAGACGACGTTGGTCGAGCACGAGTCCGAGTCCGACGCCGACAATTGCGTCTGTTTGGACGAGTTCGTCTTCGTCACGCTCGTGGATCACGTCTTCGGCGACGAGGGGTGGGACCACGTCCCTTCCGTGCGCGTGGAGTGGGACGACGAGGACTGGATCCGACGTAACCTGGGCGGCGCGTGTAGACGAGCCGCCTGGAACGTGAGGGCGGGGGAGACGCCCGGGATGTTCGCGATCCGGGACGTGATCGACTCCCTCTGTCTCCGCCACGCCTTGGAAAGGGGCGGTGTCTTGCCGACGTCTCACAAGACCATCGCGTGAGTGGCGGGTTTATCCAAATGACGGCTTAAAACAACAAAGGTGGGAGGTTTTCCACCACGGGTTGGAAAGCGGGAAAACCGCGCCCTTGTGGATGGTCACTCGGAATCGGTGACTCTTGCACACGAACCGGACGAATTGCAGATAGGAGGGGGGCATGTTTGTAGAGCCGCTTCCCCGAAACAGGTGCAGCTCGAGAGTGTATCCTGGGTACTCCGTTTTGTAATGAGCAAGTTCAGACACCCCTTGTTCCCATTTGGTCCACTCCTTCACCACGATGACCTTGCGGTGCTTCTCGTCCAGCAAGAACGAGCCTTTTATCCCCCCCGCACTGCCCACGACCGCCTCTCTCCTCCCCCCGACCTCCTTCATGTACGACGACTGGGCGCTGTGCAGTTCTTCTAGTTCCAAGTCGCGCACTTCGGGAGACATGTATACAACAGATTTACATATTAACCCCTGTCAATGAATGGATCTTATCCGTTTTTTTTCGCTCACCCATCTCGGTTCGATTGGGAACTGATAAGCGAGGGGCTTGTAATGTGACCGTGCCGGGAGGCGTCCATGTAGGAAGAGGGTCCAGGAAGCGGGAGTGGGCGGCCAGAGTGTCCGGATGGAAGCGGGTGTGCGTTGGCATCGTGTGGTTTAAGCCGCGAGCCTTTTTTCGAGGATTTCGACGCGTCGGCGACGAGATCCGGCGGGAGGAGCGACCCCGCGATCACGGTCCCCTCGTTCTTGTTCGCGTGCACTTGGCATGGCCGGAAACAGCGGAGAAGCGACGTCATTGACGGATGGGGAGAGAATTATTTCGCGTCGGTCTGCGCGTCGCGCACGACGGAGCGCGTCTGGAGTCGCTGGAGCACGTGAGACGTCACCGACGTGTAGAAGGCGGAGACCGCCAGCTTGACGTATAGAACGATCGCGATGGACGCCGACGCGCGCAACCACCCCGCGCGGATCCAGTCGGGGACGAAGATCACGCACGTCACGATTCCGTACAAAACGTGTGGCAGAGCGCGAAGGAATTGGAACGTCCGGTGGTTCTCCTTGTTCACGCGTCGCACGAGGGCCCTATCCACGAAGAACGCCAAGACGGCGAAGATGACAGGGAAGAACAAGAGGTTCGCGACGCGGTACCCTCCGCCGAACGACAAGTACAGTACGGACGTCGGCGGAGGCGTGGCGGGCGGCGCGGATTGGAACGACTCGATCCGGGGCGGTTTCAAATCGTTCGTGACCGTCGGTGTCGGTCGTGTCGGTGTTTCCATTCCTATACCGATGCTATAAAAGGCGAACGAGAGCCCATGGCGAGCGTTCTGTCTCCAACATGTTGCGCATCGACCGAAACCTCCACGCCAACCTGTCCAGGTTCAAAATGATGATGGAAGGGTCCGTCGTCGACCCGGATTACTTGCAGCCCATGGTCGAGGAATTGGGCAAGTACGCGCTCAAGTCCTGTCCGTTAAACGTGCCGCAGTCGTACGTCGCCGAATTACACAGGGCGTGTCTCGGGGCTCTGCTGTTCCCGAAAGAGGCGCGAGAACAGTACGGGTGTCCGGTGTTCGCCGTCGCCCGCTCAACGTCCTTGCAATACCTGTCCGGTTTCGACGGATGTCGATATCCCCCTCGCAGTGGAGGGACCTGTACGCCGCCGTCGACGCCGAAATCCACGATCGTCGAGACGGCGAGGCGCCGGCGCCGGACTTCTCGAAGCGCGCGGGGGACTTTGACTCCGCCGTCGCCCTGTTTCATGACTCGCGGTTGTCCGAGTTTGTAGCGGAAGTCGATCAAGTCGGGGTCTTGCAAACGCTCGCGTCGCACTTTGTACGCAGAGCTCAAAGCGACGACCCCGTCGACTCCGCTCTCTTGCGACTCGCCCTCGCCACCGCCATGCACGCCGCCGACGTGACGTGGTCGCCGTCTGCTCCCTAGTGCACGTCGCGTCCATGGTGCAGGCCAAGGGGGTCACGCGCGAAGTCGCGGAAGCCCTCGTGAACGCCATACTCGGGGTCGCCAAGGACGTGTACCAACATGCCAGCGGGTTGACGCCGTTCCACGCGGTGGCCTCCGCCATCGCCCATTTGATAGTGGTGAACGGTCCTCACGAGTCCGCCATGAACTTGGACCTTTTGTGATACATATTCGGATAAATAAAGTTATTTACAACGTCTCCTGGCTCTCAACGTCGCCATTTTGCGCCACATTTTCTGGGGTTTGGGGGTGGGTGGGTGGGGGCGCGGCGGGGGGCGATAACCGCCGTCGGGATATGGTTTCGATCGCGTCGATGAACTCCGCGTCCGTTTCCGCGGCCTTGAGCGCGTCGATCAGATCCGACGGTAGCCCGCCGAGTTGTTCGAACATTTTGATCATGGCCGTCCGATCGATCTCGAAATCGTCCATCGTCTCGATATACGCGGCGGTTATATTTGTAACCCCATTCCAACACGATCGTGTCGGCTAACCGACATCGGTCGGAAGGGTTGATAAGCCGCCTCTCGCTCCTCCTCCTCATCTCTCTCGACGGATTATTCTCCGGGGGCTCTGTAGGGAATGAGGAAAAAACTACCTCCTGTTAGGATATGTCGGAGTCTGGCCTTGAACGCGTCGGTCGTGAAGGGTATAGGGAAGAGACGGTTCTCCCCGCTCACGGTGGTCGATATCCGTCAGCTGTGTACGAAACTGGGGTTCGTCACCCCCAAATGGATCACCAAGCGGCAGGCGGAGGCCAGTCTGGTCGCCGTGCTGGCCGCGCGCAAGATCCAGCGATGGGCGAGGAGGACGTTCCTCGCGAGGGCCAAGGCGATCGCGCGCATCAAGAAGCACGTCGCCCTGTTCCCGAAAAACAAGGAGGACATGATCATGCTCGAACCGCTCCCGCACAAATCCCGCGTGTTCAAGCTCGTGTTGCCGGACAGGACCGTCATTGGGTTCGACGCTCCGAGGCTCGCGGAATTCATACTGGATTCCGGGACCTTCGAGGATCCTGTCACGCGGCACGCCTTCAACGAGGTCGAGCTGAATCGGCTCGACCGCCAGGTCCAACGTTTAGGGTTTCAACGCCGGTCGACCCTCCATCTGTTCCGCCATCCCGAGATCGTCAAGGCGAAGAAGGACAAGGCCTCGCTTGTCATGGGACTCGAGCGCATGGCGGCCGAGATGGTGGAGATGATGATCCAGCTGGCGGAGAACGGGGAAGCCGGGCGGGAGACGATGATGATGCTGGACGGGGACTACGTCCCCCAGTGGCACGCGTACTTTTGCCAGCTGGTCGCGGTCGACCCCCACGCTGGATACACCGGCCTCATGACCTACAAGGGGATGGTCAAGGCGGCGCTGTCGAAGGAGGTGGGCGAGGACGTCATGGCGTCGGACACCCAGATACGCAATCGACAACTGGTGCTGAACTACGTGTCGCATCTCCTGGACTCGTACCAAGTGAGAGGGTTCGGGGGAGCGCCCCCGCCTGCGCCTGTCGTGTACCAGTTACCCGCCTCCTCGCTGTCCGCCTCGCGACTGTTTGTCGATCCTGTCTCGTACGCGGTACCGGGAATGTCCGTGTATCAGCTCGTGCAGATGTTGGCCGCGGGCGTGGCTGACGCACAGGAGGGGACGCATCCTTTCCCGCCTCCGGATACCTCCTCCCCGGTCTTCGCCGCCCCGCGAGCGTCGTGGTCCCCCCCGGCCGATACCGGCGTCCGAGTTCGACGAGCGTCCGCTCGGATGGGAGCGCGCGCTGGCCTTGATGCAAGGAGATGTAGACTCGATGTGAATGATGATGTCGATGATCAATAAAGCATTTATTTATTCCGTCTCTACGTTTGCTAGATACGGGTGTCGTCTTCTTCTTGCGCGCGGGCGTAGCTCTCTTTCGCCTCCGCTTTGTCTGTCCAACACTGTGATCGTCGTCCCACCCGTTCGTCGCGGCGTCCCCGTAGTAGACATCCCACCCGCTCGGGCCGGTCCATTCGGGTGCTGCCGACGCCCCCTCCCACATGTTCGGGGGGGAGGGGGCGCCCCATCCGGTGGGGCGTTGGTAGGGACGCGTGTTCTCGGCGCCGTCCCGGCGCGGGGTTCACGGGGGGAGGGAAAGTCCCCCGGCCGGCCGTAAAAAAACGAGTTTTGGGGGCCGGCGGGCGCCCCCGAAGGGGGTTCCGGCCCGGAAGCCGGTTCCCGGGGGGGTTGGGCCCAAAACTGAGAAATTTGGTCCCCAAAAAAATGTTTTTTTTGGTTCGATGAAAAGGGCCGCGTTTTTTTTTTGGGGTTTTTTTTCCCCCCCCCAAATCCCTTTTTTTTTTTTTCGCGGCTTTTTTTTTTTAAAATTTTCGCCGCAATCCTTTTTTTTTTTCGGTGCCGTGAATTCGCCCCCGCGTGGAAACGGCGAACCCCGCCGAAAAACGAAAACCCCCTCGGCGGGGCGAAATCCCGCCCCCCCGCCACCCTTTTTTTTTGTTTCCCCACGTGGGGGGTTTCGCTCCCCCCGCGAAGTACTTTTTTTTTTTCCGCCTCCTTTGGGTTTTCCCCCCCCCGTAAAAAAGTTAAAAACCGGTGGGGGACCCGCCCCCCCCCCAAAACCCGCCGGAACCCGTCCGGGCGGAGGGTTACAGGCAATAACCCCCGGAACCGGCGGTTTTTCGTCACGCGGGTCCGTACGGGGGGTTTTTTTTTTCCCCAAAATGGCCCCCCCCCCGTTCGAATCAAGTCCTCGCAGTTTTCCAATTCGTTGGGCAAGTATCAAAAATTGGTTCCGGGGGTCCGTCAAACCCCGGTCCTGCCCGCCGGCGCTGGGGGGTAAAACGCCCCCCTTTTTGGGGGGTTGGCAATGTTTTCTTTGGCCCCGGGTTCCCACCAGCGGGCAACAAAAAAAAAATGAACCCTTTTTTTTTGTTTTTTTTTGGGGGCGTCCAAAAAGTTAAAACCCCCCCCCCGGCAGTTTTTTTCCCCTGAAGACAAAAGGGGCCCGTGGTTCCCTCCCCTGTTTGGGCCCTTTTTTTAAAAAAAACCCGGCCCCCCCCCGCGGCAAAAATTGGTTTTTCCTTTTTTTTCACAACTTACCTTTTTTGAAAGAAAAGATTTTTTTTAAAGGAAAGAAACCGAGGCCCCCTGCTTGGCGTTGGAATCTTTTTTTTTTTCGGAGAAATTTGGGGGTTTCCCCCCTTGTAAACGGGGGTGGGGTTTTCCGTTTTGTTGGGGGGAAACCCCCAAAAAAACCTCGGGCCCCAATTGGGCCGTTCAAAAAGAGTCTCTTCCCCTCGGCCGTTTTGTTTTTTCCACTTTCCCCCCCCCCGGTCTTCGGGGTCCCCCCCCGAAAAGGGCCCAGGTAATAGTAACGACCGACTTTCCCCCTTTTTTTTCCTTTTTCCCCCCCCCTCCCGAAATCTTAAAAAAATGCCGTGCCGGCCTGCCTTTTTTCGGTCCCCCTTCCCCCCCTTGCGCGATTTTTTTTTTTTTTTCCCCCGCAAAATTCTTTCCCCCTCCCATCCTTTATTTCGGAATTTTCCCCTTCGGAATTTGGGCCCCTTTGTTTTTTCGAAGTTCCAGCCCCTTTCGCGTGTTTTTTTTAAAAAACCGGCAAGGTTTTTTGGGCTTTTGTTTTTTGTAATTTAAACCGAGGACTTTTATTCTCGGTAAAAGAACGCGGCCTTTTTCGCGGAAGGGGGTTAATTTTTTTTCAAACCTCCCAAAAAAAATCTTCCGGTTTTTTTTTCCGTCGACAAGAGGGGATCTTTTAAAAAAAAAAATCCTTTTTATCAACGTGGGCCGAAGTACAAGTCGGTGAGTGGTGGGGTCCCCCGGAGGTCCGTTGAAACAGCCGGAATTTTGGGGTGCGTTTTGGAAAAATCGGGGGCCCCGTTTTGGGGGTTAAAAAAGTTTCGTAAATTTTTCCAAAGGTTCCCGGTCCACCCCCCCCCCCCGCAGGGGGGCCCCCCCCCATCCCCTTTGCGGCCGGTTTTTCGCAGAATGGGGAACCCCCTCCTTTTCCAATGAAGGCCTAAGGGGGGTCCCCCCCCTTTTTTGCCCATGAATTTGCCCTTTTGGGGCCGTCCGTTTTTTTCGGATCCAAGACCTTTTTTTTTTTTTTTTCCCCCCCTCTCCCTTTAATTCCCAAAAAAAAACCTGTTTCTTTTTGTCCCCCCCCAAACTGCGGCTCCTTCCCCCTTTCCCGAATTCCCGGTCCCCCTTTGTTTTGAAAAAAAATGGCGATTTTTTTTTGGGTGTTTTTTTTTCCCGAGCGCGTTAAAAACCCGCTTTGAGCAACGTTTTTTTTGGGGCCAAAATAAAAACCCCTTCGCCCCTCCAATTTTTTTTTTTTCCGAGGTTTCTAAAAACAGGACCCTCGTGCAACAATTGGGAAACACGGAGTTTTTTGTTGGAAAGAAAAAGTTTTTTCCCCCCTTGTTTGAAACGATCATCCCTGCCTCGTTCCTCCAAAGGTTCCCCTTTTCCTCCGTGAAAAAAAAGTTTTTTTTTTTGGGTTTTAAACTTTTTTTTTTTTTTTTTTTTTTTTTGCCATCCTTCAACATCAAAAGCTTTTCCGGTCCCCCTCCCTTTTGGGGGTTGGGGGGGGGGGGTCCCCACCCCCGGTTTTTGTAGAAAAATTTCCGAACTTCCCCTTTACTTCCGAATGGGCCCTTGTTGTTTTTTTTTTTTCAACCGCTTCTTTTTTCCAATAACCGGCCCAAAGGGGGGGGGCCCGTACTTTTTGTTTTTTTGGCGTGGGCCTTCGTCAAGATTCCCCTGGGCCCCACCCTGTTTCCGATTTTTCCCCAAAATGGCGCCCCCCCCTTTTTGCCGCGCCCACCCAAATCCCGTAGGAAGGGTAATTCTTCCCCCCTTAAAAAAATCGCCGAACCCTTTTTCCGAGAAAACTTTTTTTCCGGCGAAAAAACCCGTCGCGCCCGTTTTTTTCCCCCCCCCCTTCCCTTGACCCCATCCCTGGAACTTCCTTTTTTTTTTCTTGGACGAAAATCGATTCCCCCGTTTTTTCCCAATTTTCGTTTGAACCTTCCGACCCACTTTGGGGGTTTTTTTCCCCCCCGGGAAAGCCTTTCGTTGGCCGGACCCCCGTTTTTGCCCCGGGGTTTTTGTAAAAAAATGGGGTTTTCCTCCGGCAGGTTTTTTTTTTTTTTTTTTTTTTTTTTTTTTCCCCCTTCCCCCAAGTTTTTTTGGGAAAAACCAATGGCACCTAAGGGTTGGGGCAAAACGGCGGGTTGAATGCTTCCCTACGGTTTTTTTCCCTTTTTTTGGGTACAAAATTTCCCTTTCCCATGGGGGTTTTTTTTCGGGTTCCCCACCTTTTGTTTTCCCCCCCCCCCCGCCCTTCCCCTTTTTTTTTTAAGCCCTTTTTTTTCCAATCGCTTTTTTAACTTTAATTTTTTTTTTTTTTTTTTTTGTCCCCCATGAAATTCGCGAGCCCCTTGCTTTTCGTCCCCCCGAAAGAGGGGGGAACCCCATTCGTTTTTCGGGCGGCGGGGAAAAAAGGCCTTTTTTTTTTTTTTTAACTTTTGCCCCCCCCCCTCTTCGTTTCCAGCGTCCTTTCTTTCTTTTTTCCCGCGGAACCCGCCTTTTTTGCGGTGGAATTACTTCCCAAACCCCGGGCCCTCCTCGCGGTCCCGGGCAAAAAATTTGGCCCCCCTCTTTTTCCCGTCGCTCGACAACCCTCGAACCCTCCTGGCCCGCACCCTCGGAACGTGGGGAAAACCTTCTTCCCCTCGTTCCCCCTAGTACCGCCCGCGGCCCTTTTTTCGGCCGGCCCGGCGGCCCCTTTTTTTTCCCCTTTAAGAATGGCGCGGTATGGGGGGCCGGGCCCCTTTTTTTTTTCCCCCCCGTAACCGAGCCAACAAATTTTTTTTTTTTTTGGGGGGGTTTTTGGTTTTTTAATGGAAAATTACAAGCGCAAAAAGAAAATAAATCAAAAAAACGAAGGAAAAAAAAACGGGTTTTTCCCAAGTAAACCCCTTTTTTTTTCCCTGGTCCCCGGGACAAAACCAAAACGTAACAGTTTTTTTTCCCCGCCTTTCGTCACGGTTCCACGCGGAACCTTTTGGGTTTTGTTCCCAAAACAAAAAACGGCCGCGGCGTTCGACCCGACTTCGAAAACAGTTTGGCCAGGCGGATAAATCGGCCCCGCGCGAAAATACGAAACGCCCCCAAAATTCCCCCCCCCCTTTGTTTTCGTTGGCCCGTGGGGCGCGCCTGTTTCGTCGCAGGGTTTTTTTTGGGGTCCCCCCCCCCCATGAAAAGGCGCGTCGAATTTAGTTTTGGGCCCCGCGCGGGAAGTTAAGGTCACTTTGGTTTCGGGGGGCACGGGAACCGAAAGTAAAAACCCCTTTTGGAAAATCGACCCCGCAAAAAAAAAATCGGGATGAAAAAATTGGGAACCCCGGGGTTTTTTTTTTCGGGTTAAAAAAAAAAACGGCGTTTTTCCCTCCGGGATTTCCCAAAAAGTTTTGCCAAACAAACCCGAACAAGGGTTCCGAGGGTTCCCGGTGGTTCCCGTCGAACACAAAACGTTTGGAAAGGGGGCCCAAAGTTCCCCCCCGGTTTAAGCCCCCCTCTTAATGACCCCCTTGTGGGCCCCTTTCGGAGTCCCCTTGCCCGCGCCCAAAACCTTCGACTCAGGGGAGGTTTTTTTTTTTTTTTTTTTTTTTTGGCCCACTGGGCCCCCCCCCCCTTCCGGAAGAAATTTCCCTTTTTTTTCCCGTCCAAACGGGTCCTTTTTCAGGCGGCCCCCCGAAAAATTTTTCGTTCCCCGGCTCCCGCTTTTCCCAAAAAAACGAGGATGGTTTCCCGACAAAAAGGAAGGGATTTTTCTTCGCGGGGCCCAACGTGAGGAAACATTTTGCAAAACTTTTGCGTTCAAAATCAAGAACGTTTTTTCCCCCGCTTTGGTGGGGGGCGTGTTTTTTGTTGGGGATACTGCGGTTCCCCGCAAGCGACCCTTCGCGGGTCCGGGAAAAATCGGTGGCCGGGGGGGGGCCGGGGTTGGGGGGAAGAAACCCGCGCCCGGCCGGGGCCAAAAAAAACCCAAAAGACCCGGAAGGCATCCCCCTGTTTTCCGCATCCAGAAGACAAAAAAAAACAAACCGGGCGTGGTTCCCCCCCCCGGGGGACGATTCGGGCGCGGGAAACGTTTTTTGGTTTTGGGGGGGCCGGTTTTTGTTTTTCCCGGCGATGGGGGGTGGGGGGAAAAAATCCAGCAAAAAAACCGCCCCGAAACGCGAACTTGAAACCGGAGGACCCCCTTAAATCAAAAAATTCCCCCCGCTTCAAAAAAACATGTCCCGGCCCGTAAAAAACGAAAGTTAAGGCGGGCCCGGGTTTTTTTTTTTTTTGTTGGCAAAAAGGCGCGTTTTCGAAGAAACCGAAGTTTCCCCAAAAAAAGTTAATTTTTGGCGCGGGTTTTTTCGGTAATTTTACGGAATCCCCAATGGCCGGCGCGTTTTTCAAAATTGCGGGGGTTCGACATCGCCGAAAAAGAACGAAGACGTTAAATGCCCCCGTCGTTCCCAAGGGGAAAAGGGGGCAAAAAATCGGCAAAAAGGGGCCCCCGACCGCGTTTCGAAGCGCCAGGGCCAACGTTCCGGATTCCGAAAGTGGGGGGCCGGGGGGGGGGGCGGGGGGGCGGGGGGGCCGATGGAAGAAAAATCTTCGAGGAATGCCCCTTTTTTTTTCGCGAACCCCGCCGCAAAGGGCCCGGTCCCCCCCGTTTTTTCGCCGCCCCCCCGCCCTCCCCGCCCCGCACGCGACTGGGGGCGGCGAGGAAACGACGTTTTTTTTTTTTTTTATTTCGTTTTCCCCGCGTTTCGAACGATTTTTTTTTTTTGGGGGGGGGCGAGGGGACGGGGAAAATTTTTTTGAACGATGGACCGACCCGGGGGGGGCCGTTTTCGGAAAAGAACGCGGCCCTCGCCGTGGCCCCGAGGCCGACCCCAAACGAACCCCGCGCGAAGGAGAAATTCCCTTCCCCCAAAGGAAAAGACAAAGACCGGACCCTCCCTTTGAAAAATCGGCCCTTGGGCAAACAGGGCCTTGGGAAGAGAGGGGGGGTTTTTTCGAGGTCCCCCCCTTCAAAAAAGTTTTGACATGCGGTCCCGATTTTGGAACCGAGAAAATGGGCCCGGTTTTTTCGAGTTAAACCTCGAAAAGATGAGCCGGGGCCCCGCCCGAAGTGGGGGGGGGTTCCCGGAAAACGCGGTGAAAACAAAAAACATGAATGCCGGCCAGAAATCCCTTTTTCGTCGCCCGGGGAACGAAGCGCCGGTCCCCCAAAATTCCCCCCTTCCAAAACCAGTTTCGGTACGGACCCCCAACATTCGGGCCCCCTGGAACTCGAAACGGGTGGGTTCCCGAGAGCCCGTCAAATGGGCCCAAAAAAACATTCGGAGACCTTAACGACAAACGTGGGGTTTTAGGCGGACCTGTAACGACCAAACCCACCCGCGGAAAAAAGGTGGCCAATTTGGGCGCCCGAAGGATGTGAGCTCTCCCTTCAAAAATTGGGGTTTCCCCGGCGGGCTTCGGCGCCTTCCCCCCCCAAATGTTTTTTTTTTTTCATATTGGAACCCCGCGGAAGGGTTTTTTTGTTTTCAACGCCCGCCGCGGCTGAAAACCCCTCCGTTCCCCAATTGGGGGGGTTTCGGGAAGAAAAATCGCTAAAGGCGCCAAAGGACCCGGAGTTTTTTTTCATGAAAGTCCCCCTCCCTCCTCAAGGTTCCCAAATGATGGGGGAAAAAAAAGAAACAAAAAAAAAAGCAAAAATGGGGGGACCCCCGGGTCCCCTTCCCCGCGCCCCCCCGCTTTGGCCTTCCCCGAGCCCCCCCCGGCCCAAAAAAACGGCCCCCGCCGGGCCCCGGGGGAAAGGGAACCCGGGTAAAAAACTTTTCCCCATGAAGGGGGGTTCCCCCGAATTTGGGGCGGCGGAAATTTCGAACAATGGGACGGGGAAAATGAAAATTGGAACCCGGGGGCCGGCGAAGGGGCCGGCCCAAACCGCCGCCCCGCACTTTTTCAAAAACGTTCCCCCCCCACGCTCGACCCGCCAAATCCGTCCCCGAGGACACAACGCTCAGCCCTTTCACCCGTCCGCGGCCCCCCCGCCGTCCCATCGTTTCGGAGACCTTTTAGCGGCAAAGTTTTTTTTTCGACGAAACGAGAAAAGCGTCAACGGCCAAAAAAAAGCGTCCAATGGGGGGGAACAGCGACCGAAACGGTTTTTTCCCGCACCCGTGGGCCAGCTTTTCGTAAACGGCAAAAAAAAAACGAACGGGAAAGGAAGAAAAAGGGAGGGGGCCCCACGCGAAAAAAAGAAAGGGGCGGGTCCGACGTCCGAACGTTTCCCAAAACCAGGGTGGGGGGGAAACAAATTTGGGAAAAAGTCCCCCTTGAAGGGAAAGGGATTTTATTAATTCTTCCCCGTCTTTTACGCTTTTAAGTTAAGAATGGAACAAGAACCTTCCCTTGGGAATTTTTTCCCCCTGCTTCGCGTTTTCGTGGGGGTTGGCGCCTTTCCCCGTCCGCGGTCCCCAAAAACCGCGTAAAAAAGCCGTTGGGCCGAGGATGGCGGGGAAAATCGTCCGGCGGGTTCGCTGGAAAAACGTCCGGCGGGGTTTTTCCAACACTTGAACGAGTTCCGGCCCCCCTTCCCTCGGCCGGCGAGTCCCTTTCCGGCGGGGGGGGAAAAAAAAACGACCCGAACAGGTGGGCGGTTTCTTTTTGGGGTCGAATCAAAAGGTTCCCCCTGCCGGCCCCCAAGGGGCCGGAAGGAAAAGAAAAAAAAGCCGGGGAAGTTTTTTGGGAGGATTTGCCCTTTTTTCTTTTCGCCCCGCAAGAGGGTTTTTTTCCTCCGCGCTTGCCGCAAAACAAATGCATCTCTTTTTTCGGAAATGGCCAAAACCCGACGCGTGCCCGTGGCCGGGGCGAACGCCGTTTGGCCTCCAAGTCCCCCCAATGGGGGAGGAAATTCGCCCGAACGGAAGGTCCCGTGGAGCAAAAGAAAAGGAAGAAAAAAAATCAGAAAGGGAAACCGGTCGTCGAACGCGATTTCGATTTTACTTGGTCCTTTGGCCGGGGTTTTTTCCGCGAAACGGGGTTTAAACCCTGGGGGGGTTGGGCCCAGCGCGGGAAAACCAAGATCTTGGGGGGCCCAGGGGGGGTTCGGAAAAGCAAAAAACCCCTTGGTCCCTTGCCAAAGAAAACGCCCCGCGTTGCGGGCGTTCCCGAGGAGAGGGGGGGATCCC
>RPFO01000957.1:0-38148 GCA_009746045.1 Mesostigma viride | reverse complement strand
CACCCATTCGCCATGTGCAAATCAAGTGGAGAACCAGTTCTCCCTTGTCAGTTGCCTGTGCTTACCACCATGTGGCACTCACAGGTATCTGGCTGCTCTGGCCCAGGTCAGCAGTGGCGAAACATCAGGTCCTAAGCACCTGGGGAAGACCTCTGGTTTCACTAGAGTCATCCCATTGGTTTTTGGGAAGTGGATGTTGCATGGGGTTCCATCCACAAGTGGCAATCAAGCCCCCCTTTTTCTACCATCTGCAGTGACAGATGCCAGGGAAATGATGACAGTTCGCTCCTTCCTCCTTCAAAGATGGAAACTGGGCACTCCTTATATGATGTGACATGTGACTTATATGACGTCCTGTGTGACGAATGGCAGCAGTACCTCATCTATGTTTTCCCCACTATTGAGGGGGAGGAACCCCCGTAGTGCATGGCAGGGTTAAATCAGCAGTCAGCATCAGTATAGTCCGTTTCTGGGGCCCTTTCTAATCCAGTTGTGACTGTATGGGCTCTGGTTGCCTTGCAACGGTTGGTTGGTCAGACTTGGAGCATGTTCCAATCTGAAAGAAAACATAATGAGAGTTAGCTGAGATACCTCGAGGCTGACTTGTGGCCGGAGCCAAACAGGGGGAACATACAATGTGACCGGAGTTATTCTGGCGGAGACTGAATAACAGTGCCGAGCGCCGGTTGTGGCGCGACGCACACACGTGTACTCAAGTTACGTAGCTAGCAACTAGTCTAGTGGACGTTGTGAGTAGTAACGTTGCTACAGGTCTAGAAGCCTCTAGAGCCTGGACACGTGGCGGACAATTGAGCGTAGTCCAGTTGTCCTAGGGAACTCGTGTGAGTGATGTGTCCACGACATAAAATGTGTGCCCACATATGGAGTGAATAATGACAATTAAGGAACGCCCGATCCCTGGCGTTACTGCATATCACAGTCTCACACTGAGTTCCCCCAACGTCTACAACGTCTTTCTATATCTAACTGACTCATCCCAGCAATCACAAGCGTCCGCGGCCCTGCACCAACTCGCTGATGAAGCCATGGCGTCATTGGAAACACCCTTGCACGCTATGCCGGACGCCACTGTCAGCATCCAGCCCCTCCACTCCACCGCTCCGCCGAACAGCGACCCTGCCATGGATACCCGCGAGGAGGCCTTTTCTGCCGAGGAAGCTGCCGCATTTTTACCTGGCAAATGGCCAGGCCTTAACGCCATCATGCGCCTGTCCCGAGCTGCCGCCCTCACCATCCTGCACCTGGCTGCCGAGAAAAAGTGCGAGATCCGGGACTGCAACCAACAGGTTACCCACCTGTCGGACTTTCTCCACGACGACCCCGACGACACTGACCTCTGCCTCGCAGTCTGGTGGACGTGCTCCCGTCTTTCCGACAGCGCCCTTGAGCGCTTTGTCATGGCCTCTCTGGACCTGGGAGCCGACCCCACTGTTGCGGCCGCCATCAACATCACCGCCAAGCAAGTCGCCAATACCTGCTTCGATCGCCTCCCTCCCCTCCTCAACGCTGCCCTCAACCCTGTCCACAACCACCTCGCCACCCACCACGCCCATTCCTCACACGCCGACACCTCCATCCACTCCGCCATCACCCACATTGCAGCAGGGCTGCAGCAGCAGCAGCAGCTCCTCCACCAGCTCCAGCAACAACTTGCCGCCTCCATAACTCCTGCCAAGACCACCTATGCCGCCACGCTTCAGAACCCTACGGAGCTCATCAACGAAATCAAAACAGCCGTCAAGGCCAGCACAAGGGATGCTATGCACGAACCCATTCGCTCATGCAGTATTGTGGTACGTGGCGTCCCCTCGAACGTCAACGATGCACGCCTGGGCACCTACCTCCGGGGCGACCCCTTCCTGGGGAAGCTCGGCGTGGCCCAAAGCGTCGTCATCAAAACGGCACGACGGCTCGGCGGCCCCACCGCCCCTGTCTTGGTGGAATTCCACCGCAAGGAGGACAAACTGCAGGTGCAGAAGGCCCGCCGGAACCTCCACGATACCCAACTGAGCATCGACGATTACTATACCCCGGAGCAGCTTGAGGCCCGGGCTGCCGCTTTGAACCGGCCGGAGGTCCACGAGGCTCGGGCAGCCAAGCAGGCCAACCCGCAACTACGGTGCAGCATCTATGCCCGCCTCTTTAATGGCGTCTTCATCGTCCGCATTAACGGCCAGGACCTTCCTCCAATGACGGCGACCCCCATGGATACCGCCGTGCCAGCGCCCCAGCCCCCTGCTCGGCCCCCGCCGTCACCGCCATCGCCACCGGCATCGACGGTCACCTGCTCCCCAGCACGTGTGGGGATCCGCCGGGGCAACTTCAGCTCAGGTATGGCTGCCAGGCTTGGCCGTCCCCCTAATAAATTCGTTCGCTTTGCACCTGAGCCGGAGCCCGCGCTGCGAACCCTTCTCTCCTATCAATGACGACGCTCGCGGCCCCGCGGCTCCGCGGCTCTAGCAGTGGGATCTGCCTAACTCCCCTTCCCGCCCCTTTGCCTTCGCAGCCCTCGGGCTGTCGGAGAGAGAGCAACGGGTCGGCAGTGAGCCAGGTTCGCCCCGCCTCGCGCGGCCGCCTCCGAAACCTCCTCAGACTGCACGCATTTCTTATGCGTGCAGACGCAGACTCATTCTACCTGGCCACCCGAGCCAACCGTCGGCGTCGCCTCGACGCGTTGGCAGGAAGAATCGAAACGGTGATTGAAAGCATAAGTCCCCAACCCGCCCCCCCTACCCCACCACCTCCACCCCCACCCCCATCACCACCCTGCTCCATCTCCGCCCCCACCCCCGCCTGCACCCCCCTTTTCGGTCAACGCGCGCCCTTGGTCATCGCCACCTTCAACGCCCGCACGCTCCAGCCCGACGCTGACCGCTGTCACTGCCTGCGCAGTGACGACTGTCAGTGCCATCGAGTCTCCAATCTTATTGGTTTCTGCATCGACAATAATATCGCCATCCTGGGAATCCAAGAACACAGGCGCACTGCATCGGCCCGCGGATCAACTGCCCTTGTTGCTGACGACATCGACGGCTGGCGGTTCTACTACGGAGGCGGCGACGGCACCGGGAACGGGGGCGTCGGTCTCCTCTGCTCCCCGCTCGCCGTACGCCACATGGGCGAACCCCAGCTGGTCAACGCTCGGCTCCTCGTGGCCACTTTTCATTCGATGGAGGGCCACTCGACCTACGCCCTGACGGTGGGCGTTGGTTACGCACCCCACTCCGGCCACCCAGAACAAGACCGCAAGGACTTCTTTGCAGCGCTGGAGAACCTGGCGAACGGCATCCCTGGTCGCAACTACCTCGCTCTGCTGCTGGACGCCAACGCCACGCTACCACCGGGTACTGGCGGATGTCAGCACGCCCCCAACGGTACGGTCTCCAATGCCAACACTGAACTTTTTGCTGATTTGCTTACGACATGCGATTTGGTCACTGCCAACACCCGCTTTCCACATAGTCCAGATGCTTTGGTCACACACACCTCGCCAACTGGCACTGAACGCTGCATTGACTATGTTGTAATGCGCAAGCGTCATCAAGGATCTGTACTAGCTGCTCGCTCGCATGTGATCCCCCTGGTGCGCTCCGATCATCGCATCGTCACCGCCCGCATCCGCCTGCGATTCCCCTCGCCCTTTCGTAAGCACGTGGCACCACCTGATTTGCGCACACTTCAGTTGCTCGAGAAATCTGACGACGCTCTGGAGGACTTCCCTGAAAAACGCGCCCACAAGCGCGCCGCAGAGGCGTTCGTCGACGCGCTGGACATCCCGGCCAGCCACGCCCAGCTGTTCGCTGCCGGCCCGGCATCGGCCCTTCGGCACCTCGCTGACAAGCTGCCCGCGGCCGGGGCCCTACTGCCCCCCCGCCGCCCGCCCCGCTTCACCAGCCTGCACCGGCTCCCCGCCGTCATCCAGGCCCGGCAAGCCCTGCGCGACAACAGCGACCCCGCCCGCTACGCCCGCCTCAAAGCCGATTACCACTCGGCCATCCGGCAGGCGACCAAGGAGCAGGAGGACCTTCATGTCCGCGAGTACTTCGCCCACCTCAAGGACCAGCACGGCAAGTACGCCTGGACCCGCCTGCGTCACGCCCAACGGCCCGCCGGCGGCGCGCAGCCGGCGCCGCGGACGCTCTCTGGCTCACCGCAGCAGCAGCTCGACCAGTGGTATTCCTCCCAGTCCCGGCTGCTCGGCGCCCCCCGCCGCCTCCGCCGCTTGGCCCTCTGGCGGCCGCACGCCTGGCAGTAGCACCTGCGGACGTCCCTGCGCCGCCCACGCCGCCCGCCGCTGAGCAGGACTACACGTACCCAGCCCTGACGGAACCCCTGGCCGACCCCAACGAGCTCCCGCCGTTCACCGAGCTCGAGCTGAGCACCGCCGCCAAGCAACTCCGCTTCTATGCCGCCGTTGGACCTGACCAGCTCCCAGCCCCGGTGATTAAGCTGACGGCGCTCACGGGGTTCCTGCTTGACGTCTGCAACCGGATCCTGCTTGCCGACGCGCCGCCGATTCCTGAGTGGCAGCACAGCTACCGTATTATGCTGTACAAAAACAAAGGTTCCCCTGACGACCCCGCCAACTACAGAGGAGTCTGCATCCAGAGCGCCGCACTCAAGTTGTTCATGCGCATGATCCTCAACCGCCTTCGTTCTGCTCTCGACTGTCACCTTGGGGAAAGTCAAATGGGCTTCCGTCCTGGGCGCAACACCGTCATGGCCATCTTCGTCGCGCGTCGCCTCTTCGAGGAAATCGCTCTCCTGCAACCTGGTGAGTTTCCCGCCATCCTGATCTTCGTCGACTTCATCAAGGCTTTTGATTCTGTCCTCTGGGACGCTCTATGGGCTGTACTTGCTCGCGCTCGCGTCCCCACTCCCCTGATTACCGTCATCCGCACGCTGTATGAGGGGTCGACCACTTCGGTGCGCACTCAACACGGCATTACCCCGCCATGCCCACTGCAGACCGGCGTCTGGCAGGGTTGCGCGTCCTGTCGCCGTACCTGTTTATTATTGTAGTGGATTATGTTATGCGCCAGGCACGTGCTCGCTTTGCTAGCATTGCAGGCCGTGCCCCTGGCCTAGCGATCACGAACGAGCTTGGGGAAGGGGGGCCGACTAACAAGCAGAATTTACTAGCTGACCTCATTTATGCCGACGACATCACGCTCATCGAGAAGCCGGAGTCTGCCCAACTTTGGCTGGACTGCCTGGCGCTCGAGGCTCGGGCGGTTGGTCTAGAAATCAGCCCCAAAACGGAGGCCCTGGCCCTCGGCATGGCAGGGCCCCCACCCACACTCCGCCTCTTAGACGATGCCGAGGTCAACTACCCTCCTTCAGGCCGCTTCAAGCTGCTCGGCAGTTGGCTTCCCGACTGCGAGGACGACATGACGACACGGATCGGCATGGCGTGGGCGCACCTCCATGACCACCGCCGCTGGTGGAGCAACCCCGCCCTACCCCGGATCGTCAAGCGTGACCTCTTCAAGGTTGTCATTCTGACGATCCTGACCTACGGCGCCGAGACGTGGGCACTGACGCAGGAGCTGGAGCAACGACTCGACGGCGCCGTCACCAAGATGCTGCGCAAGGCCCTTAACCTCCCCTTTGGTTTGCACATTAGTAATGAGGATTTGTACGCTGATTTGCCCTATGTTTCCCACATTATTAGGCACAGGCGCCTGGGCCTAGCCGGGCACCTGGCCCGCACAGATCAGGTAGATACCTCAGATAGACTAGCTGGCATCAAGCCCGCCCAGCCTGGGCGATATGTCCTAACCTGGCGTGCCCCCGGCCGCGCGCGGCAGGGCCGCCACCTGTGGACATTTCGTGATAGACTCGGCATGGACATGTGCTACACTAGACGTGACGGGCTCACCCCCGGGCAGCCTCCTGGTTTGTCTGTAATATGGAGGCAGATGGTGCGCAAGGATAGATGGCAAGTAGTGATGAAGGAGACCACCCCCAATTAAGCTTGTGGGGGCTCCGCGTGTGACCAAGTATGGCATTCATAGCGATTCGGGCCGCGGTGCCCACACCCCTGTAACTATAGGACCTAGATAGCTTATACCATCCATTCCATCCCATGTTCCCCTCCCACTGAGGACTTATGCTCACGTCACGCAGTCACGTGTCTATTAATTAATTAATTAATTCTCGGTGATTAGACACTATAGCTTGCTTGGCATGGCCCGCCGACACACAAGCTGACATCATCCTAAATTAAGTAACAACGGCATGCGTCACACACCGGCCTGAACAGTGCTGAAAACGCCACTACAAACAACATGGCCACGCACCCCCAGGCTAGTGCACTAACCGTACAGGTAGTTGTACAAGGTTCCCAAGACTGACAAACATAAAACTCGCCCATCGACCCCTTGGGCCGGTCCGAATTAATCCAAGTGCTATACAATAATTAATCACGACTCACTAAAGAACCCAAATCAGCCAAAGATTCGTTAAGCAACCAGCCGACCCTACAGGTCCCCACCTAACCTCAGCTGGTGCAACCAAAAAACAATCTTTGCAAGCAAGTCGTATAAAACCTACAATTAATTTTCTCGGACCACTAATTAATAGCCACCGACCCTTATAAACAACCGGGTCATCCAAGGAAAATTCGGGCGAACAGGAAACCCTTTGCACAGATCGAATTAGTCAGCCCATGTCGCAGACAGCCTTCCACATGATTCCAGGCCAAGGCATAGCGGCCCTATCTTTCCCGCTTGCGTTAATTAAACTATATTCGGAGAAAACCGATTAAGATCACTGAGCTCCCAAGAAGACCAGCATTTGATTGAATACAATAAGTGGAGCCCTGCCACGAATGCAGCAGTTAACAGTGGCCTTAAGGTTTCTCAATCCGCACGCGAAAGCAAGAAGCCTCCACCCAATTACCCCCCCTGGCGCCAACCCCATTGCGCCGATTAAACTCATGACCACCGTGCGCGAAAGAGCGTGTCGCAACATCTTAAATGGCGACTCAGCCCGCGCTATAGGCTATATTCATCCCCGCAGGGGCCCGCTGGTTACAATGTGACACAAGCCGGTGACCACCCCAAAAGCAAGCCCCCCAAAAGAGCCAGCATTTCCCAATTCCGGAACCGTCCAAAAAGGAAAGAGGTTTTACGACGCCATAATAGACTGAGCCGCGCAGCAGGTGCTGAGACGAAAAGGAACGACAAAGGTCTGGCGTAGCCTCGCCTCCCTAAGACGCCCTCCCCAACTCGAGTCTCGCAATAGGGAAATTTCTAGCTTCGGAGCGCAACTCTCGCGCGGCTCCTGTTGTCCCCAACTACCCCTCCTCGGCAGGGGCATGCAGCTGGACAACTGACCTGCCGCCACAAAAAATAATTTATGAAAAAAACAGGCCGTTGCTGACAGGAACCTGGTTCAGGACCTTATGAGTCCAGGTCACGTCCCACGCACCATCGCAAGGTGGCAAGCCTGCGATGTGACACGAGAGCTGTTTTAGAAACTTATGAACAGCTCCGCCGAAGCTGGTCAAACCGCCGAAGTAGCGCCCCATCCTTCGCCCATGTCAAAAAGACCCGCAGCCGGGGAAAAACGACATGGGGGTAAATTTAAATTTTCTTTCCGCACACATGTCTTTCCGCACATGTGCACGCAGTTCAGCCAGCCAGCCTGCTCACCTCTGACACGTCGCAGCTTCTCTGCATCTACCGCCGATGCTGCCGGGCCCAGGCTGGCCCGCGCGGCGAGCAGGGACAGCGCCAGGGAGCTCTCTGAAGCGTTCGCCGCCCCCAGCATGTCCCTCCTCAGCGCAAGCACTCGCTTCAGGGGCGTCGTGCAGCTTGCCCATGCAGCAAACACCGCACGCAGAGCACGCTCTGCATCGCCGCCGCCGCCGCCGCCTCCCCCGGCGCAACCACCTCCACGAGCAGCAGCCCCTGCAGAGCTGCTGTTGCTTGTGCTGGCACTGCTGCTGGCGCTGCTGCTGGGACTGCCGCTGGTCAGGGACACGGACGCAGAAAGCCACGCAGGCCAGGGCTCTTCTGCCAGCTGGGCCAGGCTGGCGTCCAGGAGCTGCCGGTGGGCCATGCTCAGCCCGTGGCATGCCCAGACGGCCAGCACGGCTTCGGCTGGCGCCCCGCGTACCGCCGCCATGTGGAGCAGCACCGCGTTGCGGGCGAGCATGCTGATGTTGCCGTCGTTCATGACGCAGGCGATGAGGGGCCGGCGGCCTCCGTGCGCGTCCTCGCTGCAGGTTGACATGGCCGCATGGACGGTCGCGAGCAGATTCCTTACGTCGCCGCAGGCGCCTGTTACGAGCCGCACCATCGGCTCTGAAAGACCCTAGTCTAGCGTGGGTTACACCTGAATAACTCGGAATCTGCTATCCGCCCGGACTACGTGAATGTAGCCCTGAATTCTAGCCAGTACGCGGAATTACTAGCTAGGCCCTGAATGCACAACTAGATAAATTATGCATATACATGGAATGCACGAAGGGCGTTAGTGCAGCCCAGATTTGACCCCTGGTTCGGCAGACGAGTTTTACTCAAGTCGATTTTATTCCAAACCAAAGATAGGAAGCCATTGTCACCTACGACATTTGTCCAAGACGGCGTGCATGCCAGCGGGTCGGCCGGGGGCCGAACTAGCGCTGCAATGAATATCAGCCGTAGATGTACATAGTATCCGCCAGTCTGGCACCCGGTACCTGGCAGTCCCGGGTACAGACCAGTAACACACCAAACCGAAAGCAAAGCCACGGGTACCTGGGCCGGCTGATGGAATAACTCGGCCAAGTCCCCGAATCTAACGTAATAACTATCGAAAGTCTCAAACAATATCAAAATGACTTTCGACTGACCAAACTAATTTATTTTAGGAATTGTTACGCCCAAACATGGGTTAGGGCCGTAACACTCCTCCCCCTCCCCGGGGGACGATGGCTATCGTCCAATCGCCCGGGGGCGCACATCAAATAACGGCACCACAAACATGGAAAATTCAAAAGAAAACCAAAACACAATCATAACAACGGGGTGCTGTGTACCAGCGAGAACCCATCGTCATACATGCATATAATACACCAACTATGAGAATACTATGTCCCGATCCCTGTTCGCCAGCGGAGCAGTAGCCAGTTCTTCTCGGTGTTGCCTCGCAGGGACAACACCTTGATAGTTGTCAAATACTCCTTCGTCCCAGCACTCTCCGGCCAATCTCCCGGAAAATTACTGGAATCCCTGCTGCGCGCGATGCCGCCGCAACGCGTTGTAGCCGTGCTCAGTCATGATCTCCGGGATCTTGCCAAGGGGAGCCGCGACCACGTCGGCGTTGAACGCCACCTGGTAGTCATTGCGCGTCTGCTGACGCAGCGTAGACTTCTCAATCCACACATCCGGCGGCCAGTACGACAGGAAGGCCGCCATGTAGGGGAGCCGGGTGAACCTGATGAACCCCTGCTCCACATCGACCTCCCCGCACCCAGTTTCCGCGAAGTACCCGGCAGCCATGAGCAACAGCTCCTTCTGGGCCTTCTCGCTCTCGCAGTAGAACCCCGGAGCTGCCGCAATCTCAGGGAGCTGCTTCCGCATGTAGATAGCTCCCGGGATAGGCATGAGCTTGGGATACGCAATCCGTCGCAAGTGGTGCTCAGCGCGGTATTGCGGCAGAGGCGGCGGGTGCAGATCGTACGTGGCGGTAGTCCCTACTATCACCGGCTCGTAGCGGGACTCAGATGGCACCGGCGCCGGCACATGTGCGTGCAGGAGAAAGCTGACCGAGTCGAAGGTGCCTTCTCGCTGAATAAGCACGCTGGAGCCCCCACGGAAGCGCAGGCTCGCGGGGTAGTAAAACCCGGATGGCGGGGGAAGGCTCGGGCGTGGGTATCCCACGTCAATGTCGACCACAAAGCCAGCCACCGGATGCAAGGGGACAATGACCCGATTACGGGCATACGTGCCCCGTACCCATTCCTGGGCCGGTATCACGTCCCGACGCGGAGCGATCTCCTGTACCGGCGTCTCTGCGGAGCGGGCCAGGACAGGTTGAGGCTGCGCTGGTGCAGGCTGGGGAGCAAGGGCCGGTAAAGGCTGCTCTGGTGCGGGCGCGGGGATAAGGGCCGCGCCCTGCTGACGCAGCGGTCGGTCGTTGGCACCTCGAACGGGTGACCGTTCGCGTTCCCGAGCGCGGCCGGGTTGTCCGGGCCCAGCGGCCGCCCCTGTCAAGTTCGAAGCTGAACCGGTGTGCTCGACACGGTCCAGGGAACCGTGATTGTCCCTGGGGTGGAGCGGCGCCTGTCGCGCCTCGCGCCGGCGTGACTCCCGCAGCTCTTCTTGCTGACGAGATTCCCGTGACGTGTGCCGGCGTCTCTCCCGCGCCCCGTGAGCGTGGTACAAGTCCTGTGCCGAGTCCCGACTGTCAGGATATGCCCCAATATGCCTGACAGTCTTTTTATTGAGTGTGCTAGTTTCGGGTATACCGGAACTTATATGACTACTTTCTTCTACATTTTACTAAATATATTAGTTAGCTAAATATATTAGTTAGCTGACATCCGTACCCTAGTGGTACTGTAACCAGTGGTACTGTAGCCAGTGGTACTGTAGCCGTCTGACAAAATTTGCCTGGCTCCGCGCTACGCGCCGACCCTATGTTCACTAAGTGCTGCCCTGGAGGCGCAATGTCCTTGTACTTGCATACTAGTGATCTGACGCATCATTTTAGTGTTGATGTAAGCCACCCACTTGTGTGTGGCGGCTGGATGCACTTTAACTTATACCGTAGATTAATTTAAGATCGACGGATACTGCGACAGTGTGTTTTTCCACTTAATGTTGCCCCTGCAATTGTCATGGCTACCCGTTTGTACGCCGACTCAAAGTCAATATATAAAATCAGTAAAGCATTATTCGATCTTTAAGCCTGCCACCTGTCTTACATTTTGACATGGTATCGAGCGGGGTGGCCTACTAAATTGCTGAAACTGGTCCGATTTATCGGGCAAATTGACTCCCTGAATCCGACGTCGGCACTTTATGCCAGTCGTGCATATCCTAGACGGGCTTCCCTGTATCGAAATTCAAGAACTCCAGTATTTAGACGATCGTCTCTACCTCGTATTTGCTGTTCTCAACCATCGTCGCATATTAGTCTTAATCTTTACCATTACGGATTGAGCGTCTCCGGCTTTCTCGGCTGTCTCCAGATTTTCACCTTGCCGAGACTCGGTTGTGACCAGATTTTAACCTTGCCGAGACAATCATGTCCGCAGCCGCGACAGCAGCAGCTACGAAAGCGACGAAAGATCTCAACATTCTACAGGCCTGCAAAAATATTACACAGTTCGACGGCCTCGACCCAGTAAAGTGGGATAACACGAAGATTCCTTTTCTGGCCGTAGTGACAGCATTCGGGATGCTGTCTGTCCTGCTTGGCACCGAGGTCAATGAGGAACGCGACCTGATTCTTTTTGCGGCCCTTTGTCAGTGCCTCGTTGGACCGGCACTCAAAGTGGCAAACAGTGTTACTCAGAAAACTGGCAGCGTGGCATATCATCGCATCTGTGAAGAATATGAGCATCTCAAACTGCAGATGAGCAACCGGCGAGCACTACGCCGCAAGCTAAATCGAATGAAGCTGGAACCCGGCGTCACAATGCGGCAATATATAACCGACGGGGAATTAACTTATAACGACCTGATTGCCACCGGCGCCAAAATGGCACCCGAGGATCTGGCCGAGAATCTGCTCGCCGGCGTGACCGAGGAGTTGCTTCCGTCCCTTGCCCAATTGAACCTTGGGGACGGTATCACCCTACAGGAAACTAAGGCGGCACTTCTTAAGGCCTGGGACCTTGTGCACGGTAACAAAGATTCCGCGGAGGCCACCGGGGTGTATCATACCTCCCACTCTGGACGCGGTGGCCGTGGCACCGGGCGTGGCAGGGGGCGTGGCGGTCACAATGGCGGGACCCAGCGGCCCAGCTGCACCCACTGCGGTCGCACCTCTCATCAGGAGCCCACCTGCTGGTGGAAGTACCCTCACCTACGGAACACTCGCGGCAACACCGGCGGGCCCGCCGCCCACCACACCACCGACACCCCACCGGCGCCCTCCCACGAGGCCCACGACCTCCCCCCCGGTTTCTGCTTCTAAACGTCTTATCCAGCTCCCCCGGGACAGGGAACAAGGGGTAGCAGCCAGCTGGGCCCAGCTAGCACCAGACGTGGGCCCTGGAGCTTTTCAACCTGCACTGCAGCAGGCGACAGCAGCCAGCCCCCCCAACCCGTCCTCTGGCCCTCCTGCATTGCTAGCGGCTAGTCGCCCACCCTGACAGACGTGACAGGTGCAGGTCTTCATGCCAGCAGCCAGCAGTGACCAGTACTGCAGTACCAGCATCAACCAGTCAACCTGTGTTCTTTTCTCCTGTGGCGCACTCCCAGGGACACCTGGGGGCCACCGGATGTCTTTCCAGGGTCCCAGCATTTTACCAGCAACAGCAGCAACAACCAAGTTTTTTCGAGGGTCCCCGGCATTCTCCCAGCAACAGCCACTGTGGCGCACTCCCAGGGACACCTGGGGGCTACAGTCATCAGTCTCCTCTCAGCTCCAACCAGATAGCCGTGTAAGGGGGGTGCCAGGGGAGTGTACCCGGCTATACCCTCACTAGCTATAGGTCTCTCTGAGCAAGGGGGGGAACAGGCACATTGTATGCAAGGGGGGTGTCAGGATATGCCCCAATATGCCTGACAGTCTTTTTATTGAGTGTGCTAGTTTCGGGTATACCGGAACTTATATGACTACTTTCTTCTACATTTTACTAAATATATTAGTTAGCTAAATATATTAGTTAGCTGACATCCGTACCCTAGTGGTACTGTAACCAGTGGTACTGTAGCCAGTGGTACTGTAGCCGTCTGACAAAATTTGCCTGGCTCCGCGCTACGCGCCGACCCTATGTTCACTAAGTGCTGCCCTGGAGGCGCAATGTCCTTGTACTTGCATACTAGTGATCTGACGCATCATTTTAGTGTTGATGTAAGCCACCCACTTGTGTGTGGCGGCTGGATGCACTTTAACTTATACCGTAGATTAATTTAAGATCGACGGATACTGCGACAGTGTGTTTTTCCACTTAATGTTGCCCCGCAATTGTCATGGCTACCCGTTTGTACGCCGACTCAAAGTCAATATATAAAATCAGTAAAGCATTATTCGATCTTTAAGCCTGCCACCTGTCTTACATTTTGACACCGACGTGCTTCCCACCAATCGCCACGCTCGTCGCGCCGTCGGATAGAATCGCGTGGCGTTTCATGACGTGCCGATTGTCCGCCATGCTCGTGACGCGGGGCAGGGCGGCTCTCACCTTGTCTCTCCCCGGATCTGTCCCGCGGGGCCACCACCACACTTGGTCGACCCCGAGGACGCCCCTTAGTAGGGAACCTCCTGGGGCGAGCCATCACCGCCTCACGGTTGTACACAATGAGGCGGCGGGGCGGCCGTGTACCGACCTGCGCCGCCCAAGGGACACCATCCTCCTCAGGGTCGTCACGGCGGACCCGTGGCAGGTCGTCATCCGACTCGTCGTCAGCCAGCTGCCTGTCACCCTCGCCTTCGGGGTCATCTCCCTCCGCCTCATCCATCTTCCAGATCCTCCGGCACGCCTCCCGCAAGGACCACTCCCAGCACCCCGTGCAGAGCGCGCCTCGTAGGGTAACTCTCCTAAACGCGTCCGGCAATCGGTTGCGAACGCGTTCAGGGATCAGTAGCAGCGCCAGGCGGGGGTACGCGATTAGAGCCTCCAGAACGTCCTGGCAGTCGCCGCAAGCACAGAGTGGCGGATGCTGCTCCCACGCCACGGCCACCACCTGGCCCTCGACCGAGGTTGTCCTCCAATCCACCTCGATCAGGAATCCCACCTGTCTGCTGATACACAGCTTGAGCTCGGAGACCGGATCTGACTTGGAACCGGGGGCGCGGTCAGGACAATAGGGTTTAGAAACGAAGTCCGATGCCGCCCGCCCATGTCTCTTGCGGCGACGCCATAGAACCTCGTCAGAGTCATAACCGGGGACATGCCACTTCGGATAGTAACATTCCTGATTCTCCCGGGACGAGGTCTCCCGCTGCCGAATCTCCTCTTGTAGCCGAGCCTGTGCCTTCAGCTCCTGGGAGCCGCTGGCACCAGGCGTCGAGGGTCGCGGCTGGCTGATAGATGGCACAGCAGCCGCCTGAGCCCGCCCTATCTGCCCCTCGTTATCCGTCCCTATATCCACCATGTCTGCGAACAACGAAGAGTCCTCGTCTCCCGACGGCTCCATCTGCAACCGCCAGGTGAGGGGCACCCAGTCGGGAACAGTATCGGGACCATAGCGTCTTGTAAGAAAGCCTGTACGGCTGTCTACATACCCACCTACCCTGTCAATATGGACATACCTGTACATACCTCGTGCAGGACCCAGCTGGTCCCCTACATACGTGTCCTGCAGCCCGTGGCGGCTGCCTACGTACCTGACCTGGACCTGTACGGCCCTGCATGATGAACACCTTTCTTACTATCTACTGCCCTACTGTAGGGCACACCTCTTCTTGTATTCCCGTAGCAGGCGCTCACATCCGCCTAGCTCGTTCTCCGTACGCCATGAGTCCTCATAGTCGCGCTGGGTAAAACGCCATCGTACTCGGTACTGTCGCTGTCTGCTTCTCCCGCGCTGGATGTCCCGGTGGTCCACAATCTCGGCCACCTCGTCTTCCTGTTCACCGGTCTCGGGGTTGTATTCGACGGGGGCCGGCGGATTGAGGCGACCTTGGATGGAGTTCTGGTGATACAACTTGAGTTGATCGCGGTGGAAGTTGGGGGAAGTGTTCCAGGAGCTTGGGATGTCGACCTTGAACATCACATCGCCCAGCTTCTCCAAGACCTTGTGAGGCCCCAGGAACATAGGACGGAGCTTGGTCTTGAGCTCACCTCCTACCTTCTCGGAGAAACGTCCTAGTCGGGGGCCTTCCACCAGAACCCAGTCGCCTGCCTCAATCGACGGGGTGCGCGCGTCCAGGCGACTAGCGGTCCTCGCCATATAGCGCTCGGCTGCGGCTCGGTAGCCCCTGACCGCGCTGTCATGGGCCTGACGCATCTGAACCAACAGCTTCTCCACCCCTTCCAGGGTGTCCCGCCGGACCGTTTTCTCTGCCAAAGCGGGGCTCGTGAGAAGGTCGGTCGGCGTAAGCGGGTGCCTGCCAGTGTTGAGGAAGAACGGCGTGAAGCCATGGGCCGCCTGGGGGGCGTTGTTCAAGGAGAATTCCACCAAGCCCAGAAACTCCTCCCAATTGCCTCCCACCGCGTCAGTGTAGTGTCGCATGGTCTCTTGCACTGTGCGGTTCAGTCGCTCCACTAGGTGAGAGGACGAGCTGTGGTACGCTGTCCCCAATGACACCTTGAGTTAACGTTCTTAGCAAACGCAATGTTAAGGATATGGTTGCAATGCAGCAATGTGTGAATATGGTTGGAAACGGAGCTTTGTTAAAATTGGATAATGTTACAGCGCTCACACACTTGAGGCTTGTACACGAGCTTGCCAAGTCAAGGCAACACACGTGAGGCGGGCTCGCAAGAGATGCCCATGGCACTGGCCTATTCTTTATATACTTGTGCACTGTGCTTGCTAGTCCTGAGCAGCCTAGGAGGCCTGCTCAGTAATAACACCCCGGTACAGTATTCACTACCTGTACAGCGCCCAGTTCCTATACAGTAGGTCTGCCATACAGGCACAGTGACCACAGAGCACAGTCCACAGTGACTATTGCATCTGCACCTAGAAGTCCAGGACTAAGCCTGCGGTACCAACAGACCACAGGTTAAGGTTCCTATTTCCTGCGTACGACGTATTAATCCAATACCGTCGTAGGTACAGCACCTAATTCCTGTCAGCCCAGGAATTACTGTCGACCCCATATGTCGTCGGCAAATATTCACGTCCGACTTAGAAGAACAGCCGGCTCGCGCTCGCGCGCGACCGGGAAGTCGGAACGCCATAACTTTCTTGATACTTGTCGGAATGAACTCGTTCCGGTGCCGCTGGAATCGCAGAGATATGCCGAATCAGGATCACGCCAATGCGCTTGGCGTTAACTCCAATCCTTTCTTTTCTTGAGCTGTAGCAGCTCACACAAGTCTACATACAAACACACACAATGGGTACTGGACATCCTCCCCGACTACAAGTCACAACCCGCTGGGCATGACAGTCAGCTTGGATTCCTTATTATATGTACATAGCACCCATACTGGCTCAGGAGCACAAACAAATTACAATGAGTCCCTATCCCTTCACGGGAGGCTCGTTGTGTTACCCATGTACAAGAGGTTGGCCAACTGTGGCAGCCCATAGGTGTTCAGCTAAGAACTTGAGAAGTATGTACAACCTTCAGGACCTTAGGCGAAACCCCACAGATCACCCACAACAGCTCATCAGAAAACATTGCTGACCCCCAGACGGGAGTCGGCGCCGGTCTGCTGCCCCTTATCGAACCAGACACAACATCTACGCGAAGCACATGCAAAACACAAGCTCCTATACTCGTTCCAACCGTGGAAAATCAGGGGACCTGTCGCCACCTCACCAGCATGGTGGATGGGTCAGCCAGTCCGTGAAACTCCGCCTTAAGACGGCACCAGGGAATCGAACCCCGCCCACAAACCACAGATCTGGGGAAACCTCAGACTGAGATGAAAACCCCAGATAGACATCTCTCCATCAGAGACAATGTCAGACATTCCCACACCAGAGACATGTCTCACCCCTCAAGGTGTGCTCAGGATTATGTACAATCAAGCTCCCAGCCTGATATCCAGAGACTTAAGCACCCAGCTCTCAGCTTTTAGACAGATAGACCGACTTGACAGTCAGCATTCATGAGCTTCCTCAGTACATTGTACTGGGCTGGGGCCTTGTGTGGCAGCTTTGTCAATGCATCAGCAGGGTTCTCCTCGCCAGGGATATGCTTCAAGTCAACCAAACTGGCCAACTCCTTCAGCAACAAATAATCCAGGTCCCGGCTTCTGGCCAGCTGCTTGTGAACAAACTGGACCATACCCATGCTGTCTGTTAGCAACAACGTCTCCATCTGCAAGGTCCAAGGGGTAACTGAAGCCAGCTCCAGCATTAACTCCTTTATGTACAGGCTGGACTGGATCCCCTCGCATATGGCCCTGCATTCTGCCACATCTGAACTGATACAGACCCTCTTCTGCAGTCTGCTGTACCAGCTGAACAAACTTGCCCTGCTCTGATAAAAAGCAAACAGAGCAGCAGATCTCCCCCTGACCTTGGTAACCTGGCGAGCATCCATGGAACTGTCAACAAAGATCTCCAAGGTGATAGGCTGGGCAAAGTCAATCCCAGACAAAATCAGATCAGGGGTACTCTCCACCAACCGGGCTATGACTCGAGGCTTCTCATCCTCAAGCACCTCATCAGGCATTCTGCTATGGACCATCAAAGACGGACCACAGATGCTGGCAAACCAGGCCCACATGCCTCTCAACTCAGGTCCTGCAGCCTGGGTGATCTTCTCTGGCAAGGCCTTCACAATGGTCTGTTTATAATCTCCTCCAGCCTGAAGCCTGATACTCCACTCCCCGTCCCTCCTGAACAGGGTAGCCTGCATTCCACAGAACACTACAGGCTTGTTGGGCTCCTGCCACAGCTCCTTGCCCAGTGAAAACTTGCCACTGATGACAGGAATAAACTTCTTCAGCCAGGTCGTGGGGGCTAGCAAATGCAGATCATCTCCATGCAAACTAGCATACACTGGCAGACCCTCCCATTGGGCCAGCAGCAAACAGGGATCAACTGAAGACACTCTCAAGCCACACTCACTGATCAGAGCTTCCTGCAGCGTGAGTCTCCAGATGATTGGGCTCGACCTGAGTCCTTCCAGGCCCTTCAGAATAACCAGGAATTGTTGATGCAGCTCCAGCTTCCAGATGGCAGGCACCTCAACACAGTAAGGCTCATCCTGCTTCCACACCCTCCTGGCCACTTCTGGATCAGATTTTAAAAATGCCCTCTTGAAGTCCAGCAGCACTGATGACATAGCTGCTCCCCTGTTCAGCAACCCCACGTAGAGACATAGCAAAATTCTCCATGTGTCGTGTAGCATCCCTGGCGTGTATAGCTCCTCTCCTGGCAGACTCCCCGTGCCGTGATACTCATTCAGGACAGGCCTGACATGGGGCACTGATACCTCATCCACAACCTTCCTCTTCAGCACAAATCTCAAAGCAAGCTTCCTTGATGCTGGGGGACGTCTGTCTGTTGGTGCAGCACACTCAAACTGCAACCACTCCTCCAATGCCTTGGAGAAGGCGAGCTTCCAAGCCTCAAACAAAGTAGGCGAGCTCATCTCTTGGACCAGCTGGTCATATGTCAAAGGAGAGTGTGCAGCAAGGCTCCTGTGAGTTATGCCAATACTGCTGGGGTGCAACACAGCTGGAATCACCAAACTGGCCGCTGGGGGCACCTCCCCTTCATCCCATTTTACACCCTTGACCGGCTTGGCCCTGCACCTGACTGGAAATGTTGTCCTGAAATTTTCTAGGGGAATCATCCCCCAGCCATCTCTTCTCAGAGCTGTAGCTCTGATAGAAATCCCAGGATTGCCCAGAAAATTCTGACCCAAAATCACAGGGCCATCATAGTCCTCTAGGACAAGGAAGGTCACATCCACACCCATGACAGGGGCAGTAACCTCTCCCAACACCCTTAGATGCGTCCTACCACTGAAATCAGACACCCAGGGGCAACTTGGTTCTCCGACCAGCAGTTCTCCTGTATGCTGAGGTCCCATGACAGAAACCTGTGCATTGGTATCTATCTCCATGGCAGCTACCTCAGGTTCATCCAACTGGACAAGCTTGGACACCTTAGGCTCCTTCTTGGCTCTTTGCAAAGCCTGTACAATATCTGATAGACGCACACCCCTAGGCCTGGTGTCGGGCCGTTCCGGAGGTGCAGCCTGTCCGCCTGCTTGCCCAACCACCGTATGTGAAGGTACCCCAGGGGCCGGGCCAGGGTCACCCTGAGGGCTCGATACAGCTGTAGCACCCTGATCAGGAAGCTCCACGTCACCCCCGCCTTGTACACCAGCGGGCACCTGGAAGAGGTCTCCTTGATTACCTCCCCGGGGACGGATCTTTGACCAGGACAGACGGTGCACTGCTTGGGAGCCATCAATGGCCACCCAGCACTTATGGCCAGCGGCTTCTACTCGGGTCACCACCCCATCATGCCAGCTGCCACGTTTCCCTGGAAAGCTTGGTTCCTTCCACACAACAACCTGTTGTCCAACGTTAGGTTCTAGGACACTCCAGCCCTTGTCTTTCTGCCTCAGCTTGAGGAACTTGGCCTCTAGCTTCTCCTTCCATGCCTGCTCAGCATCAGCTGGCAGCATCCTGGTATGCAGCATAAGAGGATTGATGGCAATGTCACCAAAGAACATGGGAGTCCTCAGGTTCAGCCTGTCCTCCACAGAACGTAGCCATGCAGATGTCACAATGGCAGATGACGTCCTTGGAATCCTCTCCACCAGCAGCACAGTCTTGATCTCTTGGATGGCTCTCTCCACCACCCCTTGCTGGCCGTGGCTCTCCCTGGGTGTAATCAGCAACTCTGGAAACTCTGGCAGGTTCTCACAGCACTCAAACTGAATGTCACACTGCAACAACTCCAACCCAGGGTACCTGCTCCTTGTCAACTTCAGAGCAGCAATCAATGTAGGCTTCTCCATGTCAGGCAGGATCTCTAGGGTCTTGTACTTGGTATATCTGTCCACTGCCACCAGCAGCTTCAAACCCCTGATTCTCTGAATATCTACCTGCACATGGCCTGGCTGCAAAATAGGAGTCCTGGCATGAGACTGCTTGGGCTTTCTAGCAACTAGCCTGCACTTGCAAGCTTGAGCAACCTGTTGGCAGATGGAGTACAACTCACTTCCTCCCAGCCGTCTAGCAACTTGCAAAGACTGAGCTGCATGGCCAAACATGGTATGCAACCTTGAGGCAATGTCATACAAGAGAGAAAACCTTTTATTGTCATTATTAGCACTCAAGGTATGTACAGATCCCTTATGTACAGGAGGCACCAGGGTCGTGCCTGTCAGACTGTCTCCAGCCCTATCCTCATCCTGACCATCCTGTGCCAGTCCTGCACGGTCAGAATGCTTCTGAGATCCACCTGGGTCCACATCACCAGGTCCTACCTCAGGCTCAGCACCGCCATGGCGGGCACGTTGGCGAGTAACCACTGCAGCTACAGCTGGCATACTCTCTGTGGTAACCAAGCTTGCCCCATCGTGTCCAATAGGCTCTTTCACTAGAGCATGGGGCTGCCCCTCACTGCTGTCACTAGCAGCTTCATTACACACCCCTGGGGGCACCCTCCAGGGTTCAGGGATGTGTGCAGGCTCAATCAATGATCAGCAGCCTTGCCCTTGCCCTTGTCCTGGGATGGACCAGCCTTGTCCTTGCTGCCACCCTGAGCTGGCTTGCTCTGACCTTCCTGCCTCAGGTACGAGGGACACTCATTCCTGAAGTGACCCTTCCCCTGGCAGAAATAACATTCCACCTGACTGATGTCCCGTGAGGTCCCACTGCTGGGCCCAGCCTTGGGAGGACCACCCACCCTCTTGAAGTCAAACTGGGACTGTGGATGTCCCGACTTCGGCGGGGTCCCCCGTCCAGCCCTTCTGTCACGCCCCCTCCTGGACCTTCCTCGACCCCTTGAAGAGGTCTCAGGCCCTCTCGAGGACGCTGGGCCCCCGTGGCCCGATCCCCTCATGGACTTAACCGTGGGTTCAGTGGCCTCCTCATCATTCTGACGAGGGCGCTTACCCCCACGTACTTGCCGCTGAAACACTCATACAACTGGTCCGTCATGGCTGCCCAGCCATGGACCTGTCGCATGTGGATGGTCACATTATCCATGGTGACCGGATCCAGCTGCAGCGACTTGAGAAAGTCGCCCATGGCCATCCGATCTGCGACGAAGAAGCCCTTGGCCATGGCGTCCTCCCTCAGCTTGACGAAGTCTTCAAAGGCGTGGACCACTAGTTGCCCCTTGATGGGCTTGTAGTCCAGGTATTCTTGCTTCAGGTGGGACCCATCTATGGTCCTCTTGTCACTCAGGAACGACCTGAGTCGCGTCATAAACGCCGTCCAGGTGTCCCCCGCCGCGTGTCGCTCCCGAACAAACTTGAACAGCCGCCTCGCCGACTGCCGTATGTAGGCACTAGACGCCAGGATGCGAAGCTTGTCACCGTTGTATATCTCCGTGTACAAGTTCATGTCCTCTAACATCCTCTCAGCATCCCGGGGCTGCCAATTGTCCTTGATGGACTGAAACTGGCCTAGCACCGCGTACCCCTCAGCAACGGTTGGTCGCTTAGGCGCCGCTTGATCTGCGGCTGGCGCGTGCTGCCCGCCCTGCGATCCTTGGCTCTGATTATCTGGCACCTCAGCCTGGTCTCCCAGCGCCTGGCCGTCCCCGCGTCCATCGCGTCCACCGCGTCCATCGCGTCCATCTCGTCCATCCAGCCCAGCGCCGCGCCGTCCGAAGCCCATAAAGCCCGCTTGTTGGTTGATAGCTCCATCCTCCATGATGGCCTCTGTTCAGATCTGCTACAGCCAGCCAAGTGGCCAAGCAGCAATTAAAGCAATATAAGCTACTGAACAAGAAAGGAAAGTGCCAAGTGTTACCACTCAGGCAAGACCACCACGGCTGGCCCCAGGCGCGTCCTGGTTCTCCTTGTCGCTGTCGTCGTCGCTGTCGCTCACCACAATCAGCTCTGGTACCCTGCTACCTGCTGCGCCGTCGTCGACCCGCTGTCGGCCCGCGATGACTGAATCGTCACCGTTGGTAAAGTAGACAGGTGACAACCCGTCGTTGGCACCTCGCGGATTGTACGTTGGCACCTCGTGGTCGCCAAGTGCCTCGTCGCCTAGCCCAGCGACACCCCCTGCTCCTACCTCAAGGTCACTCTCGTACCTAAGAGGTGCAAACTCCTCCCAACGCGTCACACGAACGCGAAGGGGCGGGGGCAGCTCCTGAAAAGGAACTCTTACTCGCTCTGGAAACCTGCCGACTCTTGTCGCGCGCTGTCCTCCGGCGATGGCTTCCGCTGTCGCCCCGACCTCTGCAAGCCGCCTGTATGCTCCGCTCCGCGTCGTTCACGCCTAACTGGACCCGCTGCAACACCCTCGTCGCCGATGCCGCCTGCGAAAGCACGTGGTACTCCCGCGCCCGCTACTGTCGGCACAAACTCGTGTCGCCCTGCGCCAGCTGCCTCCGCAACCTCGCCTCGCCTTGCTGCCAACTCCGTCCGCACTCGCTCTGCTACTGCAGTAATCACCGTCTGGATGCCGACCAACCCGTGAAGCTCCTGCTCAAGGTCGTCGATGCTCCGGTGCTCCGGAATGACGATGGTTTGTACGTGTCGCAGAATTCGCTCCCAATCTTCGACCTGGTCGTCGACGAATTGCACGAAGCTGCGATTTACAGGCGGACGATCTGCAAGCAACAAAGATAGATCCCGAACGACACGGCGTAATTCAGGAGAAATCGAACCCCCAGCAGACTGCCGAAACCGGAAATCCTGCTGCCGTTGTTCCTCCTGCACCATTCACCACCAGACGAGCTCCTCTCGTCGTAAACGCTGCACACCGCAACCGGCAACGACCCTCCTGGCCGTTCCGCTGAGACTGGTTGTAATTTGAGTTAAGCTTTCTTCGCACACGCAATGTGAAGGATATGGTTGCAATGCAGCAATGTGTGAATATGGTTGGAAACGGAGCTTTGTTAAATCGGATAATGTTTACAGCGCTCACACACTTGAGGCTTGTACACGCGCTTGCCAAGTCAAGGCACAACACGTGAGGCGGGCTCGCAAGAGATGCCCATTTGGCACTGGCCTATTGTTTATATACTTGTGCACTGTGCTTGCTAGTCCTGAGCAGCCTAGGAGGCCTGCTCAGTAATAACACCCCCGGTACAGTATTCACTACCTGTACAGCGCCCAGCTCCTATACAGTAGGTCTGCCATACAGGCACAGTGACCACAGAGCACAGTCCACAGTGACTATTGCATCTGCACCTAGAAGTCCAGGACTAAGCCTGCGGTACCAACAGACCACAGGTTAAGGTTCCTATTTCCTGCGTACGACGTATTAATCCAATACCGTCGTAGGTACAGCACCTAATTCCTGTCAGCCCAGGAATTACTGTCGACCCCATATGTCGTCGGCAAATATTCACGTCCGACTTAGAAGAACAGCCGGCTCGCGCTCGCGCGCGACCGGGAAGTCGGAACGCCATAACTTTCTTGATACTTGTCGGAATGAACTCGTTCCGGTGCCGCTGGAATCGCAGAGATATGCCGAATCAGGATCACGCCAATGCGCTTGGCGTTAACTCAAGGACCAGCACGGCAAGTACGCCTGGACCCGCCTGCGTCACGCCCAACGGCCCGCCGGCGGCGCGCAGCCGGCACCGCGGACGCTCTCTGGCTCACCGCAGCAGCAGCTCGACCAGTGGTATTCCTCCCAGTCCCGGCTGCTCGGCGCCCCCCGCCGCCTCCGCCGCTTGGCCCTCTGGCGGCCGCACGCCTGGCAGTAGCACCGGCGGACGTCCCTGCGCCGCCCACGCCGCCCGCCGCTGAGCAGGACTACACGTACCCAGCCCTGACGGAACCCCTGGCCGACCCCAACGAGCTCCCGCCGTTCACCGAGCTCGAGCTGAGCACCGCCGCCAAGAAACTCCGCTTTTATGCCGCCGTTGGACCTGACCAGCTCCCAGCCCCGGTGATTAAGCTGACGGCGCTCACGGGGTTCCTGCTTGACGTCTGCAACCGGATCCTGCTTGCCGAAGCGCCGCCGATTCCTGAGTGGCAGCACAGCTACCGTATTATGCTGTACAAAAACAAAGGTTCCCCTGACGACCCCGCCAACTACAGAGGAGTCTGCATCCAGAGCGCCGCACTTAAGTTGTTCATGCGCATGATCCTCAACCGCCTTCGTTCTGCTCTCGACTGTCACCTTGGGGAAAGTCAAATGGGCTTCCGTCCTGGGCGCAACACCGTCATGGCCATCTTCGTCGCGCGTCGCCTCTTCGAGGAAATCGCTCTCCTGCAACCTGGTGAGTTTCCCGCCATCCTGATCTTCGTCGACTTCATCAAGGCTTTTGATTCTGTCCTCTGGGACGCTCTATGGGCTGTACTTGCTCGCGCTCGCGTCCCCACTCCCCTGATTATACCGTCATCCGCACGCTGTATGAGGGGTCGACCACTTCGGTGCGCACTCAACACGGCATTACCCCGCCATGCCCACTGCAGACCGGCGTCTGGCAGGGTTGCGTCCTGTCGCCGTACCTGTTTATTATTGTAGTGGATTATGTTATGCGCCAGGCACGTGCTCGCTTTGCTAGCATTGCAGGCCGTGCCCCTGGCCTAGCGATCACGAACGAGCTTGGGGAAGGGGGGCCCACTAACAAGCAGAATTTACTAGCTGACCTCATTTATGCCGACGACATCACGCTCATCGAGAAGCCGGAGTCTGCCCAACTTTGGCTGGACTGCCTGGCGCTCGAGGCTCGGGCGGTTGGTCTAGAAATCAGCCCCAAAACGGAGGCCCTGGCCCTCGGCATGGCAGGGCCCCCACCCACACTCCGCCTCTTAGACGATGCCGAGGTCAACAACCCTCCTTCAGGCCGCTTCAAGCTGCTCGGCAGTTGGCTTCCCGACTGCGAGGACGACATGACGACACGGATCGGCATGGCGTGGGCGCACCTCCATGACCACCGCCGCTGGTGGAGCAACCCCGCCCTACCCCGGATCGTCAAGCGTGACCTCTTCAAGGTCGTCATTCTGACGATCCTGACCTACAGCGCCGAGACGTGGACACTGATGCAGGAGCTGGAGCAACGACTCGACGGCACCGTCACCAAGATGCTGCGCAAGGCCCTTAACATCCCCTTTGGTTTGCACATTAGTAATGAGGATTTGTACGCTGATTTGCCCCATGTTTCCCACATTATTAGGCACAGGCGCCTGGGCCTACTGAGCCGGGCACCTGGCCCGCACAGATCAGGTAGATACATCAGATAGACTAGCTGGCACCCAACCCGCCCAGCCTGGGCGATATGTCCTCACCTGGCGTGCCCCCGGCCGCGCGCGGCAGGGCCGCCACCCGTGGACTTTTCGTGATAGACTCGGCATGGACATGTGCTACGCTAGACGTGACGGGCTCACCCCCGGGAAGCCTCCTGGTTTGTCTGTAATATGGAGGCAGATGGTGCGCAAGGATAGATGGCAAGTAGTGATGAAGGAGACCACCCCCAAGCCTGTGGGGGCTCCGCGTGTGACCAAGTATGGCATTCATAGCGATTCGGGCCGCGGTGCCCACACCCCTGTAACTAGGACCTAGATGATAGCATATAATACCATCCATTCCATCCCATGTTCCCCTCCCACTGAGGACTTATGCTCACGTGACGCAGTCACGTGTCTATTAATTAATTAATTAATTAATTAATTAATTAATTATTGGTTGCAAGTGCTACTGTGCCCGTCCAATTAATTAATTATTAGTTTGGTTGTTTGGTTGCCGAACAACCGTTGAAGTTGCTGCGAAATTTAATAATTCTTTGTTTCAATGTTTTTTATAACCCACTGAGGACTTATGCTCACGTGACGCAGTCACGTGTCTTTATGTTACTTATATGTTAATTAATCAACCCAGCCGGCTGCACTAGGCTGCACTGAGCAGCCTTTTGTTTTATTTATCGTTCGCAGGTGGTCGACACCGCGCCTCATAATTGTTTAGTAAAACTAACAAAGCGAGGGGTGTATGGTGTGTGTGTGTGTGTGTGTGTGTGTGTGTGTTTGCTTGTTTTGCACGTGGCTTTGCTAATTTTCTCCTTTAATTTTGCATGTCCTTCGCTTTTCTTGCTTGTTTGTTTGCTTGTTTGTGTAACGACTAAAAATGATCATCCACATCATCCATACATAGGCGCTCCGTGACACCCTGGGCAACGAAGTTAGTTGACAAAGTCCAGGTCTCCAGATATCACTGCACGTGGGAAACTTCATAACTCTCTCACTACTTGTCCAAAAGACCCCAAATAAGATCCAAACTACATACTACAAAACTTAGGATGTAACAACAAGTCAGATTTCGTTGTAACAGTCAGTTTGTTTGTTTGTTTGTTTGTTTGTTTGTTTGTTTGTTTGAATCGGGGTTCTTTGAACGGAGTTTCTTCTATACGTGAATGCGGGAACAAGAGGCCGCTGGATGAGCGGCTTATAGGTCGTAGTGTTTTCTCGTAGCTGTTTGGCTAGAGCTTTTGTGATTAGTAGATGCAGTATAGTGCATGGTTGAAAAATGAATTAAATAAAATGTGCGTTCCGCGCTTGGGTTGATTATACCCGGGCGGAACGGGGCGTGAGGTGCAGTGCCCCTGAAAAGAACAACCTACGCATTATTTAATACTAGCCGTGCAGATTCGGGATATTCTACCCCCGGTCTGTACGGTTAGCGTCTTACTAGCATCACTGAACATAAGGGTTTAATGACGTCAGTTAGCTAGGGATAAGGGAGGTTTTGCGACTAAAAGCCGCTCTGGCTGGTTTTGTCGGCCTCTTTCTTTGCTCGTTGTCGTTGCGGCGGCAGCCGCAGCTATGGGTGCTGCGGAGCAAAATCCCAAAAGCACTGGCTGCACCGGCCACTTGGCCAGTGGTGAGACTTCCAGTTGTTAACCGGCCAGGCGTAGTTCCTCGGCCGGTTAACTAAAAGAAAAGAAAATGATTACCTCCGGTCCGCACCTTTTCCCCAGCTTGGGGTCTTTGGTGGGCCGGGTGCCGTGACAGGTGCTCAACTGTCGCTTGGTCGGCCCAGTGCGCGAGCTGGTGCTCCGTACCTGGGGATGCTTGCACCCCGGGTTGGAGCCGGATGGCTGGCACTGGCGACCCGTGTCTCGGTCCGCGGCCTGAGGCTTTTTCTTCGGAAATTGCTGCTGGCCAGCAAACTTTGCAATTGCCTTCCGCCGAGGGGGGGTGGTTGGGGCTGGGGACGGCGATGGGAAAAGCGCCTAAGCTAGAAATTTTTTCCCCACGCATAGAAACCTCGGGGGGAATGCGGTCTTGGCTGAACGGACTCTCGTTCAGCCAGGTGCCTGGGGCTGTGGCCTCGGGCATCCGGGCTGGCGGGGCCTGGGCTAGGTCCACGTTTTCTCTCGAAGCACCCCGGGTCTATGGGGAGACGGCCATAGCGGTACCGACTCGGGGCCCCGAGAGGGGTCATGATAGGGTGGCCGTGCGCAATCGCAGTGCAAATGCGCTGGGCCTTTTTGGGCCTGGCCATGCATCCACAGCCGCCGGGCACACGCCTCCCGATGTGGGGGGGCTCCCGTTTTGCGGCAGGGCGGTCACTTGTGACAACGAGCAAGGTGGAGTGCGGCTTCAAGGGAAAGCCAGGGCGGGGGTGATTGGGCAACGTACTTCATGAAGGGCCTTGAACGGCGTGCCTCCGGGCATGTCAATAGTGTCACATGTATGCTTCCACTTATTGTTTTAATGAAGATGCTGGTTTTTGTGGGAGCTACGTGGGACATGAATCGGGGTTCTTTGAACGGAGTTTCTTCTATACGTGAATGCGGGAACAAGAGGCCGCTGGATGAGCGGCTTATATGTCGTAGTGTTTTCTTGTAGCTGTTTGGCTAGAGCTTTTGTGATTAGTAGATGCAGTATAGTGCATGGTTGAAAAATGAATTAAATAAAATGTGCGTTCCGCGCTTGGGTTGATTATACCCGGGCGGAACGGGGCGTGAGGTGCAGTGCCCCTGAAAAGAACAACCTACGGATTATTTAATACTAGCCGTGCAGATTCGGGATATTCTACCCCCGGTCTGTACGGTTAGCGTCTTACTAGCATCACTGAACATAAGGGTTTAACCCTTCAATTGTGTCAACTGGAACCACCAGAACGGACTGAGTATGGGCATCTTAGTAAGTATGAGAGTATCTAGCCAAATAACATTTTCTGGCCCACCCTTGGAACCAAGGATGCTTTTATATCAAATAACTTTGGGGTCATGTCATTGGTCACATATCTATGCCCCACAGCTGCTATAAATAGCACCCCCCCAAGGGGGTACGGTGCAGATGGGGTTCAAGAGATATATAATGCAATATGGACCATTTCTCAAAATCTGCTGACCCTGGCCCTTTGAGGGGAGTTTAAGATAATCACAAGCATGCCATAGATGCATTCACAACATGACATGCCATAGAACTGCACAGGCTAGCTAGCATACAGCCCAAAATAGCTCAGACCGTTATAACGGATGCAGTTATTTTGGGGTGTTTTGGTAGCACTACCGTATAGGCATTCAATTCCAACGTGGCACAAAACATCATAGATGGCCACACATGGATTCCCATACACATTTCCAGCTTAAAAATCACAACAGCATGCTATACAACAAGTATAAAGCTTGTGCCAAGGCCCAAAACCAAGCGTATAACGGGTTCACAAGGAGCTACATTATCAATGCATCCAACACACTATAAAGCAATTCCAATGATTGGCAATGATAGAGAAAACAAAAGAACTCACCTGGTTGTGCTTCCATGCAAGCAGGCCCTGGCCATTCATGTTTCTTGCATGCACTATGGACGCACAAGCAGAAGGATAACTTGGGCCAGCAAACCAAGAAGCAATGCCTAGAGCTGGCCAGAAAACCAATTGTCTCGCTATGTCTGTGCAGGGAAAAGCATCCCGTTATCAAGCCCACCATGTTAAGAGACAATACCAAACGCTACTTCACTGGTTTCGTTGAAGCCTTAGCTAATAGCAATCAAATCTGGTCCAAAATCAGCGTGACATAGTGGTATTCCCCAACCATCACAAGCGAACGCGTACAAGCACTAAAGCAACAAAACGACAAGTAAAAACCATCGATTACATGTCTACAACTAGTTTATAAACGATAGGACGACTTGGTACTGTAATGTATACACGCTAACATGTTAATACGTACCAGGTCGAAACCGCAGATTACCTGCTGTGCGGGAGCCATCACTCCCACCTCACGGACATAGCCTCGAACCTTTCCTGGCCGTCATCGCTAATAAAACATGTCAAGAATAACGTAACAAGTCTATCCACGCGCAAATATATGGACGTTTGCCGCCGAACAACAGGTAGCATACGCACTGTCACCGCCTGGCCGCTGACAGGATCTGCTGCACCGATTAGAACCTAGAGACATACTTGCGCACATCCAGACGCTTCACGGCCAGATATATAACCTTTATAACACTCAAGGATAATTACTACAAAATTTGAGTTCAAAATTCCAAGCCATGCTCTCGTACCAGTCATTTGCCTGCACCGCCATAGCCGCGGACGTCAATTATTTTCATTCACGTCGGTCCCGTTTGACCATGGTACCCCCCCAACTTTGATTGAGTATATCTCCCTGGCCAGTTGTCCAAAGTACGGTCTGAATAGTGCCAGGCATAGCTTACGTCTAGATCTTTCGATCCCCCCAGGTTTGACCGTTGAATTATTTTTGGCGCGGCGCCTGGTTCTGCCACAAATGTTAGGAGTGAGAAAACAATGTTTGCCACAAAGTTTTACTTTATTTCACTCAGATAAAAATAAGTCTCAGTCGGCAGCTGGCCGGCTGCTAGTTCCACCACAGGAGTGTGTGAGGTGTGAGGTACTAAGAGGGCAAACAAGGTGCGTAGCTTCGCCTTTTAAACAATTCCAGGCTCAGCTACTGGGTAGCAGTTATGATCTACCTACAACGTGGCCACACCAAACCGGTTCTTTTCTGACTGTGTGGCAGTTACAATCATAACGTGATCTCAAGCCAACCATTCACAACCAAAGTTCAAGGTCAGTCACAGAATGACTGGGTCACTTATGGAACAGAACTTAAACATGCGGCACATGCCCGTTCATGTAGTCCAGAGCTAGCACTAAACTATAAGTACTAGTTTCAGGCAGGTGTGTCGATACTTCTGACACCCCCCTTACTCGGCACACAGGCCGGAAAACAAACTCAAGCAAGCCAGAACAAATGTTCACTAAAAGAACTGTAGTATGGGACCAGTGTCACAGGCTAGCAAGTGTGTCCTTATGTTGTCTCATCACTAATTGCCAGTAACTCAAATACCCAACAACTTGTGTCTGAGCTCCACAAAACGTGGCTCAGGTAGTGCCTTGGTGAGCATGTCGGCGATCATCGCTGCCCCAGGAAGGTGAGACACCTGAACGGTGCCATCCGCGACCTTCGCGCGAATGTAGTGGTACTTGACGTCGATGTGCTTGGTACGCCGAGGGTGAACAGGGTCTCGTGACAGAGCCACAGCACCAGTGTTGTCGCAAAACACCTGAATTGGCCCTGAGGCCGGGTCACCCAACTCCTTGGTGATGGTGAGAAGGGGGACCACCTGCTGCGTGACACCGCACAGGGCCATGTACTCGGCCTCACAGGTGGACAGGGCTGGAGTGGGCTGCTTGCGACTGGTCCACTCCACCGCAGCACCGCGGTACATGACCACGTTGCCAGTGATTGACTTGCGGTCCACAGGATCGTTTGCCCAGTCGGCATCCGAGTAGGCCACCAGCCCCCCCTGCCCCGAGTAGGACAGACCCAGGTCCTTGGTGTGTACCGCGTACTGAAGCACCCGGCGTGCCAGCCCAAGGTCGCTTACAGTAGGGTTTTTCATATTCTGAGTCAGCAGGTTGACTGCGAATGCCAGGTCAGGCCGAGTGCATCCCATCGCATACAGGAGTGCCCCGGTGATCGCTTGGTAGACGCGAGTGTCGTCCGCGTTGAGAAGCCCCCCCTCACCACGGGGGGTGTTGGGGACGACGGGCGTCTTCACCGCCCGTGGGGAGACCCCAAAGCGCTCAGCGAGGGCCTCCAGATACGGGCCTTGGTGCAGAAAAACTGTGCGCGCCGGCGGGTCGAGGACCAGGGAGACCCCCAGAAAGAGGGAGGGGGCATCCGTCTCGGTGATCTGGAAGCGCTGGGACACCCGTTGGGTCCACTGCGATAGCCACTCCGCCGAGGAGTGGGAGACCAGGAGATCGTCGACATGGACGAAGGCAAAACCACCAACATACAGGAACAGACACGTGTCCGTGGTGCTCTGGACAGCGCCAGTCTCATGGATGAGGTAGTCCCGGAGCGTGTGGTGCCAGTTCCGGGGCGCCTGTTTGAGCCCATAGAGGCTCCGCCGGAGGCGCCAGAGGTACGTTTGGCCAGTGGGGTCGCGCTCCTCAAAGCCCTTGGGGGAAGGACATACACGTCCTCCTCCAACTCAGCATAGAGGAACGCGGTGCGGACATCCAGCTGCCGGATGGGGTGGCCAGCAGTGCCAGCACGAGCCAAGCCCAGGCGCACGGTGGCAGCACGGACGGTGGGAGCAAAAGTCTCACCGAAATCAATGCCCTCGCGCTGTGCAAACCCCTTGCACACAAACCGGGCCTTGCACCGCCCATCAGCTTTCTGGGCGAAGACCCACTTGGTGGGTAGGAGCTTGGCACCGCGCGGAAGATCACGCATATGCAGAAGCTCGTAAACCTGGTGCTCCTGGAGGCTGGCCAGCTCACTCTCCATGGCCGTGCGCCATTCCGGCGAGGCAAGGGCGGCAGCGGGAGAGGAGGGCACGGACGCAGGCTGGCTATGAAAAGCAGCAGCGAAGCACAGGTCAGCGACAAGTGAGTGATGCGCGTGGATCCGTGCAGCCTTGGTGACAGGTTGATCCGGCCAGGAAGAAAGTGCGTCATCCAATACATCATCGCCCCCGAAACCAGGGGGAGCGGGGGTGTTACTGCCATGAGAAAGGTCGCCACACAAGGCAGCACCACGGGAACCCCACACGGGGAGGAGACCTGCAGAGGCACCAGGGGACGCCGGAGGAGAATAGCCGGTGCTGTCAGCCGTGCTCTCCAGGTCAACCGAGGTACTCAAATGCGGCGGAGGCATCCCCGCCCCGGCGTGTTCATATGACGCCGCAGAACGCGAGTGGCCAGAGGCCTGCCGCGCAACAGAGGGGCATGCTGTCGAGCATCTGACACGGTGAGGTAAGATGTCGGCGCCGAGGCAGGAGCCGGAGCCGTCGGAGCAGGGCCGTTCCGCACAAGTGCCTGGATGGCCGCAGCGGCGGCCGGGGGGAGAACGAAACGCTCAGGAGTCCCCCCGATGCTGACATAGCTGTCCTCACGGCCTGCGGGCAAGGCAGTGGAGGGCGTTGCCGGCCCCCAGAGTCCTCGGCAGAGGCAGAGGGTAACTGCAAAGGGGCAGGAGTCAGCATGTCGGCGGGAAAGAGGTCGGCCTCCGCAAAGGGGGCCGCCGGGAGCCACTGCGCAGCCTGCGGGGCCCGGTTGCGCCACGTCTCGTCGAACTGCACGTGCTTGCGCTCGATGACACGCCCGCCGCCCGTCGCCTTGTCGGGCACCCACACGAGGTAGGCCGGGGAGTCAAGCTTGTATCCCACGAAGAGGCCATCCTCAGCGCGAGAATCAAACTTCTCACGGGCTGCCCCCTCAACCAAGACGTGGGAGGGGCAGCCAAACACACGCATGCCGGATAAATCCGCAGGGCGCCCATACATGAGGAAGTAGGGCGTTGCGTGCTCCGGGTTGCTGCGGCAGGGCAGCCTGTTGATGATGTAGATGGCGCATGCAAAGGCTAGAGCCCAGAACTCCTTGCCGAGGCCAGCATGCGCCAGCATGCTCCTGGTCATGCTAACTGCGACGCCCCAGAATCGCTCCGCCACGCCGTTCTGCTCCGGCGTATAGGGGGACGAGAACTCTTGCCGCACGCCATACTCGGCGCAGACGGCGCGCCAGTCCTGGCCAGTGAAAACCGCGTCTTGGTCGGAGCGAAGCTCCACAGGCGCCGTGGCCGCGGACGCCCGGAACGGCTTGATCTCCGTGGCCAGGAAGTGACGCAGGCTCCCAACGGCAGCGTCCTTCGTCTTCAAGAAGTAAACCCAGTGAAAACGAGTGGCTTCATCCGTGATGCCCAGGACATACCGCCAGTCCCCCAACACGGCAGGGGTCCGCATGGGACCTAGCAGGTCGCAGTGCAGGCGATGGCGAGGGGTCGCGCAGCGTGGCGTCGTGCTGGGGGGAAAGCTGCTCCGCCGCAAGTGACCGGCAGGGCAGGAAGGACACGTGGGAGCCTTGGGACCGTGGGTCACCATGTTTGAGGCGGGGTCGGCGGCTAGCCGAGCAATACGATCCGCGCCAGCGTGTCCGAGGCGCAGGTGCCACTGCATCAGGTCCACGGGGGCGGCCGATGTGGCGAGGGCATGGGGCGCCACCCCGCGGAGCAAGTAAATGCCGTCACACTCCACGAGGGGGAACGTGCGGGTCCCCAAAGTGAGGCGCAGGTGCTTAAAGTCCACATCATGGCCGGCTTTAACTCGTCGTCTGTCTCTGGTCCTCTACGGAGGACTGAGTTGAACTCAGTCCTCTCTAGAGGACCGAGTTTTTGGGTTTCGTAGAAAATTCGCCCCGGTCAGAATGTTTGACAAAAAATTCTCTCAAAATTTATTCAAATACTACGTGAAAAGATCTTTCTTGGATATATTTTTGGGATTTTTTTGGATTTGGTATGAGCGGCTAAATGTACGGTCAAAGTACAGGTGGTAAGGGTACTTTTCCACGTGAAACGCGAGTTCCGGAAATGCACGACCTAGCCATGGCGGCTCGCGCCCATGCATGCAGTTTACGTTTGCGGACGAGTTAGCTGTCCAAACTCAGGAAATAGATTTAACATGCTCTAAAGATGATAAAAGTCAATTTATAGCTCGCGGGGATGCGATTTACCCGGTGTCGGCACTGTTCTTGCTGGGAAAAACTGCGATAAGGCAGGTTGACGGAATTGATGACTGCGCTTGCTTTCCGGCGCAATTTCAATGGCTGATAGGTTTCTTTCTACATTTTAACATGCATTGTATTAGAATAAATTGAGTGACAGTATAGATTTGATGATTTCGACCATTCTGTCACGTCATGGTCTATGTGCCGCAAAGTGCCACTTTTGCGGGCACCGCCTGGGCCAAGGTAACGCCAGCCGTGCCAGGTAAAGCCGGATAATCGTTGCCTCTTCGTTTCTTGATGTTCGTACATGAGTTTAAGCTTGCGAGGCGTTGTCAGGTTCAAGTCTTGATGCTCTTTCTTGACCGTTGCCTGCCCCTCTCTAAAACCCCCTTTTCAGATGATGTTAGCAGGCATTTGCCTTAACCCAGTGTAGTTGTGCAGGGTTTTAGGAGCTGTGCAGGTTTAAACACCTTCGTAGATGTTAGTTATTCTTTTGCTACGTTCATACTGCATGATTGTGTGGCCACGGCCTGCGTCAAGGGTGCTTTCAAGCTTATACGGGTGAGTGAAAAGTCTTGGTGACAAACCACTGCCATCATGTGCCAGCAACTATCTTGGCCACATCATGGCAAGGCAAAACAGTTATAGCCATATCTATTGTTGTTAGAAACAGTGGAAATATGCTTAACCTACCCATTATATTGGTGGTTGACACTTATAACATAACCCTTTGTTGGTAGGTATCCAAGCCCATTCCCTACATGGATGCATAGGCTCTCACTGCATGATAAGGTATGATATACCTGAAGTATGATGATGCAAGTGTGTTGTCCTGTAATGCTTGAAGGGAAATGAGTTGATTGGGATGGTTGGTGGCCACGGTGATGTGTAGTATGACCGCACTTACATGCTAGCAAAGTTAGCAAAAGCCCCATTCCTCTCCTGAGGACTGAGAGTTTTTTAATTGTTTCAGGCAGTGGCAGTGGCCAAATCGAGCCCAGTTTTTTGCCACGTTTCAAGAACTATATTGTTTACATGCATGCCTATATTTTTTCTTCATGCACCAGGATTTGATTGAATTTTTCCCACTCGTTCTTATCCCGAAAAATGCAAATTCGCGAGGGGGTGCCCAACGTCCGTGTAATTTTCATGTGTTCGGGTCAAGTTTTCACATATGCAGTATTTTTGCCAACAAAATGACATCTAGTACACCCCCGATCCACATCAAAACATTTGGGATGGACCCCCCACCTAGTCGCTACACGCGGTTGAAAATTGTCAACTCAGTCCTCCTGTGAGGACTGAGTTGGGACAGACGACGAGTTAAAGAGCTGGCTCACCGAGAGTAGGCGGGCCTGAAGGCCTGGGACATACAAAGCTGGGCCGAGGTGCACGTCCGGGGTGCCGAGCCGGAGAAGCAGAGGGCCCCTGCCGCCCGCATGCAGATTGCCGCCCGAGCCGGTGATGCGCAGCCGGAAGGCGGGATCAAATCCATCGCCAAAGTCCACCCGGTGAGGCGTCATGTGGTACGTGGCACCCGTGTCAACCACCCACTCCGGGGCACACCTAGCCGTGGCCGTTGCGGCCGTGTGAAGCACAGAAGGAGCGGTGGTTGAGGAACCAGCCGTCGAGTCCGAGGAGGTGCTGGGGCGGGGTGCCGAGAGACGACTGCCCGAGCGGGACGGGGAAGGCGCAAGGCCGTGCACGGGACGAAGCGAGGCCTGCCCGTGGGGCTGCACACCGTCGCGCAGGGAAGCACCCAAAGGGTTGGCGCGCAGGGAAGCACACAAAGGGCCTCGACCCACGTGGAACGCGTACGTCGTCTCCAAGGGAGGCAGGCCTGCGTCGGTGTGATGGGCGTGCCCGGCGCCGTCACCGCGGAGGTGAGCAGGGCGCTGGGCGGGATGGGCAGTCCAGCAGGTGGCGGCGTCATGTCCAGGCTTGGCGCAGACGGAGCAGGGCGGCCCGCGGCCACGCCCGACCCCTGCGCCACCACCGCGACCACCACCGCGCCCGCCGCGCCCCCCGCTGCTGCCGCCATGGCCGTGGCCGTTGCCGTGGCCATTGCCGTGGGCGCGGCCGTTGCCGTGGCCGTTGCCGTTGCCGTTGCCGTTGCCGTTGCCGTTGCCGTTGCCGTTTCCGTTGCCGGTGCCGTTGCTGCTGCCGTTGCCGTTGCCGTTGCCGTTTCCGTTGCTGCTGCCGTTGCCGTTGCCGCGGGCACCGCCATGCCGTGGGCCACGCCCCCGGCCAGGGGTATGGTATGCGTGGTTGGAGGCAGAGCCAGAATCTGCAGGGGACGGGAGGCCACCCGTCAGCAGATCTTCAACTTCCATCAGGCGCTGCCGCAGGACCGGAACAGTCTCGACCTCGTCAAGACGGAGGGAGATTAGCGCGGGCCTGTACTCGGCGCGCAGACCGCTGAGGACGCTGGCAATGAAGGCAGCGACTGGGAACGTAATGCCTGCAGCCTGTAGCTTGGCGTACAGCAGTTCCGAGCGGTTCACATACGGCTCCACAGTCTCGCGAGCAGTTTGACGAAGTTGGGCCATTTGTTTCCACAAGTCCAGACGCATGGACTTGGTGAGCTTGCCATGCTCATAGACCTGGATGAGCTTGGTGATGGCCAGACTGCCCAGGCGACGATCCAGGGGGAGCGTCTGCATCAAGGCACGCGCAGGCCCATCGACGACGGCCAACAAGGCAACGTAAAGGAGCCGATCCAGTTGCACGTTCTGGACAACACCTGCCAGCACTCCAAGGAGGCCAGCATAAAGGGAAACAAGGCCCAAGAAATGGTCCTTAAAAGGGATCCACAGCGTCCAATCTGAGCCGGTAAAAACCTTGACCCCACGAACATCCTTCAAAAGCTCCTTGCAAGCCACAAAGGAGGCTCGGGCGGGGCCCCCCCCGCCGTACCGCGGCTCAAACCACCACCGTCAACCGCCGGATTCTCACCGTCGGGAGCACCGTGGGCGGCGTCCTCGTCACCACCTGGCGGGTGCAAAGCCAGGGCAGCCAGCCCAGCTGCTGCGTCAAAAAATACTTCGCCTGGGAGACCCGAATCGGTAAGAGTTACGGATGATGCAGTCAAAGCGGCCAGACCGGCAGCGTCATCGGCATCAAAATCGTTACTGCCACAGCGCGACCGCGCGAGCGACTGGCTGCGAGTGCCGGAAGCCATTCCAGCAAAAAACAGCAAAAACTCCGGAAAAAAAGGTAACGTTGGCCAATAGATTCCGGCCAGGAATCGAACCAAGCACCTTTCGTATCACGCGCAGACGGGAATCAAACCTCCGCCTGCGCTGTCGTCATGCAAATCTCGCCGAAATACACAAATCTAAAGTCAACCGCGGAGCAGAGCCTCCGGAAACGACTTTTTACCAGCGGTAAGCAGGTCGAAAGGCGTGCGAACCGCACTCCGATGCCATGTTAGGAGTGAGAAAAACAATGTTTGCCACAAAGTTTTACTTTATTTCACTCAGATAAAAATAAGTCTCAGTCGGCAGCTGGCCGCTGCTAGTTTCAACAGGAGTGTGTGAGGTGTGAGGTACTATAGAGGGCAAACAATGGTGCGGTAGTTCGCCTTTAAACATTCCAGGCTCAGCTACTGGTGTGATGATCTACCTACAACGTGGCACACCAAACCGGTTCTTTTCTGACTGTGTGGCAGTTACAATCATAACGTGATCTCAAGCAACCATTCACACCAAAGTTCAAGTCAGTCACAGAATGACTGGGTCACTTATGGAACAGAACTTAACATGCGGCACATGCGGCCCGTTCATTGTAGTCAGAGCTAGCACTAAACTATAAGTACTAGTTTCAGGCAGGTGTGTCGATACTTCCTGACAACCAAACTCAGTTCCGTTAGAGTGGCGCGAGTTTAACTTGGCGCCACGAAAACGGACTCAGTACAATTAAGGGTTATGACGTCAGTTAGCTAGGGATAAGGGAGGTTTTGCGACTAAAAGCCGCTCTGGCTGGTTTTGTCGGCCTCTTTCTTTTGCTCCCCACCCACCCACCCTTGTCTTTGGTTGCCTCTAGGGCAACGTACTTCATGAAGGGCCTTGAACGGCGTGCCTCCGGCATGTCAATAGTGTCACATGTATGCTTCCACTTATTGTTTTTAACTCGTCGTCTGTCCCTGGTCCTCTACAGGGACTGAGTTGAACTCAGTCCTCTCTAGAGACCGAGTTTTTGGGTTTCGTAGAAAATTCGCCACGGCAGAATGTTTGTCAAAAAATTTCTCG